>JANRMT010062852.1:33636707-33674704 GCA_026402145.1 Polypterus bichir lapradei | reverse complement strand
TAATAATAATAATAATAATAATAATAATAATAATAATAATAATAATATGTGCAGACCCAGACCCCTCCATGGCCCCCTCTACTGTAGGTGCTTTCCGTGGCATGTTAATACTCCTTTTTCCATTCTTACATGTTCCTCTTCTTCAATTCATTAACTATAGTTTTCCTGATAAACAGACTGTTCTCTTTACAGATGTCTTATTTCAACACATCCACCATAAACCTCTCTCCCCCAAAAACGTTTTCCACTTAGTTCTCAACTCTAAATCTTTACCCACATCAAGGACCTTATATTGCAATTGAATCTCCTACTTCACACATAATTATACCTTCAACAATGCAGTTACAGTATATCTAGTTCTTCAGGTCATTTTAATGTAGCCCAGGGACTCACCTGCTTGTCCAGATAATCTTAATTACTATATTTCCTTCAGAACAAGTTAAGCAGTTCACAAAGGTGTCGCGTTCACAGGTAGATAGTTTGCACATCTTTTCAAGGGAACTTGTCAAAGCTATCAGGTTCAAAGGCCTCTTTCATCCGCTTTTGGCAAATTTCATTTCTTTTGATCTTTGACTCATTGATCTGTCCATCTAAGTCCTGACATAAGTATCCAAAGAAGCCCATCAAACATAAACAGACCCTAAAGTCATTCTCACATTACCCCAGCAGTAAACATCTGACTAATCTTCTAACCTTGCTTTTTACTTACTTAGTTGGACAGTTTTTCCTGCACACTCTGGCCTTTACAATCTTTTCATCACCTCAGTTTATCTTCCCTTCCTCATCCTCATCTCTCCAATTGCACTGCAATTATATTTTTTTCCATTTCCACTTCAGTGAATAGCTGAGGAACATTCAGAAATTTTCTCTCTTTTTTATTTGATTTTTTTTTTTAAACTGTGCACTTAAGGAGACTCATTGGTTACTGACACATACAGTAAATCCTTGATTTGATCCCTGCACTTGGTCATCATCTGTGTGGACATTCTCCTCCATTTTGCATGAGTATTCATCTGGGTACCTCTTTTTTCTCCCACATTCCCACAGTTTAGGTTCATTGGCAACCTTAAATTGGCTCAGCAATAAGTGAGTATGAATATACCATAATGGACTGGTGCTCTGTGAAGGGTAATTTCCCTCCTAGTGTTCAGAATTGCTGAAATAGACTCTGGCCACCATGAACCAAAATTAGTTTAAGATAATTTGAAAAACAAATGCATGTATAGTCTCTTTAGATATGGAAACTGATTAGACCTACACTTAATAAAGAAAACCCTTGCTCTTCCTGCTTTGACTGTGTGTAATGGATGTGAGCTGTGGTCAACAATAATGTGGAGGGGTCAGCGAAGATAGCAAAATGTCAATTTACCAATAAGGATATCTGATTGGTTATCATCAAATCCTATTTCCATGGTATTGAAAAATCACGGCCAGAAGTCTGTTGACCAAGGAATTAAAGAAATCGGACTCTCCAAACAGAGATGTAAGTGTGTAGGAGAAGAAGGAAGTGGATGTTTGAGGGATGGGATTGACAAGGAGAACAAGAAATACAGAGAGAATAAAATAATATAACTGCTGCTTGAAAATGAGCACAGTCCTGAAAAGAGGTGTTTCACTTTGTAGCTAATCTAAAAACCACTATTTGTCATGATCAAGCTTTTGATGTTCATTTTTTCCTTTGGCCTTTATAAATGAATTGATTATAGATTCTGGTGTTTTAAATGGCAAACTGTTGTGAAGGTACAAAATAGAGAAGGAGCCCTTAGAAGAATTTGACCAACTGGGCCATCCCGTTTATGTTAGGGGTTAAAAAAGTGAACTGAAAATAGGGCTCATAGGCGCGATAACATGAAAAAGGTGTACATACTGCCTTACTAGCCTGTTTGGCTTTCTAATGTTACTGCTCGGCTGAATGGATCAGATTTAGGGATGTCCAATATGTGGGTACACTGCTCCTAATCTAATGTCATTTCTTCTGGGGGCATTGATATTTAAAGTGTGGGACCAGAAGGGACAGAGCCCCAGGACAGGGCTTAGCTGCTCTCATTGGGTCGCTTCTTGCACTGAAGAGGAAGAAAGAGATAATACATTTAGTGAGGGCACCCCCTCTTGTCAAGGAGTGTTATTTCAAACTTAAACAGAGTCTCATGTGCCCGTGTGTGACAGTATCTATTGGAAATTTTCTTTTTTGTTTCCATGTGTTTTTAATGTTGTAAAAAATTATTCACATTCTCCTGCATCACTGTATTGTTTGCTTATGTGTGTCATGAATTTTAGGATAGTTTTAGTAAAAATTATTATGCCATTAATAGGTTAGAGAATCAGTAGTATACAATATGTGATGTCGAGACTGCATTGGTTTAAAGGCCAGTATCGGCACTGGACAAAATCGGATTCTTAAACAAAATAGCATCAATTCTTATTTTTAGTTTTGAATGTATTTGGTATAGAAACTTTTCTCCCCTCTTACTATAGATTACTATGTGTATTTTTTGACTCAGGTTATGTGTACTGTTTTTTGGTTTATAACTTAGAACTCTGATATTTGACAGAGATGATGGCTTCACGTTTTGAGCTTTGTTTATTTAATTAGTCTTTCAGAGTGCAATTCCTGCTTGAATTTCAAACATTCTGTGACATTATCTCATTCCATTCTCCTTCAAAGCTGAGATCATCCTGCACAAGCTGTGTACTACTAATTGGTGCCTTCACTTCCAGAGAAAGTAATAAAGAAGGAATCCACAATCCACTTTGAAAGCAGTGTTCATTATACAAGATCACAAATGCTCCTCCAGCTTAGGTCTTGGCTTCTTGTCTGAAGTGACACTAAGAATCAACCTAGTGTCTCAATAGGAGCTCTTCTTGGCTTCAGGGGGCTGGGTATGTACTGGCTAAGTATAAATGCTGGCACCTCTGCCTTCCTTTTGCTGGATGTAAAAAGGCACTGAGGTCTCAGTCAAACTATTTCAGTGTGCATTAAGCTTTCTTGGAAAGGCTCTTGAACTTGTAGAAGTTCAATGTGGATTATAGGGCAGCTGTCATGTTATTAAAATGAGGAAATAGTTTGGAGGGCACAGATAAACACTATTTCCCTATTTTGGGACTAAAGTGCAACTTAATAAAATGAGCTCCTTCCCAGTCCATCTTGGCGGAGATCTCATCAAACCTGCCTCTACTGCAAAGAATCTTGGTGTCATTTTTGATTCCTCTCTCTCTTATTCCGCCCACATAAATCACATTAAGAAACTTTCTTACATTCACCTCCATAACATATCCTGTGTTCGCTCCTTCCTCTCCTTTTCTAATGCCGAGGAACTTGTCCATGCTTTTATCACATCCCACATCGATTATTTTAACTCGCTGCTGGCAGGCGCCCCTTCTAATCTTATATCACAGCTCCAGTTTATTCAAAACTCTGCTGCAAGAGTCCTTACTCGAACCAGCAGCAGCGAGCACATCACACCCATCTTGCTTCGCCTTCAATGGCTCCCTGTGTCCTACAGAATTGAATATAAAATCCTACTAATAACCTACAAAGCCTTAAACGACCTTGCGCCAAACTACATCAGTGACCTTCTCTATCACTATGAGCCTGTCCACCACTAACGTCCTCTGATTCTGGCAATCTTGTTGTGCCCCACACTAATCTACACTCCATGGGTGACAGGGCCTTGAGCTGTATAGCGCCCAGACTCTGGAATGACCTACTGAAATTAATCAGGTCAGATGACTCCATGAATTCTTTTAAAAAACAACTCAACACTCATCTGTTCAGGAAGGCTTTTAGCTCTTTATTACCCTTCTCTCAATTTACCTCTCTGTCAAGATGCTCATGTAACCTGTGTGTGTGTGCTAGACCATCAATTATGTTGTCTGTTAGGCCTTTCTCTGAATTTACTATCTTAATCTTCTTTATTTATTTATCTGGTTTGTACAATGCTATATACTGTATACCTTGCCATTCTTTCTTAAATTCTGTGAAGTGCCTTGAGAATGGGAAAGGCGCAATATAAATAAAATATATTATTATTTTATTATTATTTCTGTATGACACAATTTAACCAGAATATACAGGAAAATTGCTGCATTTTAAATTTAAAATTCATGTAACTCTGCATGATGTCAGACATAAAATGTGATGTATAAATCTTGACATGTTCCCTCGGATTTAATGTATGAGATTTATTTTAAATCTCATTAATTGTACTACGTGTTACAGCTAGTTAGTCAGTCAGACTAACATTAGGTTATTTTGCATCAAAAAGCTGCAAAAAATTTATGTCATAGTAAAGGTCATATCCTTTTGGAGCAGAGAAAAGAAAAAAAAAGAACATAGGAGATGAGAAAAAACAGCAAGATAAATGTAAATTATACGACAAATTTCAGAATTTCACCATTATTACTTGCTAAATAGCGTTATTCAGTTTCTTCTATCTCATTCCACTCCTCTGATGAGCTTTGTCCTCTACATCCTGACGCTGACTCCAGAAGACAGGTGAAGCATCTTCTCTAATCTTGGACCCGGGAGTACTTCCAGGACCAGAGAATTGCCTGAGGGAAGCCCTTCTTGTTCAAACAGGAGCCTCTTGAAATAGGGGCAGCATTCCACTACAGCTCCCCCTGACAGAACCCAAGAAACCGAACAGGGCTGTCCCATGGGACTGCAATTGCCAGCCTGTCCTATGTTATCCATGCAGGTATTGTAGCCAGTGGAGTTTGACACCTATTGTGTCAGGGGAGTAAATAGTCAATAAAGCTTGCCTCCCTCTGTCCTACCATTATACAAGCCTCCTGACCACATAAAGAACCTTGAACCATGCTTCCCAGGACACCAGCCCATGCTTGATACCCATGACACTGTATAAGAATGAACTGAATTGTGGATCCCTTTTGACTATGAAGTCATTTGTTGAATAAATTCGGCTTCATTGTATGCAATGTTATCTTCTTCAAATAATAAATAAAAAATGAATTGTGCAACCCCACAAATCCTTTTTATCATTTTATGCATGCAGACCTAAATAGTTTCTAAAATTAATAGAAAAATTTGTTGCGTACTGTATAAAGTAAGAGTTAATCCAGGAAACAATATGAACAATATGAATACTTGTCTTATGGCAGCCTTTATTTGACAGATACACACAAAACAAAAAGTTAAATCTGTTCTTTTCTTATGACAGTTTTCTCTGAAGTGATTTCTGATATGACCTGATGAGAGAGCATTGACTTCTGTCCTTTCTTTTCCAGCTCTCCTAACATCTCTTTGGTGGTAAATAAGAATAATTGTTCATCCTCTGCTTCATGGCTTTCTTGACTTTGAGTGGGCTTCTTACTGGTTAACGTAAAATACTTTTTGTATTTCAAGGAGTCCCTGAGTTGTAAGCAAGGTTGACTTGTTTTCACTTTTGTTACACATATGGTCCGACTTAATAGCAGAATATTTCATAATATGTGGTAAAACAATTAAAAAGAAATAATGAACAGTTAACTAAATATTTACATTAATTTTGCAATATACTTATCATACATACAAAACATTACTGACAGAAACGTAAAAAACATGCATTGTAGAAATTAGTCAAAAAGATTTAACACATTTGATAAATTATTACTAGAATAATTAAAAAAAAAAGACAGAGAGAAAAAAAAATCCCCAGTCTTTGCTATCACAGCTTTAAAAACAGTGCAAGTCAAAGCTGTCATTCACAAATGTATCTAGCCCACCACCTAAAGAGATAGCTTCTCTTTTATGGGCATATAGTCCAAAGCATCTCTTTTATGGGCATATAGTCCAAAGATAGTAAAGAGCTTTTTTTCATTGGATAGATTTTGGGACAAATATCCCAGGTGTATACCATCGAAAGGAGAAGGAAACATCCTGTTTTTGTAGTTCATTCTACTGACAATAAAATGTCAGTACACTCTGCTGATTGCCACGAATGAGAAGCACTGGAGAGGTGAGGTTGCAGGACAGGGCCTCCAACATGGCAATGTACAGAAAGCTTGGGCACGAGTCCTTCTTCACCACTGGCATGCTCCTGTTGTGGGACAGACAACAAGACACTGTAAATATATACTGTATGGATAATGATACATAGAAATCAATATGAAAAAATCAAATAGTGAAATAAGCAATAGTACATAATGTGATCTTTTAATCATTTATTTTGAATAGGCATACTTTAAAAGTGGGTTGTAAGGTTAGGCTCAACAGGTGCCAGTTGATAATGGTGCATACTTTCTCATGCTGAATCAGTTTAAGGTCAATAATCAAACTTAAGTTTGAGGGGAAACTGTTAAGACTTGAAAAACTCACATGCACAATGTGCAAACTGCTTACAATTAGTGGGCTAGGATTTGAGTGAGCAGCATCAACTATTAGATTACCACACTCTCTTTATTGCAACTTTGTGAGAGAAAATTAATTTCAAATGTAGGAACTTTGAAATAGGTTTAATAATTTTAGAAAATGAACACATAATCTGTTAACTCTAGAACACTAATGCTTGAAATTTGACCAGAAAAAAACAAAAATAAATAAATAAATAAACTGTAAAATAAGTAGTCTGTTGCAATCTTTTTTTTTTTTTTTTTTGATAACTTTCAGTTAAAGTTGAATTGGTAGTTATTTTTAACTAAAGTTTGGTCGCTGTTATTGCACACATATTTACCAGTACATCAACTGTATGGAAATGCAGTAAAACTAGCCAAGGTACAAAAAAACATGATTTAATCATTTTGTCTTTACTTACACAACTATGAGAGCTGCATCCTTTGAGTTCTCTTGAATAATTTCATTCAAACGAACTTTTCGTTTTGTCTGAAAAGACAAAAAAAAAAAAAAAAAAAAATGCTTAAATATATGTGGTCATTATAAGAAAACAACAAAAACACTTTACTTAAGAAAACTGTCAGAATGAGCACAAAATTATGTTTTTGGTTTTCAATAAAAACAGAGACAATTAAGTTGATGTCTCATTAAGCGACTTTTTATCATTGGCTATGTCAGATTTGCCAGTCACAGTCTCTGATCTCATTGCTGCATAATGTCAAATTACATAACTGAAAATTGTAGCCATATTTACTGAATGAGCGCCAGTCTTTCAGTGTCATGCTCACCCACTTTTCTGATAGCCAATAGCATGTATGGGGATGTATGAAGGGTTAACAGCTGTAGTGAGTTAAATAGCAGTCTCTGCCCTTTATTTATTTATTTTTCGCTAACACTAGTTTAGGTGCTGCAAATATGCAGCTACTACTCATTTACTCTTATGTTATAAGACCTGGACAAATGCTTCTTACTGTCTTCATAGCACTTATGAAACATCGGTAGATTGGTCATCTCTGTTCAGTGTGGTATATTGACATCATGGTAAAAGGACTTGTTAATATGAAGGAGGTCATGCACTAAGTATGTAATATCAAGAGAAATTTGTCTCAATTAAGCCACCTCAGACCAGTCCAAAGTGAAGTTAAGGTCTTTTTACATGAGTCCCCATAGTGCCTGATGGAGCTGGCATTGGACTAGTGCTGTATGAAGGATTAATAGCTGTGGTGTTTTCAACTGTATTCTCAGCCCTTGTTTCTTGTATTAATTTTGTTTTAGTATATAAAAATGGGACATCAGATAGACAAGTTTCTCTTCTATTTGTGAGGTTCAAAGCACATGTGTTCCTTATTCCTCCTAACTACATTCCATGCATTTTACTGTTGGCTAAAGGCATATTGGTTCAGTTTTTGATCTTGTCTGTCGTAAGAGATTGATGTATAGGATGGCTCCATTAGCAGTGGTGTTATTTTACTTATTTTTTAGTTTCATCTCAAGATATCCTGTATTTACTAAACCCAGTATTTACCAGTATATATAAGCATGAGCAGATAATAAAGGGCTCAGAAAGAAAAGGAAAAGACAGCTAAAGCTTCAAAGTCTAAACTGGCCTGAAGTTCATGGTACACTGAAAAAAGTATAACATTGATGTTGTTCATTCAACATAAATTTTCTCTTTCAATCAACTTAAGATTAGTCATTTAGTGTTGTAGCTTGAAATATTTGGTTTCAGATCTCAATCAAAGTAAAAAAAAATTGTTTGTACCAAAGTAAGTTATGGTGGAGGGAATAAACATAAAAATCCTATTTCATTTAACTTAATATTTTAGGTTGTCCGTGTGCTGTGTGGGAGGGGCCGTTTGTATTTTCTTCTGGTCAATCTTTCCAGCGTGCTGGCTTTCCAACTGCCCGAAAAGAAGAACACTTTCCTGAGTGGAGTGGACGTGGCTATACAGGTCTGGTCATTTTCAGCAGCAGACTTTTATAACAGGGGATTTCCAGTAAGTAACCCTGTTTCTCAACTGTTAATTTTAAGTATAAGAACTCGTAATAAAACATACTTTCAAGAAAGCTGTAGAAATGTTTAATATTTTTTTTGTATTTTTAAGATTTACACTGTAAAATGCTTGTGTATTTGCACTAGTTTTTTAAATAAATGTAAAAATTACAGCATTGGAATGTGTTCATATTTCTAATAGCATGAAAACAGGTTACGACCAATAAACCATTTTAAATTGTAACAACTTAAAAAATAGATTTACTTCAGTATAAAACAAGTGAATTACACCCAATCACTCTAAATGATTTGCCTCAACTTAAAAATTGTGGGTTCAATAAGATGAAATGAAAATTATATTGGTTCAGATTGAAAATATTAAGTGTGAATCGTTACCTTAATTATTTTAAGTTGAATGGAGGTTATACTTTTTTCAGTGTATGGCCTGCTAGAGACTGACCTGGAACAGGCAGGCAAAGGAACAGATCTGTCGGGACCTAACACTGCAGCACCAGCTCCAGCCAAGAGCGAAAGTAAAGGTGAAACTGTGAGTGAGGTGGGCAAGGAGAATTCTTTGATTCTAGGATGATTATTGTACTGTAACTGAGCATGGTCTCTTTATCCCTGATGTCAATTACAGCTAATACACCCCGTGACTCAGCAGCATCAACTCCAACTAGACTCACAACTCTGCCTATGGAGCACAGAGGAGACCAAAACGAACTAGCCGAGCTGAAGGTAAACATTACCACACACAAGAGACGCAAATACTATAAAGGGTGATTTAAAGAAGGATATAAGAAATATAAGCAAGAAAATTGAGAAACAGATTCAGGATATAAAAGACATGGAGAAACATTTTAAGTACTCACTTTACTGCTATCTTTAAAGAAAATATAGAAAGAACTGAAGACAAATGCAGGAAAATATGAATGAAATTTGAGAATAAAATTAGAGTACTTCACACTCAGCTTGAAGATGTTAAAGAAACATTTATGACTCATAATGAAATAGTTGAACAATCAGTATTTGAAGATGAAGATAAAAGCAATAGCTTTAGCAGAATAAACCAGAAAAAAACAGTTATTTATAGTATCTTTCTTACTTAAATGATTTTTAAAGGCTCACAAAAAGAATCTGCTTGTCTAACCAATGAAAAAATCAAACCTATTTGATTTTTGTTTTAACCAGACGCAGACTAGTTGGCTTCATATGAGTACTGCCTCTGATTGGCTAAGATTACGTAAATGAAGGGTAAGACTGAAAATTGCTGGAAAATTTGTCTAATGTGACTTAGCCTTTAAGAAAGTCTGCCTGAACCTCAAGAAAATCAAAACTTTACATGGCAGACATGGTAATTTGAATTCAAACTGGGAAAATTTAGCATATACAGCATAAATTGAAGAAGTAATATTCTCTCCATAAGTTAACAATTAAAAAAAAAAAAACAGCAGAAGGTTTTAAATATTCTCAAACTCACTTATTCCAACATGGTTGTACCGAGGGGACCAAACCATTAAATGGCACTAGATCATTCTATGGCCCACTCTTGCACACTCCCCACAGACATACCAAAATAAGGCCATCTTGGAATCAAAAATGTCATTGTGGAAACAGATGTAACACTGGAATACTCAGAGGAACTGCTCATAGACAATACTTCGAACATTTGATTTACCAAATATGAATACAAAATTGGACATACACATATTGTTGAAAATAAAGTTTTACTATAGGAATGTTAAATTATCTAGTACACCAGAAGATTGGAACAGCCCATTCAGCTTTCCAGTCTTATTCTCCCAGATACCCCACAATAAAATCAAGTGAAGTTTTAAATGTCCCTGCGCCCTACTCTCTACCACACTACTGTATTTGTTTTTATTTTATACACCTGTGGTTCTTTGTGTGCTGAAAAACCTTCTAACATTTGTGAATGGTTTGCCCTTAATATATTTACAATAGTGTCTCTGTATTCTCGTTGAACTATTTATTTTTAAGTAACAGCAAGGAGCAATAGTACTAACTCCCTTCATAATGTTAAAGACTTCATTCAAGTCACCTCTTAATCCCTGTTTGCTTAAATCCAAACCTCCATTTTCTTAAATCCTCCTATTCATTTCCTTAGCTTTCTTCTCTTTGTGGTTTCAGGAAAATGTTTTTATTCATTCATTTATTTATTTTTTGGAACCCATTTTATTTTTCCTAAGGAGTCACCTGAAGCTGAAGCTGAATTTGCACAGAGGGTGGCAACCACCGCAGAATTGGATTGGGATGTACTCACACGCATTTATAAAGATGAAAATAACTTAGCAGCATGATTTTTAAATAAGGAAGGAAAATACAGTCCCTAGCAAAAATCTGAATTAATTTAGCAAGCTTTTTTTTTTTTACACAAGAAAGAAAAAAACAAACAAACAAAAATAAATCTGTTTCATTAAAGTGTCTGCATACCTTCTCTTTATATTGCTCTAACTCGCTGTCTGAAACTTTCCAGGGACAGTTTCTTTTAAGTTCCCGGACACTAGCATTGTCTTGGAATCCATCATTTAGCCTGAATGCAGCAATGCTGTCTTCAAATCTCTTCATGCTTAGAAAGAAAGAAAGAAAGAAAGAAAGAAAGAAAGAAAGAAAGAAAGAAAGAAAGAAAGAAAGAAAAAAGGTAGATACATATTACTAAAATGAAAATGATGCATTACAATGAAGATACATTATAGCATCACAGTCTAGAATAACAATACAGTATGTACAATTACGTTGGTGCAATTACAAAAAAATGAGATAAAATTCTCAAAGCCACCTAATCAAGGTTATGGAAAGTCAGAACTCATAGAACTCATCCTAGAAGTCCCTGACCTAAGTCAAAAAAGAACCTTGGACAGGACACCATTCTATTGCAGCACCCACTCATGAGCTCTCCCACAGGGCCAACCTAAACTCATTCATTAACCTAAGAAGCACGTCTTTGCAGTTGTGCAGGAAAATCATGTTACTTGGAGAAACTCATATAAAAACCATGTGCAAATTACAAATCTAAGACAGTAGACCCATTACAGTCTACCACTGCATCACCAAATCTACAAAATGGTATTGTAAAAATACTAGCATGGAAAATTGCTATTGCTATTCATATAAATTAAATCAAATCAAAATAATCAGGAACCTTTTGTTTCATAGCACACTCCATTAAAGTTTATGCTTTTGCTTTTCAAGACTAGCACGCCTGTGGTTATAAACAATATAATTCTATGAATATAAATAAAAATAATAAGCTTCTCATAGTCCTTTGAAATTAAAAATAAAATGTGCAAGCTAACTTTTCATATTTAGGTTCAGTACAATGAGGCTATACAACAGACACACTGATTTACAATTTTGGGCTGTCAGATATACATTAAAGTACCAAAGAGATTTTAAAATTATAAGTAATATCTGTCTTAATACATTTAAACATAGGGAGGGATGAAACCGGGAAAGAAATAAGAAAAGCTGCAGCCAAAATGAACAAAAAAGGCTGCTTGCCCCACTGTGTCTGCGTATGTCAATGATAATTTCCTATCTTACATTCTCACCTCCTACTGCTTTCGATTTTCGTTCTGATATTCTACATACTCTCTGCCAAAAGAGTATTTGTCCTATGTCACTTCTTGAATTAAGATTAAGCACATATTTGGCATGGCCTTTATACAAAACCCTGAAGCTACCTTTGGAGCAATATACAAAGTGAATTTGACGTTTGGGAATAACATATCTGTGGTGGGCTGGCACCCTGCCCAGGGTTTGTTTCCTGCCTTGCACCCTGTGTTGGCTGGGATTGGCTTCAGCAGACCCCCGTGACCCTGTAGTTAGGATATAGCGGGTTGGATAATGGATGGATGGATGGATGGAATAACATATAATAGTGGGCAGCAAGGGCAAGAGCCTATTCTAACAACCTTGGATGCAAGGCAAGAAACAGCCCTAGACAGGGCGACAGTCCATAGCAGGTCTCATTAATACTCATGTCCACATTCACACAAGGGTAATTTGGAATGTGCAATCAACCAACTCTGGAGTAATGGAAAAAAACAAAACATGCAGATAAAGGAAAAATGTGTGAACTCCCCAAGGCAGATCTGCAAAATTTGAGAAATGATTGCCTTTTAGCGATGGCTTTCATTTACAGGAAACAATGCTTTTAAATAATTTTAGGCATGTGTTTTTTATAATTTGTTGTAAAGACCCATTGACAGGACCCTGCTACTGCTATATATTGTCCAAGATGAATCCATTCAAATTCCTGGAAGTATCCTATAATCCTCCCTCCATTTTGTTTAATTTGTCTTATAAAATCTTCTTTTAGCTATGGCTCTACAATAATAAATATTAGCAGTCCTTAATGCCCCCTTCATATCCACATGAACATTTGGTAGAGCTCTTCTTTGTCCTCTTGTTAAAAAATCTTTTTCTCTAGTTTGGCTTAATTTTAACCATGATGATGAATTTTTGATGCCCAAGCAAAGGTTTAGGATTTGGTACATAACAATAACCACAGAGTCACCATGACCCAAAAAGGATGAAAATGCTTCTTATAAATAAGTTTTTGAAATGCTTACTTTTCAGGTTGGGGTGCTTCATCACTCTCAGTCATTACAATGACATCATGGAAATCTAGTCGAAACCGGTTCAACAGGGACAGCATTCTGTAGAAATGAAATAAGAATAAATTCACGAAGTGCAAAGAAAACATGTTTTGAAAAGCCCAAACACATCAGCAAGTCTCTATTTCCAAAGGGCATTTCCAGTTAAAGATAATTATGCTACAAATGAAAGTAAACCTGTGAACTTGCTTTGCCAATTCATTAAGAATTAAATCCAGATTCAAATAATTAACTGGAACAAAAGAGAAGCTAAATTACAGTTTAATGCAGAAAAGTGCTCTTAATATTTTTATTTTTTGTGAAAGCTATTTTACACAGTGCATCTAACATCTCCTAATATACAAATTCTAGAATTGTAATTTTACTGCACTTCGACATTTTTCAACATATGGAGGCGAATAAGACAAAATTATAAAATCTTCTATGCTGTGCATTTAATTCAAGTTTTTAAACTTAAAAGTAAATTGGATGTTTTACCATTATATCTAAAACATTAAAAGGAACCAAATAAATAAATCAAGTATTTTCTCATATTAATGTGAATGTGCATCAATACAAAAACAGTGATTCACAATTAATCAATGCACTCAGTATAATGTGAATTTATTGTAAATCAAGTTATCTGTCTGAAGGGGTGAGAAATCTTTTTTAAGTTATAGTGCAGTGATTTTATATTACTTAAAATTTAAAAAAATTAAAAATGACTTAAACTGTGACCAATCAAATTTGTTGTATGAAAAATAACATAACTATTTCAGATTATTGATAAAACTCAGAGGAGTTATATTATTTTGTCATATAGTTGCAAGTCATATATAAAAATGAGAGTACTCACTCTTTCTTGTCTTCATCTTCTGTTTCTTTGTGCCCAACAATGAACACCCTGACCTTACACTGCCTCCACTTCTTTTTTCGATTGAGCAGATAAGGAATTAGAAGAGTAAGACCTGAAATAAAGATCAGAAATCACATTGGAGGTCAAACAAATGATTTCACATATCACATAATATTCATTTGTTACATTGTAGTAGTGACGAGTGAAACAATTCATGTGAAATTGAATTCACTTCAAAAATCTACAATTCCCTTTGCAAAAAAAAATTTTTTTAAAAATCACAAAATAAATTAATGTATACGAGAAGCCTTTTAGCTCCTGTCCATAAATTAATTCTGCATGTGTGTCAGCTTGTTATTTAGTATATAAATAACAATCTCTAGTGGGGAAAAAAAAAATCCTGGACTTGAGAAGACAGTCGTTACATACTAAGATTTTCCTCCAGCAAAAAACACAGTAATGTACACAACAATGCATTTTTGTGTGTCTTTGTCTGGAAACACACTGCTCACATTTTTTAAAAACTGCACTGCATTATTCATGGGTGATATAAATGAGAGACATAAATAGAACTGATTTGATCAATGTCTGAGAGTTTAGATGCTATAAAGAACACAGGTAAACATGTGAGGGTGAAGAAGGACTTAGGAAGGAGTATTTCTTGTTTTCCACCAAAATAGAAAATACTTTAAAATCTCAAAAAACTCACTAATTAATTCTGTGTTCCACAGTTGAGAAATTGTATATGTGAAACACTTTTAGTGTCAGGTTTCATTAAAGCGCATGTGAAATGAAACTTGCCTGTTTTGCTCATCACGACAAGTTAGTAATACTTTTATTAGTTTAGAGCATTTAAAGTTACTCACCTCCATCATCTGAAATCCAGTAGACATCAATAGTTTTCTTCCCTTGCTTGCATTTAAATATAGTTTGGGATTGCTCTTCTATCACAATTTCTGTTTCTGTATACAGAGCATGAACAAAAGCACAGCACTTGCATGTTAGGCAAATTGGGACTTTTTTTAATAATGTAAAATATCATTAAATTTTGCAGTTTAAACATACGTATTTGATTCACTCATAATTAATGTATTACTGCTTCAGTTTCAGGAATTTTAAAAGTATTGTTTGTGCTTTACCTCATATTTAAGACTCAATATTTATTCCTATACTTTCTGGTGAAGAGGTACTTCCTGAAATTCACCTTAAATGCACCACCCTTCATTATCTACTGGGTGTCCTCAAGTAAGCGAGTCAACATATTAAGTGAAAGAATTTTACTGGATTGATATAATCACTGATTTAAAAAATAAAAAAAACAAAAAAACATTTAAGATGTTGCTTCCTTTTTTCAAAGGTAGCACAAGCCCTTGAAAGAGGAATGAATTTAGTTGCTCTTCTCTGTCTAATTTCTGGAACAATCTTTACCAAAGCTAAACACAGTTTTTTAGATATGGTCTCATAAAAACATTTTAAGATCTGATGAAAATGTCTTTACATTAGTTAAAGGGTGAACATATTTTATCTACTTAACACCTTTTTTGCAGTTTCTTGCTGCTGGTTAGCGTCACCGATCCTGTATTTATAACCCATTTCCCTTTGCTTGCATTACAGCTTTTTGTGGTTGTTTATATTAAAATTAGTTTATTATTATCCACCCTTCTATCTATTTTGTGAAACTGCTTCCATTTTAATGTTCATCATTATGGGGAACTGGAACCTGCCCTGACAGCTTCAAGTATACGATGGAACCCGAGCTCTAATAGGCCTTAAGTCCAATGCCCATCTGAATTTTCATTCAGTACTCAGATTTCCTCCAATATACCCAAATTGATTCCATCTATAAACATCTACAGTATGTGCCTGTCCATATTATAAGGTGCTTATTCTTGTCTTGGTTTTAAATTGTTTCTTGTTTCAGACAGTAGACTTTGTCAAAACACACACAGATACATAAGTAACAACTAATGAAGTTTCTTACATCATGATGGCAAACTGTAGTACCCACTAAGTCACCCGAATGACCTTCTTTAATATATTTTCATAAACCAGGCTCAATCAGTACATGCCTTTAGTTAATTTGCAGACAAACATGAAAAAGCTCACCTGTCACTTCTGCTTTGTTGATCGACATTTCATGTTGCACTTCATCATTTTCTTCTTTAATTTCCTCAAAAGCTGGATTATCTGGTTGGGAAGATCAAATGATTGGAAAATAAATAAGCAAAAAGCACGCATTAAAATATTCTGTATTGTACATCAACCTTACTTTTGCCAAAGAAAGTTTATAGAGTAGAATGGGAATATTACCAAAACTTTGCATTCGGTGAGAAATGTCCAACCCGTTGCTTGTTCTCAGCAGACAAATTCCATATTTAAAATCAAAGGCATCACTGTCAAGATAAAAAATAAGTGAACAACTTAATGTATAGATGTGACTGTGATAGGGTGAATAAGAAACACGGTGAATAAGAAACACAAATTCTGAATCAAAATAGATGCTTCTTTATTGTCGTGTACATCGAGATAATTCAACAATTCAGACCATGTATAAAAATGCTGGACTGACTCAGCTGTTAATCATGTCCTTTGTGAGATTAAAAGAGTGTTGATTTTTGGAGCACTTTTGGCAGGTGCTTCAGCGACAACGACTGCAAACTGTATTGCTGCTTCATAAGAAAAAAAATGGAAAAGACGACGCTAGGAAACAACTATGGATGAAAACAAAAAGGTGATATATTTGCATTGACTTGAAAAATAAGGGAGATCATTTGATCATAAATGGGGTGGCACAGTGGCACAGTGGTAGTGCTGCTGCCTCACAGTTAGGAGACCCAGGTTCGCTTCCCGGCTCCTCCCTGTGTGGAGTTTGCATGTTCTCCCCGTGTCTGCGTGGGTTTCCTCCCAAAGACATGCAGGTTAGGTAGATTGGTGATTCTAAAGTGTGTTTGTGTGTGTCCTGCGGTGGGTTGGCACCCTGCCCGGGATTGGTTCCTGCCTTGTGCCCTGGGATTGGCTCCCGTGACCCTGTGTTTGGATTCAGCGGGTTGGATAATGGATTTGATCATAAATGTTAATATGAGGCTAGCGCCACATATTTAATCAAGAATGGTATGTTGAGAACTTTACTTTACTTTGTTTGGATGATGGTGCATAAAATTATTACACCTATGAATGCATATTTTCAGAAAACGTAGTGGAGAGAATACAAGAAGCTGTGAAAAAAATGTATCAGGTCAGATGACTTATTCCACATCCTCGTCCCACAGTGAAAGATTTTAGTGATTCTGTTATGAAGAGCTATGTACTTTGCTGTCATGTTTTTAAGGTCTATATATTCTTTTAGAGGGCAACAAAAGTGGCAATAATTCATTCTGTGGGGATATATTCTTGTCCTACACCCATTCACATGGCACATGGGGTGAATAAATGATTTAAAGAGCTTGATAATGGTGTTAGCTGCATATTACAGAAGTCTTGGCTGCCAGATGTGAATCCAGTTGCACTGATTAGAGATGAAGACTGCTCTGGACAGGAAACCAGTCAATTACATGATCTACACAAACACACAGGGGCCAATGTAGAGTACTCAATTCACACAACTTTCATGTGTTTAATTTGAGGCAGTTTTTGTCTCCACAAACAAGAAAATGATGTAATGTTTATGAAAATTTAAAGTACAGTCCTGGACACTTCTAGAATAAGTGTCATGGCCCTTAAAATGTATTCTTTCATTTTAGCCAATGACTTTTCTTGGATCATTTTTGTACTTGTTTTTGTTTGTGTTGTGAATGATATGCATGTACCCACACAAATGCTAAATTATATATTCATTTTATTTATTGCATGATTCCTTTATATCTAGCCATTCAAAGCATGCAAATACTTCATACCACTCACTTATTTTCTGATTCTACATATTTCAAAAATAGTACATTAGTTAAGTGCTGCTATGTCTTGTTTATGTGGTGCTTGTATGATGTTGCTGTATCTTTGTGGATTTTCATTCTAAATCCATCCATCCATCCATTGTCCAACCTGCTATATCCTACACAGGTCACGGGGATCTGCTGGAGCCAATCCCAGCCAACACAGTAGGCACATGGCAGGAAACAAACCCCAGGCAGGGTGCCAGCCCACCGCAGTCATTCTAAATCTCCAAAGGCATTTCGGATAAGTAAGCTGGCAGTTCTCCATTGACCCAGAGTTCAGAGCAAGTGTGATTGTGTGTGTCAGTGGGTTCTGCGATGGACTGGCACCTGTCTTGACCATGATGTTTGTGGAATAGACCCCAACTCTTGTGACTCTGAACTGGATTGAATACTAAAGGTCTGAGAGTGTATTTAGGTTTATTCTTATACCATGCAATTCAGGCTGAATTTCATTTTTTAATACCTTATGATATTTTAAACTGTTTAAGGAAAATCAATTCTGTCAATAATTGTATGTAAAAATGTATTGCCTAAAAAGTCCCAATATACAAAAGCATCTATTTCTTTAAATTATTTTTCTTTGTATAAAACTTTTCGTAAGTCTATCATCCAATGTGCCTTAAAGGTTGTACATTTAAAGTAGCCATTTCTGTATTTCTGACGGCATGGTGGCGCAGTGGTAGCGCTGCTGCCTCGCAGTTAGGAGACCCGAGTTTGCTTCCCGGGTCATCGCCTGTGTGGAGTTTGCATGTTCTCCCCGTGTCTGCGTGGGTTTCCTCTGGGTGCTCCGGTTTCCTTGCACGGTCCAAAGACATGCAGGTTAGGTGTATTGGCGATCCTAAATTGTGCTTGGGGTGTGTGTGTGTGTGTGTGCCCTGCAGTAGGCTGTCATCCTGCCCAGGGTTTGTTTCCTGCCTTGCACCCTGTGTTGGCTGGGACTGGCTCCAGCAGAACCCCGTGACCCTGTAGTTAGGATATGGCGGGTAGAATAATGGATGGATTTCTGTATTCCCATTACTGGGGCATTATCAGCTGAAGTTAATTTTTCAGAATCACCCCACCAGTCATTGCCCTGTACCTTGCTGTTCTGTTCACCCCTCAGAATTTCTGGAAGTTTATAAAGGAATTTAACACATTCTTTTTTCTTGTACATTATATAGTCTAGTCATTTATCAACTCAATGAACTTTAATTTTGTTTCACTATCTGTTAATTAAGCCAAGATTACAGTGTCCCCAATGTACATACATCTATAAATTCTCAGACTCTCTTGGTTCATTTCAGAGTCATCAGGGTTCAGTACACATCCTGGTGGCACTGAACACAAAGCTGAAGACTGCTCTGGACAGGAAACCAGTTGATTACGTGACCTACACAAACACATTGGGGCCAATTTAGAGTCATCACTGCACACAACTTACATCTATTTAGTAATGTGGGAAAAAAAACAGCATCCATACATGAAGTGAAGGTTCATGCTTCTTAAATACAACTAGGCATGGTGTGTGAACTCAAGATACTGGATTTGCAAAGCAGAAGCTTTAACTATTGTACCAGTGTACCACCCATGTGGAATGTATAGACAACATAATTATACTTCAAGGAAGATTGTTGAAGTAAATTAATAAACATTCATTAGAGTGTGATTACTATGTAAATGTACTGTCATTTTGCATTGCGTTTTGCTTGTGAATATATTCTTTATGAAAGACATTAACAAAAGGCTGATAAAGAACATTACTTGTTACTTTTTCCTTGCCTTATATTAAATATCTATTAGTTGAGCACCCTTAACCGTAATTTGATTAACTGTTTGTGTGAATGTTATTTTATTGTCTGTTAGCACAAACACAGCTTGATAAAGGTTTAGCGTGATTTCATCAAGGAGTAATGTTTTTGCAAGGATTTGCCCTGGTCCTTTAACTCCAACTCTTTTAACTCCAACAAGATATAAGCCCCCCCATCCTCAACTGTACCCCAAATGGACACTTACTTTATTATCCCAACATAGCTATCCATGTTCTCTGGGAGATCAGACTGCCAGTTTCCCTTGAAGCCCATAATAAGAGTGTTAGGCTTTAACTTTCCTAAGCCTGTTGCCTAGAAGAACAACATAAATGTTAAAATATTGTTTATATTATTATATTTCTCTGTACTATTCATAGTTAGAAAGTATAAAAACTGGGTATTTAATGATGTTTTACCATTAAATCAAGATAAGGGAAAAATATATTTGGCCCATTCAAGGGTGCCTTTTAATGTTTAAATCAGTTAATTAAGATAAAACCACATTAAAAAGAGAGTAAAAAGAAAAGGAGAAAAACAATTGACACATAATGATCACAAATCGTTAAAATCAATTATATAGTAAGTGTAATGCTGGAAGAGCAAATCTAATATAATTTCACTCTTTCAATCACAAAATGTATTAAACACTCTACTATAGATCTATGATGACTTATTTTAACTAAATACTAGACATTACTGTTATACAATCCATCTATTATTCAACCTGCTACATCCTAACTACAGGGTCACAGGGGTCACTGTTATATAATATTAAATATTTATTTAACACCAAAAATTGAGGCAAATTACAAATCACTTTAAACTTGCATGTATTGTATAAATTTAGCTAAAACAATTTCTGGTTATCTTTCATATTTTTTTACATATTGCCTTAATCAATAGTATTTACCATAACAAAATGTTCCAGTAATATTTGCTTCAAACTTGTACACGTAAAAAATCATATTAAAAAACCTTTCTTCAAACTGATCATGCAGACAAACAGCATAGTCATATATATGTAAACTATACTGTATGTATATGCATATATGTTGTATACTGTATGTAGTCTATCCGCAATCAGTAGTTCAAAACATCTGAATTGCATCACGTGGATTCTCTAAAGGTCCTTGTAGAAAATGTACCATTGGCATTAACAAGTTTTTAAATGGTCCTGAAAGAAAACCGCAAAATATATTCAGTACCTGCATGAGATTATTGACACCATCCCTCAGGTTTTCTCCCATAAGTGAAGTGTAAAATGAACGAATCTTCCTTTTATTCAGCCATTTGATCTGTTTACTTGTTCTTTCCTCCAGTAATTCTTTATCTTGTTGATTCTAAACAGTAAAGATAAAAAGTTCTTTTAGTGTGCATATACATGTAATACTTAAACCTGTCTTCCAGCAATATATTGTATATCTTTTTTTACTGTATTTAGATAGAAATACATGTACAGATAAATGATTAGGTCGACCTAGAAGCAGGAACACTGGACTTTCCATTGCAAGGCTGCAATTCAGTTTTCACTTCTAATTCATTCTGTGATTCTAAAAAATCTCCTAAGTGCCTGTGCACCAATTTAAAATAAAAACAATATACAGGTTTACATGAACATAATCATAATATATTCAGATGTATAAGAGGGCCCTCCAATGTGGTCTGTTATTAAAGGCACAAAAGGATAAAAAGAGCTGACGGTGGATGATAGGCAAAAGACCGGGAAAAACTAATTCACTTTAACTTATTATGTCCGAGATAGTACGCCGTTTGCTAAAGAAGAACAAAGAAATTATTTTTAATGACACTGTGTTTTTGAGGAATAGTAGACATACTCTACAAAGGTCAGTCATTTTCAAACCTGCTTAGTCCTGAGGTGGGTGCTGGAGGCTATCCCAGCTAGCATGGGGTGCAAGGCAGGAACAAACCCAGGACAAGGCACCAGTTCATTGCATCGTGAACACGCACACACACACACCAAACCACACATTAGGACCAATTTAGCATCACCAATCTACCTAACCTGTATATCTTTGGACTGTTAAATGAGACCTGTTTACCCGGAGTAAACCCATGCAGACACAAGGAGAACATACAAACTTCATTCAGGGAGGATCCAGGACATGAACCCTGGTCTCCTTACTGCAAGGCAGGAGCACTACCACAGATTCTACAAAAGCAAAGTTTCAAAATTGATGTAAAAATGAATTAATATAGAACAGCAGTTCTCTTCTAGAAATCCTAGGGGTGATTGTGCTGGTATAGCGAAGGTCAAAGAACAGGACAGGTGCTGGAAAAGAAGTTCTGGTTGACTGGTCATTGAAATGTGTTGGCTGTTTCAGGGACACAGTGGTGACTGGGCTGCTGATTATGGGGTTCTCGGATCTACTTCCTCATTTCAAAGTCACAAGCATCCCATCCAACAGCATTCTAATAATGCTTTTTATTACAATCAATTTTACATTTAATTACGTAATTTATTAATAAAATGAAGAAATGAAACAAATTACAATTATTTGTTCAGGCTATTTGATTTCTGGAAATAAAGATCATAGCAAAACTAAAACATGAAATATTCAGTTGACATACCATAACAATGTTCCCACAAATCATAAGACTAATATTTTTGGTGAAAGTTCCCACAAAGTCGACGAGGGCTGGGCGACACATTGGAATGCCAGTTAACACCAAACACTGAGGTCTGTGAGGAGAAAACAGAGTGGATCATAAGATGTTGTCACATGCTTTACAAATGCAAATATACCCACATTAGACAGAAAGTAACTTAACTAGATGCATTGTGCAGGATAAAAATGTTGTATCAGTTGTATTTAGTTAGTTTCTTAACATTTTACTAAAAATCTAACTGTGCTACGCGTCTAAGATGGGTTGAAATCCAATCGATGCAGACCTCAGTGTTAATGTTTGCAGTGTACCATTCAACACAAATGTCTCTGTTATATGCCATTTGGTGTGGGATTTGTAAAAGCAATGTTTGTGTTGTGCCATCTTTTAGAATGATAGCGACAGAGCAGCCAGACCGAAACACAGACAGACACACAGACACGTATCCTTTTATTAAGGTGGTCATGAGAAGTCAAGCAAAATGACACATTATATTGGCTAACTAAAAAAGATTACAATCTGCAAGCTTTCAAGGTAACTCAGGCTGCTTCTTCAGGCAAGATGTACATAATGGCTAACACAGTACATCACACTAGTATTAAGGCGGTCATGTAAATCAAGATCCATCTATCCATTATCCAATCCTCTACATCCTAACTACAGGATCATGGGGGTTTCCTGGAGCCAATCCCAGCCAACACATGGTGCAAGGCAGGAAACAAACCCTGGGCAGGGTGCCAGTCCACTGCAGGGCACACACACACACACCTATACACCAAGCACACACTAGGGACAATTTAGGATTGCCAATCAACCTAACCTGCATGTCTTTGGACTGTGGGAGGAAACCGGAGCACCCGAAGGAAACCCACGCAGACACGAGGAGAACATGCAAACTCCATGCAGGGAGGACCCGGGAAGCAAACCCAAGTGTCCTTACTGTGAGGCAGCAGCACTACTACTGCGCCACAGTGCTGCCCTAAATCAAGATGCAGAGTTAATTTAATTTTACAATTTAATTGGCTTTCCACAATTATATCATAATACTCTTAAAAGAACAAGTTTAGTTTATAAAAGTCAGATTATTATTCCTGCTATTCTAATTCATACCTAAAGTTCTTCACATGATCTTCCACTGCTGTAAGTGAGAATGAATAGGACAGAGCCATATTGTAAGAACTGGCTTGCACTGATGATCCCCAGTTTACCTCTAAAAAAAAAGTGAGTTTTGAAATTGTGTTATTTTAAAGATTAGAAAATAAAATTGTCAAAATTAAACCCATACACACAAACAGAGGGGAAACCTAAAAACTCAAGACTATGAGTAAATTTGAAACTAGGAGCCTCACAATGGAACTCCACCTCTTCAATATTTTTTAAATTTCAAAATTACAAATTCTAATAATTAAACTTAATAACAGAACAAATTATTAAAGAGTAAAACCTGAAAATTGCAGTACCTGGTTTCTTGTAGGTTACATAACCCAAAAGGAAGACCACAATGCCAAAAGCAATGAGAGCTGCCCACCACGTAAGCAAGAACATGATGACAATGGAAACAATGGCTCCAAAGAGAGCAGTCCAGCGACTGTAGTACTTAAATGATGGCCTCCATCCTATGGTGGTAGAAAAGAAATTGAATTCATTGTGACAGAGTCTGATTTGTAATTAGTATGTAATATAAGTGAAATACAGTACACAGTATGTGTTCTTTGAGCTAAAAATGAAATGCTCACCTGGAGAATTGGTGATTGAGGCATGGAAGCAGCTAAAATTGATGAGTGCATATGAGCACAAGAAAAAATTGGAAATAATTGGAGCAATGGCATTGAGCTCAGCTGAAAGAGAGGCAACATTTTGAGAAAATGAGTAACTTAAAATGGTTTAAAAACTACTTTCTATAGTATAAAGTACAAAAATATAAAAACATATGTGTTGTGTGTGAAACTTTGGAGGAAAATTTGGATTAGAACTCAACTCCTCAGAAGGCAGACAGGCCAGGTTTGAAGGCGAGTGATTTGTGTCATAAAAGTGTGGCTTAATTGTAGTATTCCAACAGGGAAAGAAACAATAAAGCTAAAACTTCAGAAAATGAATGGTAAGGTCAAAAGTAGCGCCTGAAAACCATCTACCCTGTCAGGTCACACCTACTATTTGGCCATGTGTAGAGGAGTAGATTTAGTTTTATTTTATTTTATTTTTATATACTCATCCTGCATCTTCTTACTTGGATTTTCCAGTGTTTTTTTTTTTTGTATAAAACAGTTCAAAGTAAATGGTTATGTGCCCTAAGGTTATATCTCATTTAAGTTTCTATTTATTTCTATTTTTGAAGTAACAATAATGAAAGAAAATAGATATTTCCATTGATTATACATTATGTATCTACATGAATCAATGAAAACGAGGCTCCAAAATCTTAACTTACCAATCAGAATGAAGCCTATGGCAATAATAAAAGTGAGGAGGTAACCTCGAATAGGCTCATTGTTTTTCCCATATCCTTTACCAAAGAATCCAATAAGGGGGTACAGTCTGTCATGGCAAAGACACTAAAGGGAAGAAAGAAAAATTTTAAAGAACTACAAATTACATACATTAGAAATGGCTAAATACACAGTAATGATTTTAAGTCAAGGGAAAAGTGGAATGCATTGGCATATTGAACATTCAGTAGTAGGGATGTAAATGATGATGTTATTAATTTAAATAAACATTAACACACAGTATGTGCTAATAACTACATAGGAAGTTTTATTAGAACAACAAGTTTAATCATCTATCCATCCATCCATCCTCTTCCGCTTATCTGAGGTCGGGTTGTGGGGGCAGCAGCTTGAGCAGAGATGCCCAGACTTCCCTCTCCCTTAGGAGACATACTCCCTCCAGCGTGTCCTGGGTCTTCCCTGTGGCCTCCTCCCGGTTGGACGTGCCTGGAACAACTCACCAGGGAGGCATCCAGGAGGCATCCTGATCAGATGCCCGAGCCACCTCATCTGACTCCTCTCGATGCGGAGGAGCAGCGGCTCTACTCTGAGTCCCTCCCGGATGACTGAGCTTCTCACCTTATCTTTAAGGGAAAGTCCAGATCACCCTGATCTAATTCAGTGTCTTGGAGCCCAGAGTCTACCCCACATCATTGGAGCCCATGAACAGCCTCTCAAAGTTGTCAAATAAACTAACAGAAACCTCTTTGGGGGTGTGGGGGGAAAACAGAAATCCCTGGAGGACACAACCCTGCCACACACAAACACACATAAATATGCAAACTACACACAGAAAAGGACTAGATGTAGAATTTCAGCTGGGCTTCATGAGCACATCTTCAAACAACACATATTTTAATGAAGGTTTATCATAATTATTAATTATTTTGATGAAAACGATCATATACATTAATTCAGAATTTCACATTAATATTCATAAGTTACAAAGTATTTTCAAATAATAAACATGACCTTTGGACTTTTTCCAAGGATTTTAAACTGTAAAAGAGCATTAATATTTGCAGGTATAATATTTGATAGAAATACCTGAAAGACTTTGGGTGCAGAGACAAGGCAGGCAAGAGCGGAGGACAATGTGGCAGCAAATATTCCTGCTGTAATGAGTGGTCCAAATCCAGAAACCATACTCATTGCCTGAAAAGAAAAGATTCAATCAGTAGACTCAAAACCAAGGTGAAGAGTAACTGAAGTGGGAATGTTGCTCAGATAGTCTGCTCTATGTTCCCATCAACATGCCATTATAATTATTATTCTTATATAAAAATTCATAATTCTCTAAGACCTATGACCTAATTGTATAATTCTCTAAGACCTCTTTGACCTAAGAAATGGTTGCGCAATGCAGAAACAACATTTATTATTATTTTTTATATCTCAGTTTGCACTGGTTGCTTTTTACCAAGAATTCAACAGGTTCCTTAGGTCTTATTGTTTGAAGGTCAGAACTTTATGAAATATGTGTGCAGTTCCATCAAGGGCAATTTGCTGAAAGTTCCTCAAGATATTTTTGGAGACTGTCAAGCAGCTCCTAATGCTCTGATTATTACTAGAATCACACAAGCCTTTGTGTTCTGCATGTATGAAATCTCAATCTCAAGGTCTTTTTAATTGCTTAGTTTATCTACCTCCTTGACCGAGATATTTGCATCATCCAGAAAAGCTACATCAATGAGCAGATATAACCGCTTGCTTCTGTCATAGAGAATGTTGTTTGATTGGTTGGCTCCCATGGCATAATTGGTTTTCACAACCAATTTGTTCATAAAATTATTATTATTATTAATAATACTGTTATGAGGTTTTTACTGAAAGTAATGCCTATTTGCCATTTTCTCCAAACCTAAATTTGATACTTTTACACCACCCGATCGAATAACTCATACCGCATGAGTGATATAATTTCTATGTTTCTAGATGTTGCTGAACCATAGATTTGAAGCAGAAACAATGAGCAGACCAAAAAAGGATGTACTGCTGTTGACACCCACATTGGTCTCAGAAATGTGTACGGTGAGGTGACAATTGCTGAAAGTAATGTGCAAAAATGAATAAAAAAAATGTTTAGAGAAGGAGAAACAAACAAACCACTTAGTGGAAGCCATCCAGAGAGGTCACTGAGGAAAACCTAAACAGGGTGGATGACATGATTTGCACAGCCTGGATATTTATTCAAAATGGATTTAACAAGTGGGTTCAAAACTGGTGCAAATGTTTGCCATTGGTGGAGGCTATTTTGAAAAGAACCGTGTTGTAGACAAAGAGCTACTCTACACATGCATGTAGTTGCACATGTCTCATGTTGTTAATAAAGAAAAAAATGAATTGACAGGCATCAGTTTTCATACTATTATTACAGTTATTTGGGGTTTCTTTCTATAAAAATGTAAACTAATTCAAATCTTATGACTTCGCACATTTTCCTTGAATTCCAATGTCTCTGATTTGCAATTTGGTGAAGTGTAGGCTTCCATCCATTTCATGACTCGCAGTGAGCCAAAGCCTATGCATTCAATATAGGATACGTGACAGGAATCTACTCTTTATAGGAAGGTAAAAACCAGAGCTCCTGGTGAAGACCCACACCAACACAAAGTGTTATGTAAACTTGTTGCTGAAAGTACTGAAGATGGCCCAATGTCCAAAGAGCTGATACCCCACTTTATCTCTACCATGAGCTTTGAACTATTTATTTGACTGCATCCACCTATTCATCCAACCATTGGTTTCGTAAAGCTTTTTTATTAATTATAAGGGCTCTGAAAGATGAAACCTACCCAATCAGCATCAAAAGCAAGACAGGAATCGATGCGGATCACTTCTGTATTTCATCACAGGGCACACTTATGCACATGCCAGCACTCACAAACTCTCTCTAAGCCATGAATGCTTTAACACCCACGTCTTTGGAAAAGTCTAGTGGAGCTTAGGAGTTATAATACATTGAGCCTGGGTCTCACAAGTCATAAGGCAGCAATGACAGATTCTGAGTTATGACACCACCTCACGTACTTATTTTCTTTAGTCACAGTTACTAATTGATGTATCTTTTTTTAATGTAACTGTATTTCTGCACTAATTCAAAAGATCACTGTTAGAGGAATATTCCTGTTTTCTAATGACACTGTTTTACCTGATAGTAGTTGGATAGTCCATACTGACAGTCACCAGCATCCCTGCAGTCTGTAAAATTCCATCCATAGACACATTCTGGCCCACTGCAGTCTTCTGTGTCGTTCAATAGCAACGTGTTGTTAAGATTTCCTGAGGCATCACGCAATACACAAGAACCTGGAAGACGAAGGACAGAGGTTAAATAGTGCATTGTGGACTAGATTCACAAGGCCTTTGACAATCTGCTAACTTTCATTCATTGATAATAATAATTATTTACATTTATATAGCACTTTTCTCACTACTCAAAGCTCTCTCCATTGCAGGAATGACCTGGGAAGAGAACCCACAATCTCCTTACTGCAAAGCAGCAGTGCTACCATTGATGACAATCTGATTGCAAAAACCTCCAGTGTGATTTCAACTATCCATTCATCCATTTCTATATCTACTTGTCCATGGTTGTTACAAGCCAAAAATCTAACCTGGTAGTAACAAATACAACTTAAGATCTCTCCAGGATGAGATGTCTGACAATTTCATGGACTTACTGAAACTGAGTGGTGAATATCCATCCATCCATTATCCAACCTGCTATATCCTAACTACAGGGTCACGGGGGTCTGCTGGAGCCAGTCCCAGCCAACTCATGACACATTATAATTATTCCATTTGTACTTGTTCAGTTTCATACAATTACAAGTAAAAAAGTAATTCTTTAGAATTCACATTATTTTAAATGTACCAAAATAAAATCACCTGAAGTAGTATAATGGTATAGAACAATGGCTATGGCATCAAACTGTAGCTCCAGAAGGATTCATAAAATGCTGCCATTATAAAACTGAGAGTAGAGGAGTACTCTTACAAGAACCTAATACAAGTCAACTTTCTATATATTTTTCTAAAAATTAATACAGCCTTTCTGTATTTGATGTACAGTATGTGTGTGAAACCATTTTCAGTCCATCTTGTGAGTACACTTAATAGTAAGCACATTACTAAGAAGGGACCATGGATGTTATCTGGTGCCATCTACTGGTGATTATAAAAATGTAAAATAGATTTGTGATTTGGCTCCTCATGCACACATACTTGTGGCTGGTACTGTTAAGAAGAGAGAACATAGAGTACAGTATAAAATAATATGTAAATAATTACCAATACATGAATAATACATGCAAACTTTAACAAGTAAAAATAAGGATAAATAACACCACATTCTGGGGATTTTAAGGGTAATAAATGCAAAAAAAAAAAAAAAAAAAGATGTTTTCTATTGCACCACTAAAGACTCATAATGCATGAAGAGTTTCTACTGTCTTTTTAACAGCTTACCAATTGTAGCAGAAATAGCCAGGTATGAAACTGTTGTCCAGAAAATAGCCATCAGGGTGCCCTTTGGGATGGCTACAGCTGGATCCTGAAGAGAAAAAAGTGGATTGTGTAATATAAATCAGTAAAAACATTTAAATGTATCCAATTTAAAAAACTCGAACGGACATATGGGTTTGGGGAACATTTAATGGGTCAATGCTTGGTGAATACATCGAAGGAATTAAGTGTGACACCACCACTAAGTTTTGTTCCCTATGTCTCCTTAAAATGGAGGATCAGAAAGCCTGGAAGACCACTGAGCTGAGCTCCTTCACTCCTGAAGCCATTTACCTTTCAGTTATATCCCAATAAACTGAAGCCCTACTAGAAGTAGAGGTTTAATTATAAACCAGGTAGTGAAGACCATGATGCTCCAAATCTCTGAAGACCTTTCTCTACATGGTGTTAAGCCAATTGTTTTTTCAGCACGTTTGTGACTTTTTCTTTTCATCTATCCCCATACATCAAAATTAAACAGAGCATCCTGTCAGACCCCAACCTCCTTTTTCCATTTTACATTCTAAGCACTTTTTAATAGCACCCTTCTATTGTGAACACCCTCAATCTAAATTAATTTTATCTAACATTCTTGAATGTCACCCTAAAGTGGTTTATAAGCAGAACACTTAAGTAAGCTAGATACTTTACTGACAAATGGAGCTCAACAGAATGCTAAGCAAACATGAATATTAAAGCTCTGCACTTCTAAAGCCCCTCAAGGTGGTTTACATTGTACTTAGGTTTATTATTAAACAATTCTGCAATTTTTAGTCTTGTTCCTTTTCTTTTACTTAATTTTAATTCACCAAAAACACACATTTGCATTAATTAGTACAGTCCCTGGCATGATGTAGCACTTAAGCTATAACAAGCCCTGCTTCAAGTCAAATCTCTACACATTACACAAATCCCCTCAATAACCCACAGTCCTCCTTTCTGCCTTCCTGTGCATGATCATGGTTCACAATTTGGCCTTACCTCAAGTAAATTTCGGGATACACCAATTGTAAAATATATACATTAAATATACATTATGGGCAGAGTTCTTACTTTCAAATCTCCCGAAATATTGGCTCCAGCCAGAATGCCCGTTGCTGATGGAAAAAAGATGGAAAACATCCCAAAGAAGCTGCCTGTTTCTCCCCTCCAGTCAGGAACAATGTTTTGTATGAAGATATCAGCTTAAACAAAAATGAAAAAACATTTTTCAGATTTTAATGTTTGACTACTAAAAGTTGTAATGTTTCAAATACTAACTGCAACAATCAAGAATTCAGGACAAATTAGAGACAGTAAAAATAAAAGATTTTAATCTAGATCAATAATATGCTCATCAAATGAATAATGCATTAAAATCATACATCTATCATCTTATCAGCTTATTCCAATTGATGGTTTATTGCCACTGGGACAGGCTTACCATTTTGCCTGCCAATAACCCTAAAATTGAATGAATCAAGTCCTAAAAATGAATGCATTTTCACAAAAATGGTTTTATGAGTGCCAACACTAGAAAATCAATGGTGTGCAAACCCTTCTTAAAGAAAGCTGTACTTGGCTTTTTTGGAGTGACACCCATTCATGGATGGATCTACTAAATGTGCACTAAAGGGCACTGGAGGACTGGGGGTCTTTTCACCACTCATAGTGCATTGAAGTCACCAAGGGGGGCCAGCCGCCCTGCGATTAAAAGATAGGTAAAAATCCATCAAGGGAAAGCAAAACCCCCATCACCTCCTGTCTCTCTTCACCTAGCAAATCTTTGTTGGAGCAGAATCTCTGCACACAGTAAATGGCAGGGTGTCTAAGTGTGACCAACTCTCTGCTAAGGAACTCTATTCATTAAGTCACCCTTGAGCTTGCACTCGTTGCTTTTTTTAATGTATTTTAATGATAATGGTATTTTTTTAATTAGAAGATGTCTGTCATTTACCACTTGTTAAGCAGTGAAAGATGTATATACAACACATGTGTGATACCTTAATGGAATACATTTCACTAACTACAGATGTATTTTTTTATAATAAACTAGCTGAAATACTCAGAGTTGCCCCAGAGGAAAATAATTTTTGTTTTTTTTTTGTTTGAGAAAAATATAATTAAAAAAACCCACAACTTTAAAAATAAAAATAAATTAACAAACAGTGAAGACTCACTAATGTGCTTGTCTTACAGTCTTGTATTTATGTTATCATCCAGTTGATGCTCGGAACCGGCCAACTCTATTTAATTTCAAAAGCAACAGGGGCCGTGCGGTGGTGCTCAAACATAAAGAATGCCAGCAGGCACCTCCAGTTCGCCCTCTGGTGGTCGTTCCGAGTGTCAACTGGATGATAACATGCATACAAGACCGCACGAACACCCCCCACCCTATCCAGAAGTGGGTGGGCTAGGGTTAATTTCACCCTACAGCATTTTTAGTCGACCAATGAGAAACATGTGTACCAAGTTTCATGAAAATCGCTCCAGCCGTTTAGAAGTGATGTTGTAACTCAGTCAGGCATTTTATAAGTTGAGAACATGAATTATACATTGGCAATCATAAGATATTTTACAATCTTAGTACTACAACACAAGTCCTTTTTTTCATAGAAGGTCAGATACAATTGATTAGTTCAGGTGGAGACTAGAATGGTAATTTTGTGTTTTTCAGTATGACATTTTATTTATCAGATCATACCATCATCCAAAGGTGTTTTATAAAAGTGTAAATAAATGAGAGAGTGAGATGAAAATGTTCAAACCTCTGTAGTTAAAAAATCCTTTTGACTGCTTTTCTTCTGTAGATGGAATTACAGTTCCCACCAAGTAGTTTACGAAAGATACCAGGATAACCAGAAAGAATAAAACTTGAGCCTGCAAAGGCATAATACAATGTAAATATGTTACTATATGTTCTTTTATATTTTTCAGTAGCATTTAATCAGAAATTCTAATTACATTTTGTCTTCTTTTATCATTTTCATTTCACTAATAACAATGAGTGAAAAAGGCCAATCAAATATAGTTTCACAATTTTTTTGTTTTAATAAAAAGCCAAGAATGCTGCTCCCTAAAGCCTCTTTCACACTTCTGTGTGCACCTGTATTCTTTTCAGCAGTTGCATAAACCTATATCACATCAGTAAAATCCATTACAATTAATTCCTCTGTCGATCACATTGCCAAGGAGGAGTGCAGTAAGTTTCTTTAAAATGTCTATCTATTTGAATCAACCACTAAACCAATATTGCATTAATGTTACACATTTTACACTGTTAGACATGAAGAGGTACAATGAGAGAACTAACAAGGCATTAAATTAAATAACTGTTTTTGTTAACATCTGGAACTGGCTTCTAATGTGGAGACTGATTTGAGCAAAACATGGCAACTACTATGGCCCTCCAAGGCCGAGACTGTAAACCGATGAGCTAAGCCACCTAACTTCCCTCCCCATCTTTAGATCTCTAAATGATCAAAAGTGTAAACTGAAGAGTATAATAAGAATTATCTCTAAAATCAAGTGTACTTTCCAACAAGAGTTTAGATCTTCCTTTCAATTCATATAAAAAAGCATGAAAGAAATATATATATATTAATCCAAAGAATAAAGCAATGTTTTTCAATTTCTATTAGTAAGGAAAGATCAGTGAGTCATTTTAGCCAATAAATTGCACCTACAATTCATGAATCACACCTTGGAAACTATTGAAAATTAACAATTGTTAAATGCATTTAAACCTGACTCTAAAAACATGTTTATACTTTTCTCAAAAAAGTTAATGTGTCTAAAATTGGCAAATTCTTTCAAGTACAGCCATTTAACATTCCTCAATGCATTGATCCATTATGAAGAAGTTATCCTAACTTTTTGCCATCACTTTTCAGTTCCATTAAGTTAAAGGTTCCATTTTTAAAGGTTTGTCAAGAAATACAAATTGTTATTAAATAAATTCAATGGTTTTAGGGTTGATAAGCCCAAATCTCTTATATATATTTCTCTTCTGGTTCGTCCTGCTTCCACTTCAAAACCGGTCCAGCCGATATGGCATTTCTCGATTCCTATTGGTCGTCTTCCATGACATTCACTATACTGGCCTGCTGAGTATAATACATCCAACAAGTACTTGAGGTGCTGCCACAACGGTAAAGTACCTTTACCACCTTTGCGGGAGCCACCTGTGTCTTTACAACAGCTTCTTACACAGCAAACATCAGAAGCTAAAAATTATCATGAAAACATTTGAGAATACAACTATTCTCTAGCGTTTGCTTCCATGGGTGCATAGATAACTCAGCCTCCTGGCCACGGACCATACTGTTTTAAAATACACGGGCAAATTTATCACCAAATCTCTCCACTGTACGCTAACACTTCTGTCTCTCCAGGATATGGACAAATGTATGTTTTTGACACAGCGCAAACTACTGCAGTACGCTTACAAAATAAAGCAAACTCTGCATGCAGCGAAAATGTACTTCTACAGCAGGATCCCATGCTCAGAACCATCAACCCCTTCACTAAATCATACAAATACATGCATGAAATCGCTCGGTCCAATCCAACAGCATCTGTACGAATGATTTTCAAGGAAACCCCTAGGCAGGATTACGGTGATACAATGCCCCGACATTGCTGAGATTTTTGTCGGAGAAGATGGCGAAACGCCTGCCGAAAGGGACATTTGCATCTATCCCATACGCAACTCCTGTAAACAGATTTCCACGCTCAATATGAATTGCGATCCTATGGTTTACCCACTTTTATTCCCTTACAGAGACATTGGCTGGCACAAAGATTTACAACATGTTCACGATAAAAGAAACGCCAAGCAAATAAGGCTTACTCAATGCCAATTTTATGCGTACAGATTAGCAATGAGGAATACATTTAGTATTTTGCACTCCAGTGGCAAACTATTCCAACAGTACGTTGTAGATTCGTATGTTAAAACTGAGGGCGCGCGTCTCTACTATCTCAGATTACGTCGACAAGATCTGCGCGTGGAACAATACAAAGGACTATCAGACACACTGCAAGCAAAGGCTGAAGATAGCAACATATGTGTAGGCAAAATGATCACATTACCGTCCACATTTCCAGGAAGTCCAAGATACATGCAACAAAATCAGGATGCCATGGCCATAGTATGTAAATTCGGAAAGCCTGATTTATTTATCACTTTTACATGTAATCCTACTTGGCCGGAAATTCTACATGCACACTACATCTTTCAAGAAGTATTTATTTCTTCTTGATTTCTGAATTCCTTTCTCACCGTTTTCCGTTCCTGTTCTTACACCGCCGTATGCTACGGTGGGCGTCAGCTAGTCTACAGTATTTCAATCAGTCTCAAATAACTCATAGATGAATCTAGAGTATTAGTGCCAACAGAAAAGTAAACCTTCACCATGTTAGGACATTCTCTGACGCAACAAAAACAGTAGCCCTAATGTATGAAGGAAAAACTCGTTTCTGACAGCCAATATGAAAAGTCTGGGAAAGTCAAAGGGGTTTGTAACTTTGTAAGCATATCCTTTATCTCAAGAAATATTTCTTTTTTGTACTGTCTCTGAAATTTTTAGTGTAAATTGTCATCTCAAATGTAGTACCTAATTTCACCTACCTATTCAATATCAATCATGTCTTATTTATGCTTGTTCATTTATTTAATTAATAAAATTAATTTCAATCCAATTTGTGATGTTGTTCAGTGGATTTAAGATTATTAATTTTAAAATTCAAACGCCCCTACTTCATTAGTAGTGACAACGGACAGACTATTGGAGGTGATTGTAGAAACTGAACAACAACACACATACAGTGTCAAATAATTCAGTCATAATTTTTTCTGTTCAAATTTTTATTATCTTAGCTTTCAGATATTATACAGACCTTTGCTTCCCATTCCATTCCAGCCAAGGAGATGCCAAGAAGCACTGTGACTGTAATCACTCCAATAATTCTAATATCATTGACAGGATCCACCATAGTAGCATTGTACTCCTTCAGAAAAAAAGACAATAACATGTTGTAAATTACAACAATAAGCCATGTTATAAGTTCCATTCATCCATTTACAGTGTAACTGGGGAGATGCAGGGTGGTGCAGTGGTAGTGATGCTGTTTCACAGTGAGGAGACCAGGCTTTAAGTCCTGAGTCCTCCCTGCATGGAGTTTGCATGTTCTCCCCGTGTCTGTATGGGTTTCCTCCAGTTGCTCTGGTTTCCTCCCACAGTCCAAAAACATGCAGGTGAGGTGGATTGGCGATACTAAATTGGCACTGGTATGTGGCTGGTGTGTGTGTGTGTGTGTTTGAACTGTCGAGGCTTTGTTCCTGACTTGTATCCTATGCTAGCTAGGATAGCCCCCAGAGAGCGGGTTAGAAAATGACTAATTGACTGGGGACATGCAGTCTCTAATGACAGTATTGAGTGCCAACCAGGAGTGACTTGCAGATGGGACACCAGTACATTGTAGAGTGAACTCTTATTTCATTATTAAAGGCAAGTTGGAGTCATCAGTCCACAACCACACACACATGTTAGATGTGAAAAGAAAACAAAAGACCTCATAGAAGAAAACATGCAGTTGCTGGAAGAATATATGAACTCCTTAGAAACACTAAGAAGACAAAATTTTAAACCACGGTCCTAAAGTACTGTAGGCATTGCCATTAACCATTGGGTCACTATGCTATATATTTAAAAAAAAAAAAAAAACTTTACACAAAATTAAAAAGTAGAGGTATCAGTTGCTAATTGAAAAGAAATACTTTTATAATCCTAAATTGATTCACATGGTCATAGGAATACGAAGTCTAATCTGGGAACAATTTATGCACTGGGCCTTTGAAGGATAAGATGTCGGCCCACCAAAGCCCTAATGTTTTTATCTTAACATCGTATCTTTAGGATATGTGAGCATAATCCATGCAGACATGGAAACAAATTCTGTACAGGCAGCACTCAAGTAAAAGTTTCAAAGACCTAACCACTTGCCACTAGAACCTAAACAAAATGTTTTAGGATATATTTTAATATTTTAGCCACACATTGTGCTTTTTATTTTGCAATTAATACAAGTTTCTAAATGCAATGTCCTTCTCTTCGTAACATAGGATATAACATATGTTGCTACTTCACTCTTCTACAGCTCCAGAGATATGGATTCCATTTTCTGTTTAGTTTGTGTGTGCAGTTTGCCGACTCACATAATGTTGAAGTGAGTATTTGCTCACATTCCAGACATTTACTTATTAAACTTAATTTGCAGGGTCGACTTGGCTGTGAATATGTGAGTTAGTGTGTTGCATATTACATCCAGGGCTGGTTATGTCTTTGCTACCAGAACAGACTCCAACACCCTAAATTCCAAAAGTTTCGTTTTGTGTATTCATATAAAAAAATAATAAGCAAATAATCCTTACAATAAGCATGTCCCGCACAGTCTCAGCAAAACCCACGGTGTGCATGGCAACAGCCACAGCATTGGCAAAAGCAAAAATAAGACCAATAGATCCTCCCAGCTCTGGACCAAGACTTCTTGAAATTAGAAAGTAAGTCCCACCTGAAACAGGTAATTATAAAAGAACATTGTAAAAACATTGTGTGAAAGCTATATTATAATATGTTACATTTGTGTATATAAAATGAAACTAAGAATTTCAAAATACTTCTCATTCTATAAGGGCTAATATTTGCATCATGGAAAGTAGGAAATATAGTACTATAAAATGGTGTCATCTCATAATAAACGGAGTAATGACAAAATGAATCAAAACTGAGATCATTAACTAGGTAATTATTGCCTTCTACATTTTTCTTTATAGGTTTTTTCTTTGCTGTTATGTAACAGTATCTGATGACAATAAGTTAATTAAACCAGAATATGAATTATTAGCAATGTGTCCAGCACCAATGAGTGCTTCAAACTCACAAATACTAAACTTCTTTATGGACTTTTTCTTTTACCTGCTTTCACCTTCCCATTAGTGGAGATCGCCGAAATAGATAGACCAGTAATTGTTGTCACAAGAACAGACAAAAGAATGATTAGCCATGTCAAACCTATTTATAAAAAAATTAAAATAAAATTAATTTGCAGTGTGCTCTAGGACATGCTATAAACACGATGCCAAATTATTACTGAGTGTACAAATAAGAAGTGATGCCATACTGTACATACTAAAGAGGATTTCAGGGATTGTACTGTCATTAAGCTAACTTTTAACAGGGTTTTCCTTATGTACAGCAATCTTATAACTGCTTTAAATTTAAATTTACCAAAATGCATAATGTCATTTGAGTGGACAACTTTTAGTTGATAAGGTTGTGCCATATGACAAACTGTCTATCCAAGGCCTTGCCTTAAGCTTACATATTTGAGATTATTTGCTGACTCTGTGCTCCGACCTCCAAAGATCACATGAAAAGACAATTTACCTTCATGGATCAGTAAAGTATATCAAAATCAAAATGAGAAAATATCTCTCCAGTGGGAATATCTCTGAATTATTTACCTATTCCAGCTTGTGCAGTAATCCAAGGAAGTCTCAGATAAAGGATGACACCCCAAATATTTAGCATGCAACGGATCTGTAAGACAAACATAACATTGTCGCTATGATTTTTAAAATAAACAAATGTTCAGTATAAGGTAGAAAATATTCAAAATAAGATTAATACAGTTGATATGGAACAAAGAATACATTTCCAAATAAAGATGATTAAACTTAAGTCCAGTGATGGAGCTTAAAAAAACAAATCTAGTGTAGGGAAAGAGTTGCAGGAAGTGTGCTAATTTAGCATCATAGATAGATAGATAGATAGATAGATAGATAGATAGATAGATAGATAGATAGATAGATAGATAGAT
>JANRMT010062852.1:33619706-33632575 GCA_026402145.1 Polypterus bichir lapradei | reverse complement strand
AATAATAATAATAATAATAATAATAATAATAATAATAATAATAATAATAATAATAATAACATTTTATTCTTAATATGGTTTATGGTCTAAACTCTGTACTACTAGGGTGTTGTTCCGTGTTAGTCATTATGGATGTAGTGAGAAGTTAAGCAAAATGACACCTGTTATTGGCCAACTAGAAAGATTTACAATATGTAAGCTTTTGAAGGCATGCTAGGCCCCTTCTTCAGGCAAGTCGGCCTCGAAAGCCTGCATATTATAATACTTCTATTAGCCAACAAAAGGTGTCATTTTGCTTAACTTCTCACAGGTCTAAACTCAAAATAAAATAACTACATAGAAGTTGGAGAAAGAAAAAGACAAAGCATAGTTTTGAAGTTACTTGCGCTGCTACTTCAGGACTCTGTCAACCTGGTCGTTATGTGAATTTTTCAGATTCTCCTATTGTGTCCCCTAGAACATTACAGGCTACTCTCATTAACATACATAGTAGGTCGGCGGGCATCGTTGAAGTGGCCGCTGTGCTTTCCAAAGGAATGTATACATGCAGGTGTTGGACGTGTCCTGATTTCCATACTGGGGAGTAATAATCGTAACATTCATAAAGATATCCATAGTCAGTCTTAGGAGTAATTAATTACTATTTATATGGACTTATACAAGAAGTAAGTAAAGGAACTTAAGTAAATTAACTTTCTGGGCGTCCGTCCGTCAGTTAACTGAGACCACTGAAGTAAGTTTTAGCGTCGAGACCTTTACAAATAAGAACCGAACGGAAAATAGTGCGTTTGCTGTTGCAGTAACTGGGGCGTTAGCCAGCCTCCCAGATCAGTTAGGTTTTTCCAAAAAAAAAAAAAAAATTTTATTAATTACCTGACCATTTTGTTCATTTTCAATATATGTTTTACATTTCCTTGGCAAAAGGGATGAAAATGTTGAAATAAACAAGACAGTGACATTTATTATCCAGTGAAAGCCCTGCACATTCTCTCATTTTGATTCGTAAAACAGCAATAAAACAGCATTAATTTAAAGTAAAATGCAGCCAATATTTTTGTTTATAACTGAGCTAAATAAATTAATAAACTTTACAATCCCTGATAAATACCTGTTAATACGAAAAGCTACATCAGCATTTAATTCGGTTTAAGTTTATAATTCGGTTTGAGTTATTCACATTCAATGTGACTTTTGCAGATTTTATACTTAAAAATTCCCTAAATTTTAAAGGATGTTTATATTTCATAGTGCGGATTTTTCCGTACGGCACGTTTCATCTTATTATGTATTTCAAAAGAACCCTTTTCATGCTGGTATTGCCGTCTCTCAATCAATCAATCCTACATACATCGTTGCAGTTCTTCAAAATTGAATGACTTAATCCCAGGTATTTTTGCACTTTTTCTTTTGATTATTTATTTCATACCTTTACGCTTCTGCCAGTCCAGATTACCAGCCCAATCTTACACCTTTCTGAATCGCGATGGGCGATTCCACATTTTTCCGTCTGACAAAGTCACAACCGCTTATGTTAAGCAGCAAAATATCAGCAGATGTTAGACAATGGATTCTTCGTCTCTTTGGAGCGTAATGGAGCTGGCTAATTAGATGACATAGCTAATAATGTATTGCAGAACACGAAAAGTCTAGTTGAAAGCCTTTATGTTTACTTATTATATTTTATTTTTTTGGACCGCTAGCAGATTGAGGTGGGTCAAAAGGCATACCTGAACCAAAACATCTAGCATCGAACCTGCTTAAAGTATTCTTACAAAGTATAACAGCTCACACAAGTACAAACACACAATACATAAAGAACAACACATTCTCGGCGGCTTCCGCCGCCACCTGCGCACGATCCTGTGCAAAGTTCGCCCTGATTTTCGTTGCTCATTCCCCAAGCCTTGAATGGTGATCCCAAATTGGTGAAAGAGATATGTACGTAAACTGGACATGTGCAACATCTAGGCTTATATTTCCCCTAAACTCAGTGTTTTTAGGATCGACTCAGGACCCCATTGATCATGAACTGGCTCGAGCGGGCTGAAGGATGTTAAAATGGAGTCAATGAAGGGCTGCATCAGTGTGCATTTGCGAAAGGTTATTTCAAGAGTTAGCGACTAGATGTTTTGGTTAAATGCTGCTTTAATGCTTAATTTACTCTGTGCATGAATTAATCTACATTAAAAAAGTGATGCCCAACCAGAAATAACTTTGACCGTTCAATTACAGCATCTACAGTATAAGCTTAAGTCAAAACACATTTCAAAGTACATAGAAGGCTCATGCTGCAGACTCATCCTCTTTCGAGCCATTGTCAGTTACTGTATTTTAAGCGTTTTGAACGGTGCTAATGGTTCTTTTAGAAATATAAAGCAGCGGCCTGTCCCAATTTAATTGAATTAGCGAGTAATTAACCATTTCACAATAAACAAGGAAGGTTCGGGTGGAAACTGCAGAATGCTGAAAGTTTTATTAGTTGTAAACAACTTGCACAGTGATTAAAAACGCTATTATTATACACTGTTTAAATATTCAATTATATTATAATTTAAAAAGTCACTTGAACTAAAGAAAAATCACATAATCACAGTACAGTGTCGATTAAAACACCTTTATCGAAGAGTTGTTTAAACGCCAGGAGTGTTCATTTTAGCGATCCATTTATTAAATTAAAAGGCGGCTTAAGGAATTTAAAGTTTAAAGTGAAAGTTAAATGGCATTTTGTGTAGAATATGACAATACAGCTATGTGGTCTCAGCCTAGTAAATAAGTAACATTATTCTTATGTCCAACCATACCCTCGGGTTAATAATAAGCTTAATAACAAATTACATGCAGTAACAGTATGCTGAATGGTTGTTACAGGAAAGTAAACATCGTACTAAAGCTTGAAAGGGTTAATGAGGATGCATTTCTAATGAGGAGGCTAAACATTTGGTCGGCAAAACCGGAGTTAACTGGTTCTCAGTTATGGTTAAAAACAATATATTATACCTTTTCAAGATACTTGCAAATGTGTACACATTAATAATAATAACATGAGAAAATACATCAATACAATACAGTATTACAGTATTAAGTATATACAGCATTAAATACAATACAGTAAACAATATGGTCTCATTTCACTTGCGATTCCAGCACAGGGCAGTTTCAATTTCATGCCACTTTATCCTCATGACTTCAAAAAGAAAACCAGGATGAAACTGTATGGAAATATAAGCTCCACTTTTTATCTGAGTTTACATTTTTTAAGGCAGCACTGGATTGGTTGCCAGTCTGTCACATGGCACATGTCTTGCACCAAGTCAGTTTAAAGCTGGACATTTCTGAGATGTGACAGGGATGCTCCAATACTTAAAATAAAGACATTGGGAGAACCTGCATATTCCACACAAATAGTGGTTAGGCCAGCATTCAGATCCTATTTGTGTGTGTATTGTTATAGTTTTGCCACAGTAAAACATTGCATTTTACTAAAAATTGACAGTACATCTAATTCTTCTCTTGGATTCAACACTGACACAAGTATTGAACGTCAAAGTTAAGTTAGGTTGATAAAACACAAATGCACTAAAGTGATACCTGAAATATGAAAAGTAATGTTATTTGAATCTTATTAAACACATTATCAAAATAACTGTTAATTGATACTGTAGGAAAAGTGCCAACTATCTGCAAAGATATGAGTTTGTGATTTTATTAATTAAATCATAATTTGAAATACAAATGATATCCATTGTGGATAACTCTTAACAAGTGATGCTGCAAGTATCACTTAAAGTGCCAATATCTATAACAACATGAGTTTATGATTTTAATTATTAAAAGCCATATGGGTGACTCTGAAAAAGAGATGAAAAGCTTATGTACAGTATGAATTCAAAAGCTCATCGTAATTTACAAATAAATTAATGGTTAATCACAAATTTGGGTAAGACAGGAGATATTCACATTCAAACCTTAAAAATTGTTACACTATTGTATTTATTTACTTCTAGAACTGAAACTAACCAACTGATGTTTTGTGCGTTTTTAATCATTTAGATTCAAATGTTTTCTCAGTTTGCACTCTTAAAAATAAAAGTTCAAAAATAACACTTTACTGGGTTGTGTGGTTCTTCAAGGAACCATCACTTGTGTCACTTCATGAAGGGCTCTTTGCATATGAAACCGGTTCTTTGGGCTTTGTAAAGGTTCCTAATATGTGGAAAATAAAGAAATCTTCAATGTACAGTGGGCTAAATAGCAGGATGAAGAAGACCCTGAAAGCGTGAACTTAGCCTACTGTATTTAACTGTGTATAACAAGGGTCTTTGTAAATTCGTTTTAGAGTGAAGAACCTAGTGGTATTTTATAAATCTGCTACTATCAATTCTTGAGAAGGATCTCTCTGGAACCTTCATGCGTATTGTTCTATAGGGAACCAAAAATAATTACCCGATAGTATCGCTCTGAAGAACTGTTCTGGCACCTTTATTTTTCAGAGTGTACACACAGGTGCTGTTTTTTGGGACCAGCGTCTACAAAATGAATGGAATGATCAGTTAATTATTTTTTATTTTACACAGCAACCAACTGTAAGTGCTTTGCAATGCAAAAGAAGATTACAAAGAGCTTGGAGAAAAAAACATTAAGTATATTGTAATGGACAGTTTGGGTCATAGAAAGGTTAGACCGAGCTTTACAGTAATTTTATGCTATCAGTGTGAAGTTGGTGCTTTCTCTCACTTTGTCAATTCAATATTGTTCCAGGCGCACAGCTTTTCTACACATATCCCGAAGACCCTTTCCCGTGATTAAATGGTGAGTCTAAATTAGTCCAGGATGCCATGTGAGAGACTGATGCTTCTTCCAGGGTTGTACTCACTTTGCATCCATCTATTTCTGCACCACTGAACAATACATATTCAACATACACTCACCTAAAGGATTATTAGGAACACCTGTTCAATTTCTCATTAATGCAATTGTCTAATCAACCAATCACATGGCAGTTGCTTCAATGCATTTAGGGGTGTGGTCCTGGTCAAGACAATCTCCTGAACTCCAAACTGAATGTCAGAATGGGAAAGAAAGGTGATTTAAGCAATTTTGAGAGTGGCATGGTTGTTGGTGCCAGATGAGCCGGTCTGAGTATTTCACAATCTGCTCAGTTACTGGGATTTTCACGCACAACCATTTCTAGGGTTTACAAAGAATGGTGTGAAAAGGGAAAAACATCCAGTATGCGGCAGAAATGTGGGTGAAAATGCCTTGTTGATGCTAGAGGTCAGAGGAGAATGGGCCGACTGATTCAAGCTGATAGAAGAGCAACTTTGACTGAAATAACTACTCGTTGCAACCGAGGTATGCAGCAAAGCATTTGTGAAGCCACAACACGCACAACCTTGAGGCGGAAGGGCTACAACAGCAGAAGACCCCACTGGGTACCACTCATCTCCACTACAAATAGGAAAAAGAGGCTACAATTTGCACGAGCTCACCAAAATTGGACAGTTGAAGACTGGAAAAATGTTGCCTGGTCTGATGAGTCTCAATTTCTGTTGAGACATTCAAATGGTAGAGTCAGAATTTGGCGTAAACAGAATGAGAACATGGATCCATCATGCCTAGTTACCACTGTGAAGGCTGGTGGTGGTGGTGTAATGGTGTGGGGGATGTTTTCTTGGCACACTTTAGGCCCCTTAGTGCCAATTGGGCATCGTTTAAATGCCACGGGCTACCTGAGCATTGTTTCTGACCATGTCCATCCCTTCATGACCACCATGTACTCATCCTCTGATGGCTACTTCCAGCAGGATAATGCACCATGTCACAAAGCTCGAATCATTTCAAATTGGTTTCTTGAACATGACAATGAGTTCACTGTACTAAAATGGCCCCCACAGTCACCAGATCTCAACCCAATAGAGCATCTTTGGGATGTGGTGGAACGGGAGCTTCGTGCCCTGGATGTGCATCCCACAAATCTCCATCAACTGCAAGATGCTATCCTATCAATATGGGCCAACATTTCTAAAAAATGCTTTCAGCACCTTGTTGAATCAATGCCACATAGAATTAAGGCAGTTCTGAAGGTGAAAGGGGGTCAAACGCCGTATTAGTATGGTGTTCCTAATAATCCTTTAGGTGAGTGTAGATTGTCCTTATTCTTGGATATATTAAACAACAAGATTTCCTTATAGTTTCTACTGATCCATCCTGTGGTGCATTTAAAAGGGTGATTTGATTTCAGGCTTTACTTTTAATGTATCTGATAGTTGCTTCCTACTGTAAACACCACCTTTTCAAATTCTTTATTTGGTTTTATTATAGGGTTTGCAAATATCCAGCTTAGTATTCATTCTCTTTCTGCAGTATGTTCACAACACAAGCAGATCACAAGCTAGTAAAATAACCAGTTAAAATTTAAAGATTATTTAACCCATAATTCACCAGAAACAGATCATTATAAAGCTGGTGCTGTTAGTATATGGAGTGAGTTTGTGCACTATTGGTAACACATGAGTGACGTCCTTGAAGCCACAGTCTGTGTTCTGATGTAGTCTTGTTTCATATTTCTGTACACTCCACATCAAGAACTGGCCACACTGCTTTACTAAACAAATGTGTGTCATTTGTGACTGAAGAGCTTCAAGCAGTTGCCATCTCCTCAGTCATTGCCAGTATGATTTTATTCTTGTTACAAACAAATAATATGGAGCCAGGACTCTTCATCATATGTGATTCTACTTAAAAAATGTAATGTTTTGCTCATCTTCACAGTTTCATGGTCCATTAGGTCTTTTTAAGAAATGGTAACAGAAAATAAAAAGAAAAAATATGGTAGTTTAAATGGATCGTCTTAATTTGCATATGTGAAATCTTTTCACTGACTATAAAGTAAGCCATGGTACACTTCTGGAAGAAACTTCATGTGTGCCCAGCAATTTGTGTCTTTATTCTTCTTTTGGCTACTCCTGTTAGGGGTTGCCACAGCAGATCATCTTTTTCCATATCTTCATGTCGTCTGCATCTTGCTCCTGATCTACAAATAAAGATAGATAATTAATATGTATTTGAGAATATCATTCTTAATTTTGGAGTGGATGATTCTTGATTGATATGTGCCACTTGACACTAAACTGGGCAGATCTAGCAGAAACCATACAATTAAGAGAATTTGACAGCTGGATCTCAATAAAGTTCTGTTTTTGACAGATATGGTAATTTGGTGTAAATGTGTAGAAAGTCTGCTTCTGGTGGTACAAATATGTCCAATTACACAGTTGGTTTCTTGAGGTAGAAAACCTGCCTTATGATGACAATGTGGTGGTCTTAGTGGATTTATCATTGTCCACAAGGTGACAATATACAGAAATTATTAAAAAGTGTAATAAGATATTGGGTTGATAGAGAATTCTGTGGGGAGTAAAAGACAAAACACATGTGATGAAGTTGCACCAGGTGCTTGTGAGGACATATCTGCGCACTCATGTGTGTAGACTTAGTTTCTGTATTATATCTGCACTAAGAAAAGCTCAAAGAACAGATGCCTAGATAGATAGATAGATAGATAGATAGATAGATAGATAGATAGATAGATAGATAGATAGATAGATAGATAGATAGATTTGTCCCCTAGGGGAAATTGACTTTATTTAGAAGGTCTTTAAATAAATATATGCATAAACAGACAGATACATTTATATATATACACAATATGGTCTGGACACACTCAAGAATGACTAAAAAAGAAAACTTTGCTTTAAAAAAGGGAAAACTTCTGACTTGTCAGTCCAGGTCCCAGTGAGGCACTATATAGGCTTATTACTGCTGGTATAAAGAAGCCCCCATAGGTGTTTCTTGACACACTTCTGCTGACTGATTTGTTGTCTGAAAGTCCTCAGTGTCAGTGTGTCAGAGAGAGGATGTGAGGCATTGTTCATGAAGGCACTCAGTTTTGTTTTAATTCTCTCCTTTGTTACTACCTCCTGGGGTCCAGAGTGCTTCCCATTACTAAGCCTACCCTTTTAATTAGCTTGTTGATTCGGTGGACCTCTCCTGAATTGATGTTACAAACCCAGTACACTAAATTGTAGACAATTGCACTAGCCATCACAGAGTTGTAGATGTACGTCCATGGACACCAAGTAAAATTGTGTGGAAAAATTAAAAGACATTAATCTATTTTAATCCAAGGATTGAATGGTGACTTGCTAAACATTTCTTAAGGGGAGTTTTTAGTGTGTATAGAAGTTATATTAAAAATGCATTCTTAAACAAGAATAAATTTTGTAAAATTGAAATTCATTTAATCTAAGCACTTTTCAATAAAATTTTCTTCACTCAGAAATAGAAGTGTAGCTGAAAGCAGCACCTTGGACCAAATATTGACTGGACAAAATGGTGAAGAGGAAATCACTAAATGGGTTGTACGGACTGGCTGATTCGTTATTTTGTTATATAAATTAATTTTCTGCTCACGATAATAAATCGTCCCAATTCCAAAAAAGAAGAACTTTCACATTTCCATGTCTGCATGTGCAGCAGACACATCGACGCCTTATTATATGTTAAAAATGAGAAGACTCTGTTAATCCTAATTAAAGATGTCCTTTCCCGCAGACTTCTACAACTATTGCGCTTATCTGTTGTCGTCGGGGCAAAAAAGGTCGTCGGCGTTTTAAAAAAAAGACTTGTCCTCTAAACCGAATCTGTGTAGGATGGAAATTCGAGTCATTTATCTAACACTTTAACAATACAAAACAATCCAAGTAAATAAGAGAATGTTAGCTTATTTTATGAGTCGAAGATAATCTGTTCACTGTAAAAACGAACGACGTCTTAAGGCTCTCCGGCACAAAGAGTACAAAAAGTCAAATACACAAACAAGGTCTAATTAACCAATTCTGCACCCACTTCACTCCATTGAATGAAATCCAAATAAACGCGTGTCCATTGTCCTTTGGAACACAATCTGCTTTGTCGCTTTCGGCCGATACAGAGATAACGGCACACATTGGCTTAAGAATGTGCAGCTATAAAACTTACATTCAAGAAAAAAAACTTATTATAGGATACTGAATAAATAACAATTTAGTGCATTACACAGAAAAGGAAGAGAGTCTTTTACAGGTCTAGAATAAACTAATATAATAATAATGTGTGAACGGCATTCATTACTTCTGTAGCGGACTTGAAGGACTTGACAGGATGATTCATCATTTTTGCTCTCTTTTTGCGGTCATTTTCATTTTTCCAACGTTAATATGCAGGGACATATGACATTATGAGTCAAAAACATTTTTTAGAAAGTACAGAAAATTAATTCTAAATCCAGGAACCCCTAGGAAAAAATAAGTAAACTATCGATTTTCAAACACATGGGTCTGTGGACATTCAATGAAAAACTGGTATAGAACTCTTTATGCTGCTTAAAGTGGAAACCCAGCATCTTTCATGGCTGTTTAAAACTACAACAATCAGGGGACATAAAATACATTCTGGCTTGGATAACAAAGAGCCGCCATTGTCAATAACAAGCTTGTAGGTGGCAGTAGGATGAGGTCAGACCTGCTTCATACAGCCTGGTTCAACTTATGCCACCATTAAATGATAATATAAGCAAATAAAGCTTGATTGATATTTTTCAGTACAATTCAGTACAATTACCAGCCTGTGCTATGACTGTAAACATAATAAATTCATGTTCATACACAAAAAGAAAACAGTTACACTGAATGGATTTTCATCTGACTCAGGACTGTTTCCAATAAAATTATTAATTTTTCTCTCTCACTCAGAGGTCTTTGATACAATGGCATATGTGTAGGTACAAAATGAGTCACGTATCTTAAAATAGTTTTTTATTCCTAAACTTTCGACAACCTACCAGCTGTCGTCATCAAAGAAAAATGATTAGACATACAGGAATCAAAGGCAATATATAGCAAATTGGATTAATAAGGTGAAGTCCAGAGGGCGTTTGTCATAAAGTCATTTTAGTCAAATGGCCATCCTAAGACATTTATAATATATGGCATGAAGCACTTACGCATATGAATTGTCACCACAGAAGAGGTGTTGTGAGCCCAACAGGGGCACTTACCCTGTAGTATTTGTGTGGATCAGAATGCCCCAGTGTAGTGATGGAGACACTGTGCTGTGAAAATGGCACTGTCCTTCTGCTGAGACATAAAACAGGTCCTGACTCTCTGTGATCATTAAAAGATTTCTGGGCATCCTTTGTAAAGAGTTGGGTGTATTCCGATGTCCAGGCTAAACTGCCCACCATAGTCTATAGTCATTCTGGCTCCCTAATCAACTGTCCCTAATTGGCTAATTATTTCTCTCACCACTTTGCCACCTAATAGCTCAGGTGTGGTGCAGTGTACTGGCGCAAAATGGCTGCCATCACATTATCCAGGTGGATGCCACATATTGGTGGTGGTTGAAGTGACTCCCCACTCAATATGTACAGCTCTTTGAGTGGTGAGGAAAATGCTATGTAAATATAAAGTATTATTATTATGATGATGATAATAATAATAATAATAATAATAATAATAATAATAATAATAATAATAATAATAATAATAATATAAAAATAATTAGAGAGCTTGGGCACTTGTTTTGTTTTATTTCTGTTTATTTGTTTCTGGAGCTGGCCAGTTTCTATTAGTTTACTTGACGTTTTTGTGTGATATTTGTGTTTATTTGGTTGTTCTCATAACTTTGCTAGATTTTTTGAGTCTGCACAATACTTCCTGAGTTTGGAGTCCCCCAATATTGACTACAATGATCAGAAAATGAGGTTTTAGTCAATCAGTACATGTTATAATGAAAAAACATATAATTTTACACATACAAACAAAAAAGGTAAAAAAAACCAGAATTATTATATTTTATATTACATTTTAAAAAGTGCTGGTGAAATATGATCATATTTTTTATATATATTTTAAAATATCATCTAATTCCTAAAGGCCCTTTCATTGGCTGTCTACTGTGGCATTTCAGGGATCTCATTGGAGGTCAGTAGTAGTATCTTCAATGTACTTTTGTTTTTCATTCACCTTTGATGAACATGTAATAAAATTAATATTTTTCATATCAGTCCTGCTTGCCATGGCACACTGAGGTGCAAAAATGGCTTTGAGGGATTATGTATGCGTTTTTTCAGTGTCAGTGTTCAGATTATCTTGTAAAATGGAGGAACAATTACACCCATTATCCAGTCCTCAATCTTGCTGTGTTAGCTGAGATGTTGTGAAACTGTTGACATTTTACCTTCAGCATATCAAGCAATGAAAGAGAAACATGCACTCTACAGGATGAAAGAATCAGTCTTTGTTTACTTTCTTTTTTAAAAGCAGCAACATCACAAGATGGCCTTTTAATCACCTCCACCCCCCCCCCACATCAAAATCCCACTGTCATTTCTTGTGTCATATTTGCCTAGCATGTTCTTTAGCAACCTCTAAAAAGTAATATAGTACTTTTTCAGCAAAAACTAGTATTTTTATACTTTTTCTTACAAAACTTAAAAGTACTGTCCCTTTAACAACACTTTATTGGGTTGTGTGGTTTCCATTGCTTCAGAAAGAATAATTTTATTCAGAAAGGCTTCCTTGCATATTAAATTGGTTAATTGAGCTTTGAAAAGGTCCCTAGTGTGTGAGCAAAAAATAAATCTTCCATGTAGAGATGACTTCCTAGCAGGATACTGACAAAAAAAAAAAAAAAATGAAACTAAACCTGCATTATTGTATACAGAAAGAGTCATTTTAAAAGCAGGACCCCATCGACATCACCAATTCATGGTCATTTATAGAGCTGGTTACAGGTCTAAATTAGTAATGGTTAATAAAGATAGTTCTTTTGGGAACCAAAAATGCCTTCCTTATGGCAATGGTATGAAGAACAAATTTGGGACCTTTTTTTTTTTTTTAAAGTGAAGTTATGCAAATTTATTAAGCAGCAACCTACATTACCCTAAATTACATTACAACTGTACTTTCAGCTTATTTCAAATATACTTTGCTCTTTTTGACTTAAAGACAAATTCTTACATAATTTCTATTTGTTTAGAACAAAATACTTAAGATGTTATGTATATGCAATCCACATAAGAACATTGTACCTGCAGCAAAATAACAAATCATTTAGTTATTTATTAAGCAGGTGTGCTGCCTTTGGTGCGGCTATAATTAATACAGTGGTCAGTTCTTGGTTTGCTCTTGGTAACATTCAAATTAGTGGCAGATTACTCTTTATTTTTAATTATGTTGCTTAAGCTTTCATACTTCCATTACATTCAGATAATGTTAGTCCATAATTTTCAGTTCTAGTTTACAAAATGTTATACAACAGGGTTCTGGCAGGCAACACTTATTGTTTTGTTTATCCCCTCAAGGTGCGTTAAGGAGAGGCTCAATACTACCTGACATTTGAAAGAAAAATTTGGAAAAGACTAACTTTTCCAGGAACTGATGCATTTGAAACACTTGTGGGGGTCTGCTCTCTTTTTTTGCAGGTTAGTTAGATGAGAAAAAAAGAAATTTCAATTGTCTTTAATAAGGCCATAGGGGCTAAAATATCAGACAAAGTAAATACGCTAACAAAAACATGACAAGGGAGTGAGCTAAAACATGAGAAGCAAAAAATGAGTGACTGATGAAAATTGTGCATAGTTTAAGTTTTGATGTACTCATAATGCATATAAAGTTTTATCTGTTTCAGTATATTTTAAGTTAACTGTGTAATGCCTTATTAATATTTTTGTGACAGAAAAAAATTGGTATGCCAGTAAGAGAACTGAATTTGATTTAACTGAAAGAAAGAAAGAAAGAAAGAAAGAAAGAAAGAAAGAAAGAAAGAAA
>JANRMT010062852.1:33581146-33619696 GCA_026402145.1 Polypterus bichir lapradei | reverse complement strand
AAAGAAAGAAAGAAAGAAAGAAAGAAAGAAAGAAAGAAAGAAAGAAAATTACATCTACAACAAAATGTACATTTCGAATAAGAGAAATAAGTACATTTTTCTGAAATTTACAAAGTGCCTCATTATTACAACATCCTTTAAAAATATAGAAAGATTGAAAGTCATTTCACTGAATTTATATGCCACTCATTTTCTGACTTTTACAAGGGCAAAAATACTTTGAGTAAATTAAATTGGTTAATTAATTAGACTTTTATTTTCTGAGGTTTATAAATAGCCAACTTCATTGGTATAATCAGAGAAAAAAAGCAATTTTACATACAGGTTAATTAGCCTTTGCTTCAGAAACACCGTCAATAAATACACATCTGATAAAAGACAAGTTAATAACAGTAAAATCACAGTTAAGAACATATAAAAAGGTCACATTTTAAGACAGAACAAATAATAGTGAGAGATTAGAATATTAGAACAATCTAGACAAGGAAAGGCCATTCACCCTAAACAAAGCTCACCAGTCCTGTCCACTGAATTTCTCCAAAATAACATCAAGTCGAGTTTTGAAATTCCCTAAAGTCCTACTGTCTACCACACTTCTTGCTAACTTATTCCAAGTGTTTCTGGTTCTCTGTGTAAAGAAAAACTTCCTAATGTTTGTGCAAAATTTACCCTTAACAAGTTTCCAGCTGCGTCCCCGTGTTCTTGATGAACTCATTTTAAACTAACAGTCTTCATCCACTGTACTAATTTCCTTCAAAATTTTAAACACTTCAACCATGCCCCCTTTTAATCTCCTATATATTAAACTGAAAGGCTGAGCTCTTTTATTTCCTCATAAGTCATCCTCTGTAGCCCTGGAATCAGCCTAGTCATTCTTCTCTGGACTATTTCCAGCGCTTTTAGTAGCCTTTTAGTAGCCTGGAGACCAAAACTACACACAGTATTCCAGACACTCTCCCTCTCTCTCACACGATGAACATTTGTCTGTAACTGAGACATCAGTGAGTGAGATGCAGGCAATAACAGTAACAATGACATGCATGCAGCACATGCCAGTGCAAATTGTCAGTGCTCTTTTTTAGTGATGGATAATACAATCTCTGCCAAGCCAGTGCTGATATCTCTTCTCAGAGGGGAGCTCTGGTGTCTTCAACTTGTGACCTACTATCTTACTCCACTACAGAAGGACATTTCTTAGTCTACATACTATGCATTGTTTTACTGTGCTCCATTTGCAAAACAGCATGTACAGCAAATACATGAAAAGCATCACTCGATTCTAGTATATTGCTGTTTACAAGGAAGTGTGCAAAAAAGATTTTTGTATTAGCTGGCATGTTGACATAAATATCCTGCAGAAGGTGACCTTTCTGAAATGCTATAGTGGTAACACCTCCACTATATTCTCAAGCCCAATTTCTACTACGTTTTCTTTAAAAACACTCACTTTTAGTCTTCATTTTCACATTTCCTCCACACTATCCCAGTGTTCTCAACTTCAAAATAAAGACATTTTAAAATTCTCCTCAGTGCTGAAAATTTCTTAAAATGTCGGCACAATGTTGCAACGATGGCTGGAGGAGGCACAGTTTTTCTAAAATAGTGATTCTAATTGCACTCTGATTTGTTTGTGCTTATTATGTGGTATTTCCCTGATTGGATTCTGCTGATTATAACATTTAATTCCCTGACTAGTTACCCTTCACGAAAGAAAACATATTTCAGCTTAGGTGGCCATAGAAGACCTGCATTATGGAGTTTGTTGTGTTGCTTACCAGTGTGCATGTGCATGCATGTGCAAAAGGCAAATAATTTATCAGTTAGTACAGTTTTGAAATAAATCCTGTGGCTGGCTATGTTACCTCACCTTGAAGGATTTTTCTATTGACATGCACATGCCATTGAAATGTACAATCCCAGTGTAGGCAAACATCTACACCACATGCACTTTTGGTTGTTTTAGTGTCCAACCCGCTATATCCTAACTACTTTTACATATGATGTGAAAATGCTAGTATGGATGGAGATCATTTTGATGTAAGAATGCTGTTTATAAACAAAAATGTAGTACTGTGGATATAGTGCTATGCTAGCAGTGTTTATCTAAATTAAGTGGTGAATTTGAGTCATTCTTGATTTACAATGATTGAATCCAGATAGATTTTAGAACAAGGTATATTGTCAAAAGAAACTGACAGAATTCTACTCAACAGAAGGCTCAAAGAAATAAATGCCTTATTCTGAGTAGGCTGTTGTAAAAAATATGGAGGCCAGAAATAGACACATTTCTACTGTGCACCTAAAAAGTGCACTGACAATGATTTGCACTTTTTACAAAAAGACAAAAACCAGTGGGCTTCAGGGCGGGGATGTCAGGTTACATGAATGTTTTTGATAAGGAAATAACTCAGAAGCATTTTTTTCATTACAAACATCAATTAGTCCTTGTCATCCTTCAGCCATGGACAACTTACTTCAGCCTTTACCTTCCATTCCATAAATAAAGTTAATAATTCACTCCAAACAGAAAGTAAGGTTACTTATGGGTTGGGTCATATTTGCTAATAAAACAAATAGACTATATTCAATTATCTTATGTATTACATTTTCAATACCGTATTAATGTAGCTCAGGGTTAGTAGTAATAAGGTGACTTTTACAAAGCTGTATTTAATATGTGTTAAATAAAGCTGATGCTCAAATTGGAAACAAATAAACAAACATCCACTGAAGAAAATGAAACATACTTTTTCATACTGTAATCATAGCCTGATGCACCATTATCATACCTTTGCTTGAATATACACTAACCATATTAGTCTTGTTTTTGTAACACTCACCAGGTGCCATTACAGTGTTATTTGGCAACACCTTTTTTCAACTTTTTTTTACACTTCAGATATAATTGGTTACAATTCTTTTGATTTCTCAATTGGAGCACAGGCAGGTGAAGTGATTTTCCTCAAGGTGGCATAGTGTCTGTAATGGGATTTGAGCCAACACCCTCAGGGCCTGAAATCCAAAGCCTTAACCAAAATGTCACACTGCCAGCTGTCAGTTGATCCTCTGGTAGTGCTCAATGGTCATGGTCCAAGTGGAGTTGGTGAACAATAAGAGGTACCTTCTTTGTATTTTAGTAAGAATCCAAAACAAGTGAGAGGCAACTATAAATAACTGGATTCAGTAAATCAAGAAGAAGAAATACATTTACAACAGGAAAATTAAACTCTAACCACCATCAAAAAAGAGAAAACAGAAAAGGTATAAAATGCTGGATGCATATTGTGATTTGCACAGCAAGATTAAGCATTGGTGAATAGATACAGCTTGTCTAAACACCTAAATAACCAGAAAATAGTTTTGAGTAATACTCTGTTAGATGTGTGCAGTGTGATCCATTGCCTAGAGACTGTGAAAAACTGAAGAAATTATATTTGACTTTAAGACTCAAAGATCCATATGTTTTCCACCTGTTGTTCTGGAGAAGATAGAAACAGGGAAATGAATATAAATACTTAGATAATAATATAAATTGGAATGTTAACATAAAAACATCCATTCAATCAAATTTTATAAAGGCTTCAGAAAATGACTAAATACTCAGCCAAAATTTTTAGAGTTAATGTACATGATCTGGTAAATGTGTTTCAGAGGGCAATGCTGAAAAAACTGGAAATCATCTGAGCTGATGATTCCTTACATGCAAGAAAAGCAAGGAGCATAGTCGCTTTAAAGACCCAGAAAAAGTGGCTCCAGAAATCCCTTTCTTCCCAGTGCTATATGGCTTTTTAAAATGGAGCATCAATGATAATAAAAATTCTAGGAATGTGGAGTTTTCACATGTATTACTACTTTATGTAACATGTATGTTACTATTTTAGATAAAAATGTACATTCAAATTTTTAGAAGTAGCTATCAGAGTACTGTTATTTCAAATGATGAAAATACTGCAGAATTGTTAACCTCTATGTCTCTATATGTTTTTATTTTGGAAACAGCTGACAAGGTATTGTAAGTATATCTGGTTGCGATACCTGTCCATCCACTGGAGGCTTCCTTTCCAGGCAAAGAACCTTCTTCTTTCTTGGCCAGAATGCCCATCCATCCACCTGGGGCCTCTTGTTTGGGCAAGGAACCTTCCCCTCTCCTGGGGCCTCATGTGTAGAATTCACACTACAACATGGCTTACAGGCAGATACATAAAACTGTGTACGCCAAGTTCCATGCACTTCCCCTGCTTAAAGCCCAATGAACTTTAGAATTAATGCACGTGCATGTCCCACCCTGGCTCCTCCCACAATTTTACATATTTTAATATGCAACTCAATATAAATATTACCTTCCATTCAATGTTTTGTTAAAAGACAATGGCAAAATCACATGGAAAAAAGAAGAATTTCAGTGAATGTGAAGTGGAGGCAAGGAAAATGTAGTATTTGTTGGCTTAAGCAGTGGTATAAGCAAGGAAAGGAAGTTATGGAGTGATACAGCATGGCGGAGACACTCGAAAGTTCAACTTCAGAAAGACACACATTTCCTGAAATTAAAAAGAAGCGGTCAAATATTAAAGTCAACATGACTTTGAAGCAATGAGAAAGAGTCGCAGCCCAGTGTCTGTTTATTCTGTTTCAGACAGTATTACAAAAGCTGCCCCCCGTGTGATGCTCAGGCGGTGATGTTGCTGCTGTGCCAAGTACTTCTTTGGGTGCTGGTTGAACAAACATGTCTGCCTCTAATATCGCTGTGCAACCTTCAAGCTGTGTGCTGACGGACTGTTCTGGAGTCACAAAATCCAATAGTGGCTGCTGTAAAAGATGTGGCCAATGAACTAAGGAATATAAGGGCTGTATTATGTGATATTGACCACAATTCAAATGAATTGGTTAAAAAATGCTACACCTGATCTGTTTTTTCATTCTGCTAGTTACATTTAAACAAAGCTGTAACACTGTCTGATTTGGCTGATCATTTGATGGGTTAGGGTCAGGTTCATCATACCACATCTTTTCAGGGATGGTTAGGCAGGACGCTACATGCCTGCATAATACGACACACTTTCTGTGAACTATAGAGCAGCACATTAATAGAGTGGAAATGCATTCTATTTACATATGCAAATTCATTCTCTTCTCTTTACATGGCTATTTGAGACGACTCACTATCTTTAAAAGAACTGTTAGCCTTTTGCTACACTAGTTGGAAAAAGCACCTGTAGCTGTGCGGAGCTGCCAATTTTATAGGTTTTCCAGCTAGATATGATGTAATGCCAGCTCATTCTTTTGGTGATTCATCCTTGGCTGATGTAAGTTGTCCAGCAATGTTGAAATAGCAATTTGTGTGAAGCTGACTGCTCCAATTACATTTGGAAAACCAGATGTTGCTGCGAATTGTGCTTTGATGTTTCACAGTTCAACCACAGTGTATGGAAATCTTTTACAGTATATGTGGATGACAAGCAGATAATAACATCCTATACAGCTGGCATAGTGTGACTCGGTGATATTTGTGAAATACCCGATCGGTCAGAAAGTTCACGTTTAAAGCTCCTGTGGTTAAAAACCTGAGAGTGGACAGAACTTGCAAAGGACAGGCAGAGCACAGTTCCTCAAAGCCTGCCAGTTTATTACACAGTTCAGAACACAGCTTCAAGAGGATAGCTCTTGGAAATCGAAATCAACTTAGAAGCCAGTCATCATCATCATCATCTATAAATATGCACTCTCTTCTAATTCTTCCATTTGTAATGTCTTTTAACAACACTAAAGCAGCCATGGTAGTTGGAATAGTTTGGCCATTCCATACACCATTATATTGTTGCAGAATGATTATAATCAAGTGAATTAAAATTCTTAATGATATGCAATTGCATTTGATAAATCCTGCGTCATTGATGCAAATATGAAAAAGAAAGGTAAATGACACAGAAACAGTAGCACTGCTTTGATGCTGAGCGCTGCCAGTTTGTAAAACTGAGTAGAAATGTGTGTACACAAGGTAGGGGGCTACCATGAAAATGTGCATGGCTTTTTGCCAAGTTTAGGTTTTATACATATCAAAATGTGCAAGGAAACAGGCATATATAGAATTTTTGTGCATACACACCGTTTATACATAAGGCCCCTGGTCAGATTGCCCATCGATCCTGTAAGGCACTTACATAGCATATGGCTACATAGGAAATATCATGGGACCATTACGGCCCTTTTAGGAATAGTGTCTAGAGAATGGCAAAGAGACCTGTGCCAGTATTTATTAGGCATCTCAGAGTAGGAAAAGGGTCCTGGCATAAAAATCTCACAGTGACTCAAATTTGGTTCTACTCTTCCTTTATGAGTACATGTATTTTATTAATTTTTTCTAATTTAGCAAAGTACTCCTAACTTCACCAGCATTTTGGAGAGCTCAGGAGCTGTCCTATCTTGATAGAAGCTTCCAGAAGATGGCATTTAGCAGACATCAGCTTGCACAGCCCAGGTAAGGCTGAATGTTTTGAAAACAATGAACCACAATGAATTAATAAAAAAAAATATTGATTTGACAGAGATGTAAAATATTCTTAGCAAACTTGTATGTCAAGTGTTTGATCCATCTATATGGAGAAGCCATGCACTGTAGCTGAAATGAAGGTGTTGGTATCTTTAATTTTTTGGCCACGGCAAAATTACAAAGATGCAAAAAAGATGCTTTGAAAATACCAAAACCAACCATTTCTAAAATTTAACACCAAATATTGAACACCCTTAAAATGAGTACACATACTGTATCACCAACAATCCACATGAGGTACTGTTAAAGTAGACTGCATTCATACAAATAATGCAAATAAGGATCTTATGTGGATGAGCATAGATGGTCATGGATTCAAACTGTAGCCATAATATTACACTAAAGATAAATGGGGTAAGATGTGTCATTGACTACAAAATGTCACAAAGGTACACTGAGCTTTGTATTCGACTTTCCACTGGAACATTTGTTTTACACCTTCTAGGTCCAGGAAGGTTCAAAAAGGCAAATAGAGACTCCCAGGCTACTGGATAAATGGAGTTTCTCAGAAGCTAAGGTGGGATCATGAAAACAGGCACATAGTGGAATATTATCATGAACACTGGAATATGAACACAACAGAAATGGCTCCAGGATAGTTGTGGCCAGTTTCAGAAAAACTGTTAATTTACAGGGCATTTTCCATGGCTGTAAAAACAGGAAGGTTATTCTTTCATTGTTAAATCAATGTTAGTGTTATTGGGCTTTGCTTTCATTTGGGCTTCGTGTCTCACTCTTTCAATCTTGGTAGTCATTACAGTATTATTGTTGATGTTGAGATGGCAACAATTACATGCAGCTTAGTCCAATATCCTTCTACCTTATTATGTTATCCTTCTTTTATTATTATTATTATTATTATTATTATTATTATTATTATTATTATTATCATCTTTGATGTGAAGACCTAGCATTTGTATCAAACACTTACTGGAAACTGCTAAATGCCTTCATGACTGTTATCTTGTGGCTAGGGGTTCTGTAAAATGGTGACATCATTCCTTTTCAAATGTGAACTCCTATTCCTAGCTTAGAGTAACTGTCTGATGCTTCTTAACTATTATTCATGTCATACTATGTGTTAGTACAAATTCTTATCTTAGTCAGACTTTTAGTACAATTCCTAGGATTTATTCTATGACATTTGATAAATGTGGGAACTGGTCTTTAACTCTCAGGATAACTGTGGCTTGATGACCCCAAGATTTTATGGACCTGCCCAACTGTGTCTAGAAGTGGGATGTTTTAGAGTAATAGTTTTGCTGGATGGAGATACAAAGTAGAGGATATGGGAGATGAGATTTTGGAATTGGAGAGAAGTGATTATTTCTGCCTATAATGTGGCAAGCAATTGAATGAGACACGCAGGCAGGCCCAGACTTTCTGTTCTCTCTATATTCATTCCTCCTTATTTTGTTAACAAGCAAACTAAATCTTCATACCAGATGTGTTTCTTGCATTATTAAGCTGCTTTTTGCTATTTACCTAAATAAAACATAGGGAATAACATTTAGGTTATCAAATTTATATTTAATTTTTCAATCTGTCTAAATTTGACAAAGTACTCTACAAATGTTTCTGACTTACATTTTGCATCATATTACATTGAGTACCACCGCTAAGCAATTAAAAGCATTGTTTAAGTACTTGGACACCATTTCAGGTGAAAATATTCAACAGAGATTTTGAAGCTATAATTAGATGTTCAGTTCCATAGCTGTGCCAAGGCCTGAGGGTCACTTTGTCAGTGAAGACTTAACTAAATACAAAGAAAGCAAGAGCTAAACGTGAGAAGCTCAACATTTAACTGTAGGTAAGATCTATCAAGTTAACTTTCCAATACTAACAGTTTTACAATACTAACAAGGTCCTCCTTATTTGTTTCAGTACTGCGTATTGCATATATTAGTCTATTATTTGCATGCTATGTAAATTCTGGCTGCTTCACTGTTTGGAACATCAGATTGGATTAAATATACTTCAATAGGTTCATCCACCCATTTTCTGAATCCTGATTTTTCCCATCTTTTCATAATGGGAGCATAACATATATACTGCACAAATTAATACATTAATATGCAGAACTGAATTTTTCTTCTTTTCCTAACACCTTTACATGTTTTATACATATTTCTAGGATATAATTCAGTAATTCTACGTAAGCATAAATAAATCTGTGATAAACAAGTTAAGTTTTAATGTTGCCTTTGCTTTATATATTAAATTGACTTGTGTTTTGAGAGGGTATGTGTGTTTTTTTTTTTAATTTTAGATGTTGACTACCTTGCATTACCAGAAAATAATACTGTGTGTTTGAAATATTTCCTTTCTTTCATGATATTTTTAGGATGAGAATTAATACTTTCAGCACCAAGGTCACTGTATAATCTTAAAAAAGAATATATGGATCTAAACAGGTTCTGGGTGGTTGGGGCTGGAGGTAGCTGCCAATGGTGGATGATTTTCAATAACTCTGTGATCTTTCTCAAGGCCACTTAAGTGAGCAACCCAACACACCTTCCTGTGATCTTAGTTTTGGAGGTTGAGGCATGGGGGAGTAGGAGAAGCCTAGAACTCCTTTAGTGACTAAAGAAATATTCAAATTGATCACTTATACAACAGATTGTTTCAGCATATATGTGAATCCATCCTTTAAAGCTTTCAAGGCAAACATTTCCATCACCTGTGCCATAAATTGAACTTAGCATTGTTAATGAGATAGAACAGGGGAGTTAGTGAAACTATATATATATATATATATATATATATATATATATATATATACATATATATATATATATATATATAATGGCTGAGCGATGAACTTGGCACAGTACATGCCAATCATAAAATAATCGATCATATAAGTTTTCACCCCCTTAAATATGATACAACTAAATCATCGCTGGTGGCAACCAATTAATTTAAGAAGTTACATTACAAGTTAAATGTCTGTAGTAAAACTGTTTAAACCAAAATGCACCTTATCTGGAAGGTTCAACTTGTGGAAAGTCCGTATAGTTGCCTAACCTACACAATGAAGACAAAAGAACACTCCAAGCAGTAGGAGATTGAAAAGCACAAGTCAAGGAATGAATCAAAAAAGAATATTTAAGTGAATAAATATCCCTTGAAGTTTTGTTAAATCAGTCATTAAGAAATAGAAAAAGTATGGCACAGCTGTAAATCTGCTAGAGCACAGCATCCACACAAACTGAGTGGTAATGCAAGAAGAAGAGTAGTGAGTGAAGCCTTCAAGAGACAGCTGTTGCCTGGGTGCTTCACTACTCATAGCTTTATGAGAGAGTGGGTACTATTAAAAAAATGAACATACGATCTCAGCTGCAGTTTGCCAGAAGGGTCATGAGAAACTCTGACATTAATGGCAAGAAGGTTCTCCAGTCTGATGAGACAAAGACTGAGTTTTTTGTCCATTAGACTAAATGGCATGTTTAAGTACTGCACATTATTAATGAATAAGTTCAGTATTTTTCAAGTTGGTTATTTCTTCACAATTGTACTATATATGCATTAACATGTGAAATTGTGTTCAAAAGTTAACCGCTTTATATGAATTAAAAAAATTAACTTGTCCACACTGGGGTTTTACAATGGAGAGTATAGAGCACAGAGGAAAGGTTTAAAAACTTACCCATTATGTCTATTTTCATTGCCAAGACAGCTGTGAAGTATTGATCTGTGCCTTTCTTAATTCTGACACGTGTTTGTGACAACTAATGGGATCTGGAAATAATTATTTTATTGCATATTCCTGGTTCTATTTTTCTCATGGTAAGGATATGTTTTCTATTTGCTTATGTGAGTTCTGGTATAAATATGGAAGTAAATCAAAACAAAACCAACCACAGGGCAGGAACAGTTTACTGTGATTTGATCTTTTGAGAGGAAACCACCCTCAAGGTGGGAGATGGAACTGGTCTTTTTGCTGAATATCATTATATTGGTGGTTTTATGTTCACAAATAACATGTATAAATTATTTTACAAAGTGTGTGTAATCGCAAGATGCGGATCAATACTTCACAACTGTCTTGTCTTGAACAATTGATGTATTTGGTAAGTTTTAAAGGTTAATTTATAGAAAGCCGCATAACTTTAGAAAACAGTTTCATGTGGCAAAGGCATTTATACTACAGCATGTTTGTGAAAAAAATAAGATTAACTTGAAAAATACAAAGCCTAAGCTTTAATAACACCCCATCCCCACCGTGACACATGGAGATGACAGCACCATGCGGTTGGGCTGCTTCTCTGCAGAAGGTCCTCGAAGGTTTTTGACAGCAGAGGGTAAACTAAATGCAGCAAAATACAGAGAAATCTTGGAGGAAAACTTGATACAGTCTTCAAGAAAAAAATGTGTCTTGGGAGAACATTTGTTTTCCAGTAAAACATCCCCAAGCATAAAACCAAAGGCACACAGTAATGGCTTCATTACAATAATGTTAATGTCCTGGAGTGGCTAATTGCAGACGATAATCCAATTGAGAATCTGTGGTTTGACTTGACAAACGCAGTTGACTCTTAATTCCCATCCAGCCTGACAGATCTGAAGAAGTTTTGCAAAGAAGAATGGGGGAAAGTGCAGTACCCAGATGTGCAAAGTTGTTAGAGACAGACCTGTGCATACAGACTCGAAGCTGTCATGACTAACAAAAATGCATCTACTAAATACTGATTTGAAGGGAATGAATACTATTTTGTCCTTTTCAGTATATTTGTAAATAATTTACAGTATTTTGCAGAGATCTGTTTTCACTTGGTCTTTTTCTACTGTTTCAGTCAAAAAAGCTAAATTAATTCCACTGTGATTTAATGTTGTATAATAACAAGGTAAATACTTTTTATAAACAATTGTTTGACATTAGTCCTTCTAGGTTCTTCTAGTTAGTGTAACAGAGAGCTGAAATCTAAGCTTGTCGAAATGAGAAAAAGACACAAGCTGTCCTGCATAACATTTTTTTTCATGCTGGGGAACACATGATTACAGTCACATATTGCTGAAGTCCCAGTCATTTAGTGAAGCCAGTGTATATTTAATAACAATATTTTTTATTTTTGGACTCATCGGAGAAGCCGGTTTTCTAAGAAGAAACCTTTGGTGAAATAGAAAAAGCATATCAGTGTCAGAAAGAACGAGTTACTTCACTCGAGCTCCATATGCACAAAGCATACAATTATACAACTCAAAATTATATATCGAGCACATCTGTCTCAACTAAAACTCTCCAAAATGTTTCCAGGGCATGATCCAACCTGCGAACGCTGCAAATTAGTTCCAGCCTCACTGGGTCACATGTTCTGGGCCTGCACCAAATTAACATCATTCTGGGCGAAAATTTTTAATTATCTTTCAGACAGCCTTGGACTCACAATCCCTCCTAACTCATTAACAGCTGTGTTTGGGGTTCTTCCAGATGGGCTTAAAGTGGAGAAGGACAAACAAACTGTGATTACATTCACTACACTTTTGGCACGCAGACTTATCCTGATAAACTGGAAGAACCCAAACTCTCCTCTTTTAAGTCAGTGGGAAACTGATGTGTTATACTATATGAAACTGGAAAAAATCAAATACTCAGTTAGAGGATCCGTACAGACTTTTTTCAAAACATGGCAGGATCTAATCAGTAATATTTTAAAATCTATACTAATAAAAGGCAAAGCCCTCACTTACTGACTGACTGACTCACTCACTCACTCACTGACTCATCACTAATTCTCCAAGTTCCCGTGTGGGTAGAAGGATGAAATTTGGCAGGCTCATTCCTTACAGCTTATTTATAAAAGTTGGGCAGGTTTCATTTCGAAATTCTACGCGTAATGGTCATAACTGGAAGCTATTTTTCTCCATATACTGTAATGGAGTTGAGCTGGATGGCCATGGGGGGGCGGAGTTTCGTGTGACATCATCACGTCTCCCACGTAATCACATGAACTGACTATCAACGTAGTACGTAGAAAGAGCTCAAAAAAGCGCTGAAGAAAACGTGCATTATATAATTGAGAAGGCAGTGAAACAATAAGAAGTGAGCGACTGACATGTACAACCATATTCATGAGTGCTGCTACTTCGTAAACAAAGCACGGTGTAAACCTAAAGTTTAAATTAAGTTCATAGACAGGCTGCCGCTGGCGTTTGTAATTTAGTGTCTGCCCATATAAAGCCATCCGTCAGCGGCAATCCAATAGAAACACTGCCGCTAAATATTCACGGGTGAAGGACTGTGCTTATGCAGAGGAGATGAGATGGTCAGGGTGGTGTTTGGCACAAACTCAGCGAAACTGCGAGAGAAATTTTTAAGTGCCGGGTCTTAGCGAACATTAAATACAGCCATGGACATCGCACGAGATGGCACCAGCACAGCTGGGAACCTTCGATGCATGAACACCAAGCGGCTCATGTGAACTGACACAGTGCACAGACAAAAAGCAACAGTTCCAAAGAGTGCTGAACAAAAACCGAATTACACAATTGAGAAGGCAGCAAAAAAATATGAAGCGTCTGATACATAAAAGCATATTCATAAGTGTACTGTAGCTACTGCGGAAACAAAGCACACGGTGGAAAAAGTCAATGCCCCGCTAAAGGAAGACAGTGTAAAAAAAAACCCGTATATGCAGTGTGTCACATCTCAGATAGAGAGGAAGACGAGCTGTTTATTGATGCAGTAAGAAACGATTCAATGAATGAAACCTGTTATCTTTACAATGATTGACAAACACGGAATGTAACTTGAAATCAATACATCGTACAAATACGAACCTGATTGAAAGAAATAATGATAATCAAATCCTTGATGACAGCAACACTCAATAACACTCACAAAACAATTACTGTATATTGACAATCATGTTACGTTATTTTTAAAATGTTCACTTTTCTTTTTCATAACTTCTTTAACACACTACTTCTCCGCTGCGAGATGCGGGTATATATTTATATATTTAGATATGTATATAAATACCCCGATCTACATACCCTCAAAAGGACAAGTCACACGCCGTGGCGCAATTGTAGAGGCTTTGCCTCTAGCGCCGACATCCGAGGTTCGATCCCTGAGAGGGGATGCACTGAGTATGTACGCGCGCTTCATGATTCATTTTACCCTCGCATCCCCTTGGTTTGAGATGTATGAAAAAATATGCAGTTAACGCAGAATCATGTTACGTTATTTTTAAAATGTTTCCTTTTCTTAGCAGAAGCACAGCTGAGAAGCTTCAATGCATGTACTCCATAACGCGTTAAAAAAATAACGCATTTAATCACACTTTCAAATCCAAGCAAAGGGGAACATTTTGTCAATGCATGATTTCCTGGTACATCGATTACATTGATACACATATCAGAGCTACAAAAATGTTAGAGTTGGAATAAAGCTCGTTCCTATGACTGATCGGAGGAAAATTTCATTTCAAGAGACTACCCGACCGAAGCCTTGATAAAAGCATGGTTTTGTGCACACTGAAAAGCAAGCAAAATTAGATGCATTACAGAAAGCGGACTTTGTGGCTCTTACTGGGGATCATTGGACTTCCGTGACCATTAGTAATTCTAATTACATCTAATTACAAAATGTTCAATGATCACACTGTTTTAGCCTAATGTACAAAATAATTTTGGCTAAAGTTACTCAGAGTTTAAAGATTAAGCTGGTCAAATTACCTTTTATGTTTCTGACTTATTTTTTTAAGAAGAAAAACTGCACTTTATGTTGAAATTTTGGTTATTATTATTTAAAGACAATACCATTCTGAAAATGTACTTAAAGTACTTAAACTACCACTTTATTTTTAAGTCTGCCCAATTTTAGCCAGGGATGATATTTTTGTTTCTGTTTTGAATTCAAATGCAGTTTAAAAGCATTTTTTTTTTCAGAAATTAAAAGAGCTTGAGTTTACAATATTCATGTCCATGTCTATTATTTGATTCTGTCGCCCACTAAAACCCTTTTAAATTAAAAAAAAACATTTGCGATTTGGGGCAAATTTTCATTTGTGATTACATACGATTAATCAAGATTAATTATTACACAGCCTCTAATTAATTGGATTAATTTTTTTAATCGAGTCCCACCCCTAATATATATATGTAGATATATATGTAGATTTGTATATATATATGTGTATATACAGTATATATGTAAATATGTATATGTATATATGTATATATATGTGTGTGTGTATATATATATATATATATATATATATGTGTATATATGTATATATATGGATATGGATATGGATATATATGTATATGTATGTGTGTATATATATATATATGTATATATATATAAATGTGTATATATATGTGAATATATGTACTGTATATATATATATATGTCTATATTTGTATATGTGTATATGTATATATGTATACGAGTATATGTATGTATATGTATATATATATATATGATGTGTATATATATGTTTATATATGTGTGTGTATGTGTGTGTGTGTATATATATATATATATATATATACAGTATATATATATATATATGCCAGCAACACTCATGACAATGACAAAACAATTACATTGTCAATCATGTTATGTTATTATTAAAATGTTTCCTTTTCTTTTTACTTCTCCGCTGCCAAGCGCGGGTATTTTGCTATATATATATATATATATATATATAGATACTTATAACAGTGACAAAACAATTACATTGACAATCATGTTACGTTATTTTTAAAATGTTTCCTTTTCTTTTTCATATCTTCTTTAACACACTACTTCTCCGCTGCGAAGCGCGGGTATTTTGCTAGTAATCTCATAAAGCACAGAGAATCTATTAATTTAGGTATGTTTATAGGTCTTAAATTCCATGCTGTTTGGCTTGCTCTCTCTATTAGGGGTGGGGATCGATTTGTTCTTAACTCAAATTTTCTTTATGTAAAACTTGATTTATTTGTATGGAATGCAATAAAATTAATAAAAAAAAAAAGAAAGAAAGACGAGTTACTAGGCTAAAGCAGGACCAGCATGCAGATATTTCCAGTATACAAATTTGTGTGAATTTGTCCCCATAGGTGAAATTCTGAATGAGCATAAGCAAAGCCTAGGAATTTGCTTTGCACTTTATCCTGAACTTTCTTATAGGATTTAACTTGACACCAGTATTTCTTAATGAGAAAACTAGTTAAGTGAGGTGAAACATAAACAAAACGAATCAAGCAAAATTTAAATAATTGCTACTATCCAGTGTTAAATACTATTTAGCTGTAATTGAAATTGTTAAATTGTAGTTTATGATATTCTAAAAAGTCATACTAAATTTCATGTAATAAATTCATGTATTTTACTTATCTACAGCAAATGCCTATAAAGCAAGAAGAGAAGAAAAGAATTTCTTAGTAATTAAACCATTGACTTTCACTCCATAACATTAAAGTGATTTCCTAGAGACATGTGGTCAGGATTTGAAATGTCTCCATTCAAAGTTAACAACAGTTCAAATGCAAACTCACCAACTGCAGCTGCATCTATGGAGATGTTTTCTAACCCAGAGCATTGTGATGGCTTCTTCCAAAATTTGAATGACATGAGAGTTGCAGAACTTTTGGTGGATTCCACAATTGTACTGGAAGGTGTGATTCATAAAGTTCATCTTCTAGTTCTTTCATGTGTAAGTCAGCTTGCTTGCCAATGGATGGAAAATGAAGGTTCTAATGTTATATTATCTGATATGAATGGTACCAAAACTATCAAGCTAGATGGTATAACAAGTCAAAATGGCTTGAAAGCTTTAATAAAGTTTGCCTACACTGGAGAAATTGATCACATGGAACCAACACAAATATTAAAAGCTTTGAGTAATCTCAAGATGGACCGTCTTGCACAGCTTTATAGGCTGAAGAAAAAATCTTCTGAAATCAAAATGAGTACACCCATAGCTTCCATGGAAAGACAAGAGAATATGAAAAAGATGAAAATGCTTTGGGAAAGAGGAATTGGTTGTGATGTTAAACTACAAGTAAATGAAAAGTTTTTTAAAGGTAGGAAATATATTTATGCTGAGCCTATTCATACGCTTTTAGTCATTAGTTCAGTAATTACATAGATATATCATCTAATAAGATTAATCATTCACACCTTTGGAATGATTTGTTGAAAAAACAATTTTTTTAAACTTACTTTTCCTCCTCAGCAATATTTTTGCTTGTCTGCTCTACCAGTTGTTGCATTAAAAGTGGAAAAAAGTTTTTCAGTTCAGTTACAGAACATTATTGACTTCCAGTAAGTCCAACACATTAATACAGGAGTCTATGGGACATCTGTTGCGTAACATATCAGATTTAACTGCTTCAGTTGATGATTTTTTTGCCTGAGGGTGTTGAAAGTATATAAGTTGTTTAGTGTTACACTGACTTTGACTCATCTCTGACACCTGAGATAAAAGACTATTCTGAGCCAAATGCGGTTGACTTCAGACTGTTATGGTTTAGTCATGGCAATGGCAAATGTACTGTGGCCCAGATGTAATCAGCCACAATAAGCTTTTTCATGATATATAGATTGTGAGCCAAACACAGCCCAGAAGCAATCTTCTGCATGTCAAGTATATTCAGCATTACAGTTATGGGCCAGTTCTGGAAAACCTGTAACCATCCTTAGGAATGTTCATGCTATTTGCATACTGCCCAAATGTGGCCCATATGCAACCAAAGACATGTAGTATATTATATATAGCGGGTCTGGACATCTTCTGATTTCATAGGGCAGTATTGATCATCTGCAACATTACATGGCTGACAGCTGTATTTCTTCTCATGAGCCTAGCCCTTTTGTGCTTCTGTAGAAGAGCTTGGAAAGTAAAGCTGTATAAACACCTGTTTGTTAGGTTTGTGCTTGGGACTTTCCTGGTACTGGATGAGCACCAGTGATATTTTGCCATGGTGTAGGATTTGCATGTTAAGATAAATAAAAGGTTACAACCAGTCTTTGCTTTTCTTTTTGAAAATTTAGTGTACTATTTTTTCAGGGTGGTTTGTTTTGGCCACTCCCTGGCCCAAATGATACTTCAAATAAGGTGTTATTAAGGTTGAGTTGTGTCTCTGCCTGCTTCATATTTGGTCTTATTACAGTTGAGCTATAGATATGCTCTGGCCCAGTTGTGCTTCACACATTGTCTTCACAAAGCTCAGTTGTGGCTATGCTGTGGCCCAGATCTGGTCTGTAGTTTACCTGAGATATGGTTTAATAAAGGCTGATTTATGGCTATATTCTGAAAGCCAGAAATGGATGAGTTCATCACCATCATTCCATGGTGGCACGTGGGCCAAATGGAAGTTGTGAACATAGGTAAACATTGGGCCATTATTCATTTGCTATCTGGTATGCTTCTTTGTCTCATTTTGTCGCTGATGTACTGTAAATGTTCTGTTGATATCCTTACCATTCCACCATTACAAAATTAACTCTGTCACACAGTTCAAGTGGTAGTTAAGCAGACACAAGTTGATATGTAAAATTTATGCTTTTGAAAATCTCTTTATATTACACAAAAAATATAAGGGACAGCCAAGAGACATAGTCCATCCAGCGTGTCCTGGGTCTTCCCCGGTGCCTTCTCCGAGTTGGACATACCACTCACCAGGGAGGCGTCCAGGAGGCATCCTGATCAGATGCCCGAGCCACCTCATCTGACTCCTCTCAATGCGGAGGAACAGTAGCTCTACTCTGAGTTCCTCCTGGATGACTGAGCTTCTCACCCTATCTTTAAGGGAAAGCCCAGACACCCTTCGGAGGAAACTCATTTCAGTCGCTAGTATTCATGATCTCGTTCTTTCAGTCACTACCCACAGCTCATGACCATAGGTGAGGGTAGGAACGTAGATCGACTAGTAAATTGAGAGCTTTGCCTTACGGCTCAACTCCTTTTTCACCATGACAGACTGATGCAGAGCCCACATCACTGTGGATGCCGCACCGATCAGCCTGTCAATCTCCCGCTCCATTCTTCCCTCACTTGTGAACAAGACTCTGAGATACTTGAACTCCTCCACTTGGCATAGGATCTCACTCCCAACCCAGAGAGGACACTCCACCCTTTTCCGAGGACCATGATCTCAGATTTGGAGGTGCTGTTTCCCATCCCAGCCGCTTCACACTCAGCTGTGAACCGATTCAGAGAGAGCTGAAGATCACGGCCTGATTAAGCAAACAAGAAAACATAATCTGCAAAAAGCAGTAACACAATCCTGAGCCCACCAAACCGGACCCCCTCAATGCAATGGCTGCACCTAGAAATTCTGTCCATAAAAGTTATGAACAGAATCAGTGACAAAGGGCAGCCCTGGCGGAGTCCAACTCTCCCCGGAAACAGGTAAGACTTACTTCCGGCAATGCGAACCAAGCTCTGTTTGTACAGGGACCGAACAGCCCTTATCAGAGGGTCCGGTACCCCATACTCTTGGAGCACCCCCCACAGGATTCCCCGAGGGACACGGTCGAACGCCTTTTCCAAGTCCATAAATTACATGTAGACTGGTTGGACAAACTCCCATGCACCCTCCTGGACCTTGACAAGGGTGTAGAGCTGGTCCACTGTTCCGCGACTAGGACGAAAACCACACTGTTCCTCCTGAATCCAAGGTTCGACTATCTGACGGACCCTCCTCTCCAGGACCCCCGAATAGACTTTTCCAGGGAGGCTGAGGAGTGTGATCCCTCTGTAGTTGGAACATACCCTCTGGTCTCCTTTCTTAAAGAGGGGGACCACCACCCCGGTCTGCCAATCCAGAGGCACTGTCCCTGATGTCCATGCGATGTTGCAGAGGCGTGTCAACCAAGACAGTCCTACAACATCCAGAGCCTTGAGGAACTCCGGGCGTATCTCATCCACCCCCAGGGCCCTGCCAACAAGTAGTTTTTTTGACCACCTCAGTGACCCCAGTCCCAGAGATGGGAGAGCCCCCCTCCGAGTCCCCAGGCTCTTCTTCCTCATTGGAAGGCATGTTAGTGGGATTGAGGAGGTCTTTGAAGTACTCCCCCCACCGACCCACAACGTCCCGAGTCGAGGTCAGCAGCGCCCCATCCCCACCATATACGGTGTTAACACTGCACTGTTTCCCCCTCCTGAGATGCCTAACAGTGGACCAGAATCTCCTCGAAGCCATCCGGAAGTCGTTCTCCATGGCCTCCCCAAACTCCTCCAATACCCAAGTTTTTGCCTCAGCAACCACTGAAGCTGCATTCCTCCGGGCCTGCTGGTACCTTTTAGCTGCCTCCAGAGTCCCACAGGACAAAAGGGTCCTGTAGGACTCCTTCTTCAGCTTGACGGCATCCCTCACTGCCGGTGTCTACCAACAGGTTCGGGGAATGCCGCCACGATAGGCACCGACCACCTTACAGCCAGAGCTCCAGTCAGCCGTCTCAACAATAGAGGCACGGAACATGACCCATTCAGACTCAATGTCCCCCACCTCCCTCGGGATGTGGTCAAAGTTCTGCCTTTGGTGGGAGTTGAAGCTGCTTCTGACAGGGGACTCTGCCGGACATTCCCAGCAGACCCTCACCCCTACCAGGTTTGACCGGCATCCTCCCCCACCATAGAAGCCAACTCACCACCATGTGGTGATCAGATGACAGCTCTGCCCCTCTCTTCACCCAAGTGTCCAAGACATGTGGCCGCAAGTCCGTCGACACGACCACGAAGTTGATCATCGAACTGAGGCCTAGGGTGTCCAGGTGCCAGGTGCATATATGAACACCCCTATGCTTGAATATTTTGTTCATTATGGACAATCTGTGACGAGCACAGAAGTCCAATAACAAAACACAGCTTGGGTTTAGATTGGGGGAGCCATTCCTCCCAATCACGCCCTTTCAGGTCTCACTGTCATTGCCCACGTGAGCATTGAAGTCTCCCAGCAGAACAATGGAGTCCCCAGAAGATGCGCCCTCTACCACCCCCTCCAGGGACTCCAAAAAGGCTGGGTACTCCAGACTGCTGTTCGGCGCATACGCACAAACAACAGTTAGGACCCGTCCCCCCACCTGAAGGCGGAGGGAAGCTACCCTCTAGTCTACTGGGGTGAACCCTAATGAACAGGCTCCAAGTCGGGGGGCAATAAGTATGCCCACATCCGCTTGGTGCCTCTCACCGGGGGCAACTCCAGAGTGGAAGAGAGTCCAGCTCCTCTCAAGGAGACTGGTTCCAGAGTCTTCGCTGTGCACCGAGGTGAGCCCGACTATATCTAGCTGGAACCTCTCAACCTCGCGCACCAGCTCAGGCTCCTTCCCCTTCAGAGAGGTGACATTCCACGTTCCAAGATCCAGCTTCTTTAGCCGAGGATCGGACTGCCAAGGTCCCCGCCTTTGGCCACCACCCAACTTACACTGCACCCAACCTCCTTGGCCCCTCCTACAGGTGGTGAGCCCATGGGAAAGGGGACCCACGTTGCCCCTTGGGGCTGTGCCCAGCCAATCCCCATGGGTACAGGCCCGGCCACCAGGCGCTCACCATCAAGCCCCACCTCCAGGCCTGGCTCCAGAGGGGGGCCCCGATGACCCACGTCCGGGTAAGGGAAAACACTGTCCAAAGTTTTTATTCTTCAGGGTAGGTTTTTTTGAACCGCTCTTTGTCTCATCCCTCACCTAGGACCAGTTTGCCTTGGGTGACCCTACCAGGGGCATAAAGCCCTGGACAACAGAGCTCCTAGGATCATTGGGACACACAAACCCCTCCTCCACGATAAGGTGGCAGTTCGAGGTGGAGTAGCTCCTTTTCCTTTTATTTTAATCGACTTGTTATTTTAAGATTTATTCCTCTGAATTGCTTCATTTCTTTCCTTAAATGGCACCCAAACAGAAATGAGTTGTGAAGTGAGTGATCCAACAGAAGACCAACTAAGTCAGGGTTTCAAACTCCAACCAATTTCACTCCAAGCAGCTGCTTAATTATGTGTTGATTCTTGATATTAATTATTCCCGTTCTTTAATTCCATGACTTGTTGCTGCTCAATTTGTGCAATAGCATACATTTCCAAAATTGCTGATCTTCTATTTTCTAAGAGCAGTGTTAAAATTTTTTGGGGACCTGAGCAGATCAGCATTTCTGAGACCTTAATCTTTCATTATTTTCAGATATTGTATGGTAGACACAGTTTGCTGCTCATGGTTTGGTTTCTTTTGTATCTCATTATTGTTTGGCAGCTAATTAAGGAATAAGAAACAATTAAGAGGGTCTGAGTCTTCAAGAGCAAGTCCATTCAAATTAATTCAAAAGAAGTTTAATAGCAGCAAAAACAGTTCACTAATTAAGAAAAGGAGGAGGAGCTCAGAGGAGAGCTACTGCTCTCCTCATCAAGAGGAGTCAGATGAGGTGGCTCAAGCTTCTGATCAGGATGCCTCCTGGACGCCTCCCTGGTGAGGTGTTCCGGGCATGTCTAACTGGGAGAAGGCCCCGGGGAAGATCCAGGACACGCTGGAGGGACTATGTCTCTCGGCTGGCCTGGGAACACCTCAGGATTCCCCCAAAAGAGCTAGTAGAAGTGGCCGGGGAGAGGGAAGTCTGAGCATCTCTGCTCAAGCTGCTGCCCCCGCGACCCGACCTCGGATATGCGTAAGAGCATGGATGGATGGAAAAGGAGTTAATTAGCAGTGTAAACTGGTCACCAGTTAAGAAAAAGGGTAGAATGAAAACCTGCTTCCACTGCAGCCCTCCAAGACTGGAGTTTGAGACCACTGTTATAGAATGTAGCTCAAAGTGTAAAAGAAAAAATTACCAGAGGAGGACAGAAAAAAAAAAAAAAAGATAAGCTGGAGAAAAAAACAAAATATGTAGGGATTCCAAGGCCAAAAGACCACCCAGGCTCCACTGGGCAAATATGCTGTACAAATACACACACACATCTTCTTACAGTATATGAAAGAACACACAATAAAGCAATGCAGACAGGTTGAATTATTGAATAGCAAGGGCTGTGAGTCTGGGAAATAAACTGTTTAGGTGTCTTGTTAGTTTTAGTTTCAATTGATCTAAAGCAGTTTTTGGAACAAGTGATGAGGTGGGTGAGATGAGTCAGTGGTGATTCTTTAGACAATGTTTAAAACACTAGGAGCATACAAGTATGACACAAATGGAAGAGCACAGCCAATTATTTTCTCAGAAGACCTCACAAAATGCTGTCATTTATTTTGAATTACACTGTAATAATGGAGAATATAATCACACATTCAGTTATGGCTTTGTAGAATTGTACTAGGATGGGCTGAGAAATATTTCATTTCTTTAGTTGGCATAAAAATGCATCCTCTGCTGAGACCTCTTACTCATGGAAGTGGTATTAATGTCATGAATGAAAGTGACATTGAAGCATTCCACCATATTTACGGTTGAATCATTTGTTTCCAGAGGGAAAGTTTGTACCTGCTTTTTACAAAAGTCAGTTTCCAGTTACACTGTCTTGGTGGTTTTGAGTAACGGGTTGTTGATAGTGCACCAAGACACAGAAGTCTCCTCTTTTCTATATAATGTTTCATTTCCATTCATAATTAGTCCAATAATGATGGTGTGATCAGTGAACGTAATGGTTTTTACTAAGAGTCAGTGGTCAAAGCTGATTTGTACTGCATAGTCAAAGATATGAGCTGCTTAGTCATAGAAAGAATGAAGTATTTTCCAAACAGTTAAACCTTTGTGAAAAAATGAATTTTAAATAAATTGACAGAAATATTCTTTATTATAGATTGCATGCAATATGAAAATATAATTATTTAAGATATATTTAATAGTTATTCTAAAAGAATTCAATAATTTTATTCAATCAAATCTTTTTGTCTCCTGGCCTAGCTCATCGCATAGCTCTGGCAGCAGGAGCAGATTTTTTTCATGCCATGTTTTCTAGTGGCATGAAAGAATCCCAGCAATCCATAGTGAAGCTGACTTCCCTCTCATCTTCTACTCTCTCTACAATTCTGAATTTCATTTACTCTGGAACAATCTCTCTCAGCTGGGATAACATCTTTGAGGTGATGGAGGCTGTTTTACAATATCAAGTCGTAAGTGCCCTGCCTCTCTGCATTAAGTTCATACAGAAGGAGATCAATGATGAGTACTGTCTCGATTGCTTACTTTTAGCTGAGGCATTCAATCTGACTGATCTTATGAATTATGTTGAACAGTACATCTTGAACAACTTTCGAAAAGTGTCATTGCTACCAAAATTCCAAGACCTTTCTGCAGAAAAACTTGCTAATTTACTGGAGAATGATGGTCTCTGTGTTTCAACTGAGGTATTTTTCTAACTTTTGCTTTCTTTTGGCTGCATATGTAATTTTAACAGTATTTAATTTAATTATGATATAGTATTGCTGTTGTCTTAGAATTTTATTTCATATTTCCCAGTTGACAAAAAAGTATCTAAAATTTACAAGAGATGATATTTATTAGGGCTGTCCTAACTACTTTGCTTGCATGCATGTTTTCTGCTCATTCAATAAATTAACAAATAAAAGACATGAAGAAAATGGCATGTAGTAAACCCAAACATGAAATTTATTTGTGGCATTCAAATGGTTACTTGGACTGTCTACATTTTGGAATTCCTAATTTCCTGAAATTAACAAAAACACTCGGTTTATAAGTCTTTCTTATTCCAAAACATGGATATGAGAAGCTATAGCCTATCCCTGCATCATTGGCCACAAGACAGAGACCAGCTTTGGACAAAGTGACAATCCAAGGGCACACTCCATCATAGTCCACTTTCACTCAAACAAAGTCAATTTAGGTTTATTAGTTTCCATAACTTGTATGTCTTTAGGATAGGGAGGGTAAATCAACTCACGCAAGGTACAGGGTACCGGTACAGGGAGATTTTACAAACTCTACACAGTGTCCAGTCTGACAGTTGAACCAAGGACTTGGAAACTGTAAGTAACAGAACAAATAATTATAATATCATGCCAATAAGCATCAGCTTATTATCAAGACCTACCAATACAATGAAGACTTAAATCATGATATTCATTGCTAACCTAAGATTAAATAATAAATTTGTACACATTCTGACAAATAACTGGTTATTGGGCTCATTAGCATTAAATTACATTGGACAAAGAAGATTCTGTTTCCTGAACACTTTTTAGCTATATCTTATGGATTTTGGCCTGCTGATCACAAAAAAATCACCTTTAAATTCCATCCATTATCCAACCCGCAATATCCTAACTACAGGGTCACGGGGGTCTTCAGGAGCCAATCCCAGCCAACACAGGGCGCAAGGCAGGAAGCAAACCCTGGACAGGGCGCCAGCCGACTGCAAGGCACACACTAGGGACAATTTAGGCTCGCCAATGCACCTAACCTGCATGTCTTTGGTCTGTGGGAGGAAACCAGAGTACCCGGAGGAAACCCACGCAGACACGGGGAGAACATACAAACTCCACGCAGGGAGGACCTGGGAAGCGAACCCAGGTCTCCTAACTGCGAGGCAGCAGTGCTACCACTCCGTCACCGTGCGGCCTCACCTTTAAATTTTCCAGTCAAATATAATTTTTATTGCAGTTGTGAATTATTGTGATTTTCTCTTATATTATAAATATACTGTGAAATGAACAGCCTCGACACACACAAAAAGGTTTGGGGCAGCCACCCATATATTGTCCCTGGCTGTAAAAGGGTTTTGAAATAGCACTCATGTGCATTGTTTTGAGTCCTGAACTGAACTGACGGGATGTTGAAATGGCTGGAAAAGGAAGTGACGTCTTTCGTGGCATCAGAACCAGAAGTGACATTATTGATGGTGCATGTGGTAGGTTTTCCCGTATCTGGCCTACAGAGATAACAGAAGTAGGATTAGTGCACCCTGCCACCCCCTGGCCTGGGGGGTAATTACCTTGACTTGGTCCACTCAGCTTCCTCCTACTCGCACATGTGTGACAATACATATACTTATAAATTGACTACAGCTGTTGTGATCTAAAAGTAGTGACACTGCTACTAGGAATGCAGTTCAGATAAACAATTTCCTGTTGTTTCATTTGCAAATGGGACAGCCGTGCAAAAGAGTCTCATTACTGTAACATTACAAAAAGTGGCCACTCCATAAGCATTTGCTTCTACTGCAGAAACGTGCATCACATAACCCATTTGTCACCACGACAAATATATTTTGCCTCCTCTTCATATTAAACTTTGACTGATGAAACAATTTATGAAAATGAAGAACAAGAAAGATGAAGGATTTCAATGTTGCAGTCAAATGGTTCTGCAGAATACTGATGCTAAGATTAAGGAAGGCATTTTATTGGCCTCCAAATCAGACACGTCATCAAAGACAAGTAGCTCAAAGATCTACTAAAGTATATCAAATGGAAATCACGCAGAAAACATTTAAGGATGTTATTTCTTGACAATTTTTTGTTGGTTGACAATAAACTTTAAGCCTACAAGACCATAAAGTGCAACATGTTTCTAAAGATTAATTTTCTGCTTCACAGTTGGACTTCTTCTCTATTAATCTTGGTGCAGTCAATGATAAAAATTGTGAAAGGTTTCACCTGGACATTGCCATGATAGAAAAGTGGTATCAGGGCAAGAGGAAACTATCAATGCTGTCCAGATATTGTTGGACATGGAAACAAGAAGCTTCAGATGCTGAGTACAAACGAAAATCATCAGCAAAACCTTTTTAGCTCAAGTGAACTAATGGAATGTGCCAGTGTTATTAAGCAATCAAATTTGATAAATTCAATAAAAGTTAATCTCATGTATCTCCAGATTCCTGTGTGATACAGTCAATATTTGTGTTAAGCTTGAAGCTGTCTATCATAATCACTAAACATTTTCCAGGAAGCAAAACTTTTTAAAAAATATGTTGTCCTGTGTTACTTGTGCTTATTAAATATAATTACATAATATTTTATAATATCCACCGACTATAGTTGAAGGTCATGATGGTTCAGCATGTATCCCAACAACACCAGGTGCACGTCAGGAACTAACTCTGGAAGAGGCATCAGTTTATTACAGGGCCCATGCAGACATACAGTACATGGGGTTAATTTAATAACGCCGTTTAAGTAGAATTCACCTCTTTAGGATGAAAACTGGAGGATTTGGAGATAATTACAAGCTAACATGTAGACCATGCAGACTTCACACTGGCAATGACTCAGATGCAGCTTTCAAACCCAAAATCCAAGAAGCAGTAGCACTAACTCTTTTTCCTATCAAGGAATTTCTTTTTATTTATTTAGATGTATAATTACTAGGAAGCATATAAACAGAAAATGTTTATTGACATTTTTATTCAATTCAAAATACACCTGAAAAATAAAAGACAAACAGTTTAAAGCAAAGTTTAGACCAACAAAACGACACTTGAACAATTCAGTACATGATGTACCTAAATTTGTCCTACTAATTACTTGTGTGAATATTTCACTTAAAATTCTTCAATTCAAATATATCAAGCACAGCTTTCTAACTAAGCGTGTGGTAATTTTAATCACAGTTCAAATAAGTGATGTATCAAATTCCTACTTCTGAAAAATATACATTTTAAAAATTGCAGTGTGTGCAACAAACTAACGGGCATGCAGAAAGCTAAAGCAACATCTGCAGTGCTCTAGCCTTCAAGCATGAAACAGAATTCAATATAATATTCCTTCTTTGAACAGAGAGAGAGAAAGAAAAACTCCGATGTACACTGTAGAATTATTCCTTCTTATCCCACAGACTCCCAAAACACCAAAAAACCAACATCTGCTGCGGTGTTAGACAGGTTTTAGCTGTTCACACTGACACCTACTGGATATGACAGGTAGCATACAACTGTACTCACAGTCACCAATAACCTTAAACATAATTTCTAACTCATATGCCCAACAGAAACACTTCTTAAGTTAAAACTTGATGAATGCTGTTTGTGTAGTCATAGTCTTCAAAGATCTCCTATTATGCACCTGGACATCATTTGTGTTTTCTCCATAATTATGATGCTTCTTTCACAAAATGTGTCTCTTTTCAATCAGTTCTTTATTTTTATATCTTGAGGAAGCCTATCAATTGGACACAAACCTTAGTCATTATTTTCCCATAAATGTGTTCTGTTATTTATTCATTCATTCTTCAGACTTGCTTATTCTAATAAAGCCTATATGGAAGAACCAGGCATAAGGCAAGTACCAATTCTGGAGAGTCCTTTGTGTGATCGCCAGCACTCATATAAGAACAATTTAGTATAAACCTCAATTGCATTTTTTTTGGGTTTGAGAGATAACATGACGTATTGGGCATGTCCATGAACATAGACTTGATAACTCTACATACTTAGTGACTGCATTGGGATTTAACTACAAACCATGCTATCCATTGTTCAGCTGTGTCTGTTATATCCAAATACAGCCTACCACACAGTGCAAAATATTGCTGACTAAAATGAGTCAATAAAATAATTAACCCATCTCTTAGTATGTTCTGAGCAGTTTTAAAAGGGTTTAGGTTATCAAGAGTAATGCAACCATTTTAAGTGATTTTCATTGTAAGCTACCCACATGCACAAATATTCTACTTTAATTTCACTACTGTATTTTCTGTTGAAAATAAGCTTTATGCACCACTTTACTAAAGTTTATGTGTACCTTATCCTATAGATGGAGGTGTTTTGGTCTGTTCTGCGTTGGATAGAAGAGGACAAGAAAGCTCGAACAGAGCTGGCACCAAAAGTAATGAAAAGTGTGAGGTTCCCCCTGTTGTCTCCTAAAGAGCTGAAAGAGGTTTGGGCAACTGAAATTATGAGAGACAATCTGGCTTGCAAAAACATTTTGGAGAGCTCTTTGTCGTGCAGTAAGTACAACTTGGGAAACAAAGGGGTAATGTGCAAGGCCCGCACTCCAGGCCAAGTGCTGGTCTTCATTGGGGGAGACCACCTGAATAATGACTATAGCAAGAGGCTCCCTAGCAAGATGCTCTGGTTTGCCAACCGCTTCCTCACAGATGCAGACAACAGAAATTCCACAGAGTGGCATCCACTCTCATCAATACCTGACCTTCCACGGTTTCGACATGCAGTAGCAGTGTTTAATAATCAGCTGTATGTATTTGGTGGAAGTCGCTACTATGGACAACGGGACATTCTGAAATCAGTAAAAAGGTAAAAAAAAAAAATCTGTCTGGTCCATGTTTGTAAAGTAAAATGTGTGTTTAACATAATTGTAGGAAGATTTATTTTATTTGCAGCCACACCTTAAGTAATCATTGGCATAGGGTATAAAATAGAGATTTATGGATGGTAAACATTAGCTAGTCAAATAGAAAAAAACAAATCATTAAACCCCCTCTCTCTTTAAGAATATTGTCAGAAATACATTACAGTAAGAAGATAAAAGTATGGGTCATTCAGCCCAACACAGATTACATCAATCTATCCATTTACATTTAGGATTGCAGGAACCACAGCTTTTACTACCAGCTATATCTGCAAAGATGGAAGCACTCTTTGACAGAACCTCAGTCTGTCATTGGTGGTATTTGCATACACTAACTCAGACTGCACTAATTTAGAGTCACTGCCTAATTTAACATTCATGAGAAAAACTGACAATCAAAGGAAAACCTACAGTACGTATTTCCCCAAAGACATGTTTTTAGGCAAACAAACGGCACTAAATTCGCCCCGAATGTATGAATTTGGGTGAGTTTGTCCTGAAATTTTTGCTGCTATCCTGCCCAGGGTCCATTCTCTGTCATTGTCTTCCTTGATTCTGAGCTTTTGTCTCTTCTTAAATTGGCATTGGATATCATAATAAACTTGAACTTAAAATAGATGGATAGATTAATTATATTGAAAAAGTAAATATAACTTCTAGCAATTTAGATGCTTCTGTGTGTTTTGACCAATTTGGGTGCTCAACCAAACATAACCCAAACCTTTTAATAAGTGACTCTACTCAGCTATGTGGGATATTTTCTCACATGGTGGCAGATTGGTGACAGTGGTTACACTGCTGCCTTGCAACAAGGAAATTGCTTGTGTGGAATTTGCGTGTTCTACTTAGAGTTCACCTTGGTTTACTTTGGAAGCTCCAGTTTTCTCCCACAGTCTGAAGACATGAATGTTAGGTGAACTGGCATTGCTAAATTGGCCCTGGTGAGTATGTATATGTGTGTGTGTGTTCTGTTCCTGTCTTTTGTCTGATGACTGCTTGTACAGGCACTAGCTGCCCTGCAACTCTGTCTCGGATAAGCCATTTAGGAAAACAGATAGAATGGATTGATTTTCTCACAAAAATAACATAATTTTGTACAGCTCAGGGAATATTGACCTTGGTATCTTCTTAGGATTATGCTGCATTTTTTTTTAGCCAGAAAAAAATGTTATTACGTGTAACAGAAACATCTTAGTAATAATTTTTCTGTTGCTTGAAAGGGGAGAATGTCAGTGTCTGATCAGCACAATCTGCACCGCTCACTGTGTTATTGCAGGCTGTCACGATATAAGGCTTAGTGACTTCCACATTTCCCCTGATAAGTACATTGACAGGCGCTGCATTGTGAATAGCACATAGGCTGAAATCTTTCTTGTTGTTCTGCTTGATCATAATCATTTTTTCTTTTTGCCATGCAGTTAGTACTTCACCACACTGTAGCAGTAGAAACAAACTGTTACCAAACATGAGGATCGCTATAACGTAACAACCAAGCGGTGCAAGAGACAGAGGAATGGAATTAATCTCTTTATGTAGATTGCTGAAGAGCAGCCTGGAAAGGGCCTTTGGGTTTCTTATGTGTTGTTTCCACCTGCCGCTCAAATGATGAAACAGATTGCTACTGCTTTGTCCTGGTTCCCCAGGTTTTCCCACACTTTCAGACAGTCGCCTGAGGAGTGTGTCCTTCTGAGGTCCTGACCCAGAGGATACTACAATAACTTGGCAGATTTAACAACTAGATTTCAGTTTCACTATCCATGTCAACATCTGATGACCAATTCACATTGTCATCACTATCGCTTGATTTAACTAATGGTTCAGTTTGAGTTTGTTCTAAAACTGGCTTTACAGTTTTTCATTTACTCTCCATTGTGCTTGTCCAATTCGTGATTATTGATAAATTACCATAAACTGAAAGAAAGCATAGAAAAGGCCATGATTGTTTTGCAGCATGATGTTATTTCATCCACTAGATGTCAACAGAATACTGTCCCAAGCATTATTTGAGTTTTAATGCTGTAAGTGTGATCAATATGAATTTCCCCAAGTTTTCCTTAGAGTTAACCATTTTAACATTAAATTCCAAGCTCAGCGCACATGCTGAGCTTAACACCAAGGAAGAGTCTACCTCTTTTAATAGAGTCAGAGTTCATCTGTTTTTATAAAGTCATCTATTAGAATAAATGTTCCAAGCAGGCTTTCTAATAGCTTCAGCCACAGATAGCAGGGAAGATGTTCCATCCCTCTTGGTGTTTTGAGGAATCATCTTGTCAGCAATGTTCCTTCCTTGTCAGTTGTCAGAAGGGACCTGAGGTTCCCCATCTCTGCTACCTTCTTTATATGTTGAGGTCACATTACCAGAAAAGTCAGATTCCATCTCTCTCAAGGCAAACTCATTGAGCTGGCACACTCCAAGGACTTCTGGTGCACTTCTGAGATGTGTTTTTTCTGAAAGACTCCCACTTCCCTCCTGAAGAAAGACATTTAAACAAAAACATTGATGTTATCAGCAGTTCTGCTCCCAAAATGAGAGGACAGTATGAATATGGTTATATATGTAAAACTACATCAGAAGTTTACACTTTCAAGAATCACTTTCAATCCCCTGAAATAAATAAAAAACTAAAAACATGTTAAAGAATTTCTGAGTTGAATGTACATAAATGCAACAGGTGGATCTTTTGTCAGTTGACAGCTTTTTAAAGTGATTCTCTGTTTCAGCATCCTCAACGCATAGATATGAATCCTACGTTTGTGTACTTGTGATTAGTCACACTTTAGTGTGTGGTAAATCAAGAAGATGGATACCCTTCCTTGTTACTTAAAATCTTGAAATGCAGAATCAATAAATTATTCAACCTAAAATTTGATCTGAATGAAGAAGTAGCTGTGAGTTTCAAAGAACCTGAGCTATCATTTTCAAAATGCTACTCATCATCAAAGCTTCATCCAGCATGATTTAATAACTTTCTTGTACTTGAGTTATTTTATATTTTATTGTTTCAAAAGTGTCTTAATGTCAGACCTGAACAAGTTTATACCTTTTTACATGTGGACTGGACCAGTTTGGAGCTGCTAATTAGCGTAACATTTTCTTATTTGAGAAGAGGGAACTGGGACAAATGAAAATAAGCCAATATCACACAGGAAGAACATGGGAGTTTAACCCAGAACCCTAGAACAGTGAAGTACTAACTCTCACTACTCTGATAGCCTTGTAACTATTTAGACAAATATTCAAAGTACAAGTGAAAAAATAATTTTAGATGAAGGCAGAATATCATGAATTTCAGTTGTATTTATTTTCTGATTTAATTTTATTACAGGTATGACCCTGACGAAGACTCTTGGGAAGACCTCCCAGATATGAATGAATGTCGCAATTATTTTCCTGTGGTGTGCGTAAATGGAGTGATGTATGCTCTTGGAGGAAATGTGGACGACTTTCATTGTTTGAGTTCTGTGGAATGTTATACACTAGGAGACAGTGCTTGGAGGTTAGTAAACAGTGTTAGTATGGTACAAATAACATCCTGAGCTGTTAGTTTGTTCAACAGTCACACAAAAACAACTGAACAGAATTTTTATGAAACTTTGCATTGTGCGTGCCATTTGTCCAGCTAAGAAAATAAACTATATGGTGTTTCGGGGAAAAGGTCTATAATGGAGAGAGGCAACCCAAAAACCAGAGCTGATGCTAGGACTACAATTCCCATCAGGTAGCAGAAGTGTGCTTTGGCTGATGGGACAACACTATTACCACTACACACAAATTTCTTTACCAGCTAAAGTGGGATCTCATCGATGACTCTAGGTACAGCGATTGCTTCTCAGGTAATTTAGAGAACAGTTTTGTTGTCTTACTGTATGATGCCCTGTGCCCACCGCCAATGGGAAACTGATCTCTTTTAGGACATCTAATAGTTCATAAGTTGAGATAGACAAGACCACCTCCTTTGGTAACCACAGAACCCTTCCTTGGAGAAAACATTGTCATGTTTTACCACCTCTTTTAGCACACGCAGAACACTCCTGTGAAGACCTCTGCTGTTGTTGTGGAACCACAACACTGTTGCAACTCCACCCAACAACAACTTTCCAACCTCTCAGTCTCAGAGTGCAGTTGCTGCACCACTCTTGATTTACCCCACCTTGAGTTCCTCCTTCTGTCTAGTGACTCTTCACCATTCTCCTCTGCTCACTAAAATTATTCTGTAGATTCAAACTGCCATTCTACTGAATTTGCCAAGAGTCATTAGTCCTGCTCCTTAGCAAAACTGTCGTATATCTGATGCTGCTCATCATTTTCTTCCATGAAAATGTACACACTCTCAGACCGAACCCTCATACAAATAAATGCTCTTCCACTTCATTCATCTTGTTCACATTTTTACCACTAACACTTACCCTGTCTGTCTGTTAACCTGTGACAACCATGGCAGACACTCATTAGTTACCGTGCCTCTCCTCCTGTAATAACCAATAATTGCACATGCTCACTTGAAACCAGTTTCTTAATCTAATTTTGAAACCACGCTAAAACAGGAAATACATTGAAATAGTGTTTATTGTTCTGACCCAGTAAGGAGTTACTGACAAAGGTTAACATTTAAATATTTACTTTTTTACCATATGCTAATGATATAAATATACCAAAGAAATGCTGGATACTTTGGCTAGCATTTTTAAATTCTATTTTTTTGCCTCATGCATGTAGTTAACAATTTGCAAGGTACATATCCATTCAGATTGTACTTGTGTATCACCTTCATGTTTTATAATAAGCTTGTTGCCTGCTTGTGATCTGAAGAATCGACTTGAAGGGCACGTGGTGTCACTACCATTGTCTCCATTCCTCATACATGCACTAAACCCAGAAGTTGTGATCTGTCAATACAACTGTTAGTTCCATAATTCCCTTAACTTTTGGTTCCAGGTTCCATGCCTACAGAAGTCTCAAGAGCCTTAATATGTTATTTTTAATATCTGTTCTTCAATGACCAATGCCAACTTTTTTCAAAGCTCAATTGTGCAGTTGTGGGCATAATAAAAGTGAATGACTTAAGAGATAGCACTCTAAACGGTACACCACCTTCATTTTCTTTCGACCTGATATTTTGTGGTGCCACATAATTGTAATGTGTTGTGTGCTGATTAGCACTTGCTAGTGAAAATTTTACTTTACTGAATGTATGGAGAGCGGCACGGTAGTGCAGTGGTAGTTCTACTGCCTCACAGTTAGGAGACCCGAGTTTGCTTCCCGGGTCCTCCCTGCATGGAGTTTGCATGTTCTCCCCATGTGGTTAGGATATAGCGGGCTGGATAATGGGTGTATGGATGAATCTAAGAATGCATGTTTAAAAAAAGGAAAGTAAAACAAAAAAGAGAAACTACCAACCAAATTGTCCCCAGTTATATAATCCTTTGTGTTTACAGTGTCTTCCGTCAACAATTCATACCACCTTTTCAGCTGTAGTTCAACACATAAATTAGTTTTACCCAAATATAATCCTTGAGCATACTAGGACTTTTTGCTTTTTAGTGCTATTCTGTTTGTTAATGAGGGGCTCCATTCTGTCTTAAATTGGCCTTCAATTTGAATTAACCATGTTGTTTCCAACATCTAAAATTTCTTCTTTAATTTTTTAAGAGAATTTAAATTTTTTGTGTTTCATTTTAATTTAAATATTTTATTCATAGGAACAGATATATTATTTTGTTTCAGATTTTATACGGTCTTTCCTGCACATTATAAGTTGTAAAATTAGCTGAGCATCAAAAGCACAATTTGTCATCTATAAAGATTTTAAAACAATTAAAGGAACAGACTGTAGTACTAGGGTGTTGTACTGTGTTACTCGTTATGCATGTAGTGAGAAGGCAAGCAAAATGACACCTTTTTATTGGCTAACTCAAAAGATTACAATATGCAAGCTTTCGAGTCAACTCTTCAGGCAAGTTGCCTCAAAAGCTTGCATATTGTAATCTTTTTAGGTAGCCAATAAAAGGTGTCATTTTGCTTGACATCTCACTAGGAACAGACTGTTAAAAAGAAATTTAAATTTTAACAGAAATAGTAAAAGGCAAAGAGTAACTCTTTATACACTGCAAATGTTTTCCAACTTTGTTGAACAATTTTGTTTTTACATGGGGAATCCAACAAGCACAAACAAAAACCTGTCTGCCCTCAGACCTGTCCAGTGTGGTGGACAAGTCATACCAAATCACTTACTATCTCCTTTTCCGGACTCTCCTTCTAACGTAAGGAGGTTTTTGCCTCTTATCTCAAGACTCGATGAGTTTTGACTTGGTGTGGCTCTAAAAACCTATTGACTTTCAGGGTCAGGAACAGCACCTCCTCTATTACACACAATGTCCTCCCTGCACCCTTGCGTCCTGTTTATCTCTCCCTCGACTATTTCCCCTCCCAGTCTATCCACATTATACCTTTAAATACACAACCTGCCTCCAGCTTTTCTAACTAAGCATTCTGAACTGTCACTTTTTGGCCACATAAAATTGTGACTACTTTTCAACCCTATTTGTTAGGCTTCCTTTGGTTCTGTTGGGTCTGTTGCTCCCAAAGTGCACATTTGTCACCATATTCTACCTGTTGTAGACCCTCTGTACATCATGAATAACAGGGTCTCTGATTTTCAGATTGATTTGTAGAATTGTTCTGTCACAGTTAGGCTGGGTCTTTTTTACTGAGATGCCCTTTACCACATTGGTGGTTCTATAATTCCAAGCAATCTGCAACATTATACAATATATTAGTCCATGCTTTAAAAAAAAAGACATCATTGCGTTGCATATAAGTTTAATTTTTGAATGTATATTCTTAAATGGGGTGGCATGTTGGAGCAGTGGCAGCACTACTGCCTCACAGTAAGGAGACCAGAGTTCATGTCATGGGTCCTCCTTTCATGTAGTTCTTTCCTGGTCGGAGGGGCTTTTAGTGCTCTTTCAATTCCTCTTTTTTGTCTACTGCTTCTGTTAAACATGTTGTTCCTCAGGAATCCATTCTGGGCCCTACTTAATTCTCTATTTATCTTCTATTTATCTTCATCCTATAAAAACAATTTTTAGGAAGTTTAATGTTTCTTTTCATTGTTATGCTGATGACATGCAGGTCTGTATTCCTGTGTGTAACTCTGCAATGAATCGGCTGCACAATTGTCTCATAGAACTATGATCCGGGATGGCTGATAATTTTCTCGATCTTAATCAAAATAAAGCAGCTTGAGCATGGGAAAGGTGCTACATAAATAAAATGTATTATTAATATTTATTATTAACATAGAACTGCTGATAGCTGGTCCTCCTGGCTAAGCTCAAATTGGCTCTTTAGAGGACTTTTGCAAACCTCATGTTTGGAATCTTGGGGTTATTTTTGATAGTAACCTTTCTTTTCAGAAACAAATTAATTCTGTGGTCAAAGCTGCTTTTTCCAGCTGCATTGTTTAGCCAAGGTTAAGCCTTTTTTATCTCCTAGGGATCTTGTGAAAATTTCTCAAGCTTTCATCCTTTTTCAACTTGATTATTTTAAATAAATTGTATTCTGGGATCAGCAAATTCCTGAAACACAGGTTGCAGTTGGTCCAGAATACGGCTGCCCGTTTTTTGGTCAGTGCAAGAAAGTTTGATTCTGTATCTGTACTTTTACCCTCTTTACACTGGCTTCCTGTTAGTTTCAGAATTGATTTTAAAATGTATCTGCTGTTTTTTAAATCAATACATGGGTATGCTCCCATCTGCTCAGCTGAATTGTGGGTTATACATCAGCCATCCCGAGAGCTTAGATCTACTGGTCGGTTGTCTCTTGTTTTCACTCATCCCTTAGTTTAAAACTAAGGCGGAAAAGGCATTTGCAGCTGAAGCACCTCATCTGTGAAATCTTTACTCAATTACATTAAGGGGACACTCTCAATTCAACTGTTTAAAATGAACTGAAGATGCATTTCAATTCTCTAGCTTTCTGTAACCTTCAGTGATATTGATGGTTCATTCCTCTCAGTTATTTGTTTTGTTTCAATGCTGGTTTGTATTGTGTTTTATTGTATTTTATTCTAATTATTTTATATATGTTTTAAAGCACTTTGGCTGCAGCATTACTGGTCTTTTAAATGTACTCTATAAATAAATTGACATTGACATTGCACTGGTTTCCTCCCACAGTCCAATAACATGTAGGTTGGGTAGGTTGGCAAAGCAGTAGAGGGTGTGTGGTGTGAGTATGTTCTCCTCTGATGGACTGGAGCCTTGTCCAGAACATTGTTCCTCCCTTTTGCCCTATGTTTGCTGGGGTAGACTCCTGTGATCTTGCTCAGGATACAGTGGGCTTAGAAAATGGTATTGTATTCTTAGATGTTGTAGATCCATAATTTCATATGTTGATCTCTCTTTCTCTCACCTCTCTCTCTCTCTCTTTCAGATTTGTGGAGCCCCTAGATATTCCTCTGTGTGGTCATGCTGCAGCCACATGGGATAAGGAAATCTATATCTCAGGGGGATGTGACAATAAATACAACTGCACCAAAAATGTTTTTCAGTACAATGCTTTGAAAGGCTGCACTCCCCAATCCTCCATGTGGAGTGAGAGGGGAGGGCATGTGATGCAAGTCATTGGAGACCGGTTCTATGTGGCTGGTGGTCTGAGACAATCATGCATTGGCTATACTGACCAGTACCTCTGCGAGTGCTACAACCCACTGGAGGACACATGGACAGCAATTGCCAATTTGCCAAGACCTCATGTTTCTCCAGCATCTGCAGTCCTTGACAGCAAACTGTATATTTTAGGGGGCTTTTGTGCTGAGACTTATAAGGACTGCCATCTGATGCACTGCTACGATCTATTAACAAACAGGTGGATCTGTATGGGTGCCCTTCCTGAAGCTTTTGCTGATGTTGCAGCGTGTGTTCTTGTAGTTCCAGCTCGACTCAAACAATAGGCAGATATCAACCCACATCCTATATGGCACTTCATTGATTGTGATTGTGAAAAAACATTTTTCATGCAACTTAGGAATTCAGTTTTTAAGAACATGGTTTAATCAAACTGCTAATATTCTGTGTGACCTTGTGGATCACCATCTTCACAAAGAAATGTTTGGAATGATGTTTATCAGTTGATATTGGTTTTAGTTTTCATTTGACATTATTAAATATTTCATAGTAATATAAGTCTTCATAATAATTAAGAAATATCAGTAATTCAGATATGAATGTGTTAATATTAAAGATTGTTGTCATAAAGTAGTACAGGGGGTCCTCGGGTTACGACACAGTTCCGTTCCTACAACAGTGATGTAACCCGAATTTTGGTGTAAGTCGAAACACACTCTAGCCTAAGTAACTTACCTATCTTAACACATTTGCAAAATCATAATCTAGAACATAAAAACACAAAATCCAAGCCTCAGAAAAAGGAAAAGGACATAAATATACTGTACACTGTACTGTAGTAACAGAAAAAATTAGTGTAAAAAAAATCCTTACCTTTATTCCTTCTCATGTCTCAATTTTTTTAAGTTTTTATGGGAGTGAGCGTTGTAAACTGTTGTATGTCGAAATGTTGTAACCCGAGGACCCCCTGTATTCATACTAGAAATTATCATCACATAATTTTCTATAGTTAATATATATATATAGTTGCATATATATTACTAGCTTTTTAATCTAATAAAAATATCACTATGAATGAATGGAATAGTACTTCATTTTCTTCAGATTGTGAGCAAAGTATTATAAGAAGAAGTAACTGAAACTTCTTTATATATATATATATATATATATATATATATATATATATATATAT
>JANRMT010062852.1:33556112-33566146 GCA_026402145.1 Polypterus bichir lapradei | reverse complement strand
TTTTTTTTTTTTTGGAAAAACTATTAATGCTTGTTGGAATGTTTTGGGTAAAATTTTGCTCTCCTTCATTTCAATAAATAGTAGCCAGCTTAGTTGAGAGTTTTGTATAAAATTCAACTGGGTAGCTGTCTAGGCCTGCAACTTTCACACTTTGGAATGAGCTGATGGTATCTCATATTTCTGAAAGTGTCAGTTGTTTTTTAAGTTCTTCAGCGCTCAAAATTTGGAACTGTGGTGTTTGCAATTTATCAAAAAACTCTGTAGCTTGTGTCTTATCTTCTTTACACTGAGAGGAGTATAATGACTTATAATACTCCTTAAATTTGTCAGTTATCTCTTAATGTTCCCTGATTTTATTATCAGCTGTGCAGGTAATTTTTATTATAGTATTAAGAACTTCCTTATTGTGGATTTGTTAAGCTAAAATAGTATGAGGCTGTTCTATATGTTCATGATAATGACATTGCGATTTAAAAACAAGTTGTTCAGTTTCTCTTGTTGTCAAGAGATTATATTCACATTGCAAAGTTAGCCTTTTTAATAGTAAGCATTATTATGAGATCTGAAATATTCATTATCTATTCTGAAAATCCCTTTAAACAGTTCTGAAACCTTCATAGTCTTTAAAGGAGAACCACCAAAAAGTAAAAATGAAGTCTGTCATTTTCCTAACAGTAATTTTCAATTCTTTATTAAGAATATTCATATTGTTTTTTTGCTTAATCATTAATTAATTTCTTATATTATCTACTGTGTATATGTCTGTTATGCTAAACTTTCATTCTCACTATTGCTCATATTTGTTCTTACCGTTAACACTGCTGTTATTTTTCTTGTCAGTGTTACATGCCTCTCCCTACTTCAGAATTTTTATTCAACTACTTTCATTGTTAATGAGTAAATATTAGCAATACCCATTAAGTCTGCAGGCTTCTTGTAACAAGGAAACATCTGAAAACATTTTTAATATTTTTAACTTGAACAACCAGGAAGTTCAGCACAGAGAAGCCTAGTCTCATATTTAATAACTCTAGGATATCCAAAGTGTTTGGATATCAGGTAAATTATTAACACAATAAATTGTTCAAATGAGGTGTGTGTATATTGAATGACTTTCCACTGAACACTGCATCCATGGCTGCAAAGAAAGACTTAAATTCCCCAAAGACTGTAAATCAGGTTGAAGAATTATAGAAGTAACAATTAGCATTTTTACATGAGCTTCAATAACCTGATTATTCAGAGAAACTTGATTTCTAAACTGCCATTTAAACCCTTGTTCCGGTTAGAGAAATCAAGGTCTTGGCCAATGAGAAATCGGATTAACAAACTTCGATTTCTTCACAAATAATATGATTATATGACCAAGTAAACCGATAACCAGGTTACTGTTAAGGATTTTGTAGTATGTGCATGTACATTACACTATGTTAGTCCATGTATGTATTTGTCACACACTTTCAACAGCCACAGGTAGAGGTGTCCATAAAATAAATTCCCATGAGCAAAAGTTCAGGCAATCACATTATTCCTTCCCCAGGCTGAATTAATCTGTCTGAGTATTTCAGAAGTTGCTAAATTTGTGTTTATGAACTGAATGTATAGTGCTAAGCTCAGCAACAGAATCTTGAGAGCAGTAGAGTAACATATTAAAAGTAACATGCATTAAGTTATCCAATTACTTTTTAATGTAACAAGTAACCTAACGCAATACTAATCAAACTGAACTAAAAATACCAGCATTATTATTATCCCAGCAGCACTGAGTGTAAGGCAAGAAACACACATACCAGGGGCCTCATGTATAAACAGTGCGTACGCACACAAATGTTGCGCACTCCCGTTTCCACTTTCAAATCGCGATATATAAAATCTAAACTTGGCATAAAGCCACGCACATTTTCACGGTAGCTCAAACCCTGGCATAAGCAAGTTTTCCGCTCGGTTTTGCAAACTGGTGGCACCCAGCATCAAAGCAGTGCTTTTGTTCCAGTGTGGTTTCCCTTTCTTTGTTAGATCCACATCCTTGACGTGGCTTTATCATATACATTGAAATTAAACGCATATTGTTTATTAGTTTATTGTAATTAACCTGTAACAATATAATGGTCCACGGAATAGCCAGACTATTCCAAATACCATAGCTCAGTGGTTCTCAACCTGTGGGGCGGGCCCTCCTAGGGTGGTGCGAAGTAACAAGAATCAAAAATATGAAAAAAACATCTGTTGAAGCCAAAACAAATTAACTTAAACTACATTCTGATACTAGAACAATAAATATAGAGTTAGATAAATGTCGATAAAAGTTAAGTAAATATAATAAAACATGCATCTACATTTCAAAAAAATGTTGGGGGGGTGCAATTAAAACTGTTGAAAACTCGGGTCGCAAATACTTAAAGGTTGAGAAACGCTGCCATAGCTGCTTTAGCATTGTTACTCTCACTGCACCTTCATCTTCTTCTTTCAGCTGCTCCCGTTAGGGGTTGCCAGAGTGGATCATCTTTTTCCATATTACTCTCACTGCACCACTCAGAGTATATATCCCACTGCATCTGAATGTGGAATCATAGCTCTACAGCAGCTGATCGGAAAGAGAATTATCGGTTTGCAGCATCTAGCACACGCTGCCTCAGCCATGCTGTCTATTTGAACTGCTCTCATGCGACAAACGGTTCAGAGTCTTTCCTGTACTGACCTTGTGGTTCAGAAACAGTTTCATCCCAACTATAAATTCAATCAATCAGTCCATTAAGTGCTTCTTGTAGAACTGTTTGTACTTATTAGTACGATCACCTCACTGTAAACTTGCGATACAGTTATAATATTGCAAAACCTGAACCACTTTATAAACCGTGTATGTACATATGATGATGATATTATTTTTAAGATGAAATGCAGCAAAATATGTTTATTATATTATACAAATAAAACTTTAACTTAATTTAAATAATCTCTATTGTTAATAATTAAACATGTGAGGACACGGTGTCATAGTGCTAGCAAGGAGCTGGTGTTCCGTTGATGGATTTTTCCTGCCTCACGCTGTATTCTTACTGGGGCTGGCGTGACACTGGAAGGATAGATAGAAAGAGTAATTAAACATGTACTACGAAGATATTTCAATGTTCCTTAAAAAATTGAAGAATCTATGTTCTCAGCTTACAGATGGCTTAACGTCTATTGCAGTGGTGATTGTGTGGCGATTGGGTATTTGGAGAAAGAAAAGGAAGGACAGGAATTGGGGTTAGTACGTTTGAAAGAGACAGTACTGCTGCAATGAATTATTTCATCGAAGGTCACGTACGGCGCAGCAAGCCTTTTGCGTGAGGCATGAACAATCACTGCGCCACCGTGTTCCCATGTTTAATAACATGCTTTAATTCCTATAATCATGAAAATGATATCAGGTATACATCTCAGTATTTAAATTATTCAGAGAGTTGTAATTTCATGAATGTCAGAGGAAGAGAAAGCCTGTTTAAGAAGCACGTAGTGATTCACACACATAGAGCACATAGAAGAACACATACAAAACAAAGCATTTAATATGCTACTTTAGTTACGATGGGATCTGAAAAACTAGTAAATTAAACAATTTAAGGATGAAGTTTATGATGTTCTACTTTAATGTCAAAATAAACTATGTGATTAAAGTGGAATTTTCGAGATTAAAGTTGACATTTCGTGCTTTTTTCCCACTGTGTCCCTATTTTTTTCTTTTCTCTGTACCCTCATAAGCTTTCATATGATACTCAGACTGTGGGCTACAACTCGCCTTTTCACAGCGACTTTGATATCTGACAACTTCTTTTTTTATTTCGGGCACTGTGCGACTTTGTGAACTTCAGCTTTCGAGTTTCTCCGACACTCTGTCACTTGATCAACTTCCTTTTGTTGTTTATACCACTGTCTAAACAAACAAATAGTATGCTTTTCCTTGCCTCCACTTGGTATTCGCTGAAATTCTTCTATTTCCCCCCATGTTTTTGCCATTGCCTTTTCATAGAACGCTGAGCTTAAAGGCTATATATATATTTATTTGCATATTCAAAGAGGCATCATTCTGGGAGGAGTTTGGGGAGTGGCTGCAGGTGCGTGCACGTGCGTTACTTTTCACGCTGACCGGGATTTATGCAGTGGAAGAACGTGGAAGTTGGCGAACGCACAGATTAATGCATCTGGATTTTTTTGTGCATACACACATTTCCACTTTTGTCCTTACGCCATGTTTTAGTGTGAATTCTATGCATGGCGTTATGCATGAGGCCCCAGGTGATTTGCTGTGCTCAATCTCATGACCAGGCAGAGTTTGCTGCTTGAAATTCTGTAAATTATCAATGGCATTATGCTTATTTTGAAATTCATGGTGGCCACTGATGACATTTAACTCTTTTTTGCCCAGTTTAATGATGTTAGAGCATTTTTCCATGCCTGTGCATGTAAACACAGATTATTAAAGTTTCTGCTTTATTTGGGATATTCACTTTAACTCAATTATGTGTGTGCATATAAACACACTGACCATAGCAATCTGTTATTAATATTATTTCTGTTATTTTCATTGTCATCATCATCTGTTTGGCATTAAAAGAATGTGCTCTCTATCCTACTAAATGTAAGTTGCAGCACTGCTTATTCTTGTAAAAGTGTCAAAGCCAAGGGGCACAGTAGTCTTTCATTGCATGAAATTATGATGTTAAAATGGGCCTGGTTTAACTGCAGATCCTACACATTTCTTGCTAAGACTCTATAAACATGTAATGGTCCCTTTAACTCATTGAATTTGTTTCCCTTTTCCTGATAAAACTTGGTCTTTCAATATAATATTTCTTCTGCTGAAGGTTAATCTTTAACGTTATTTTTTTAACTAAAAAAACAATAGCTGCATTTAACAGTATATGCTTTAATAACCCAGTTATTTAAAGAAGCACACCTCAGAAATATCACATATTCCCTCATTCAGGTAGAGAAACCAGAATATGAGAGTTCGCTGAGTAACTCCACGATGTGGCCATGTAACCCTTAACCTGGTTGCAGTTAAAGATTTCACAGCGTGCACATGTTCATTGCACTCTCTTAGCCAAATATTGCAATTGATCCAAAATCCTGAATTTATCAGACAGATGTAAACTAAAAGATGCTGCTTGCTGCACTACTTCATATTATTTCAGTGCATAATGCATATGAATTTGTCAGCTCAAGGAACAGAATCAAGAAACAAAATATCATGACTGTTAGTCTGAGCTAATTTATACCTACCAGTATTCTGTACATAGCACAAGTGACAGGATGGGTGAGAGCAATGTGGACAGTTTGGATACAAAACAGGCATCACAAGAACAGTGTAAATATTTTCTGAAAATGTTTTTATTTCTTGACAATTTTGTTAGCCATACTTATCTTAAAAAAAAAAAAAAATCAGAACTTCATCACATATAAATGAAAAATGGGAATTGAGCTACAGTATGAATCGAAGCTGTTTTGGTTTCAAATATCAAACATAAGATTGCATGCAGTGATTTAGCAATGGTGCAGTTGCTCTCAATAACACAAAGATGTTCATGAAAAGAGATAGCAATCACAAACAGTAACAAAAAAACAATACTAATTCAACAGATTATACAGACCAAATAATGACACTTCAAACTGGATGACAACTATTAATCCAAAAAGTAACTGCAGTCAAAATATATGCAAAATATATACCTGTAACAGAAAAATGCTGCATAGGTGTTCTTCTGTATTTCAAACTCATTTGCCACTCCACTGAAGTTATAAACTATTCAAACAAATGTAATGTTTAGGGTTTAAATTAGACCCACTCTGTGTCTGGCAAATGTGTTGTAGTTCGGATGAAGGCTGCTGGGGAATTACATATTTATTGTGCATTCCCAATGTTATTATTTACTTATTTCTCTTCAAATTTTGCATATCCTTATTTCAACTTGGGCCTGTGACTGTCAGGTTACTTGGCTCATCATTATAAATAAGCTTGTGGTCATCTGCAATGGGAAAAGGTGGGCAAAGAGGACAAGCATAAGAAGCCTTTTCTGTAAAACCTGACGGAGACGCTTGTTTCACCTGAGGTACAGTAATCCACTCCATTTACAATCTGGGCAGCATTTAGCCAGTTCCCTCTTACAGTGATCCTTTAAGCACAAATTTTATGTTTGGTAGCTTGGCAGTGGCCTGTTCTACCAGTTTCTAGATTTTGGCAGCACTTAGTTTTTATTATTATAATAATAATAATAATAATAATAATTATTATTATTATTATTATTATTACTAGTAGTAGTAGTAGCATTATGGATCTTATTGTCTACTAGCTAATTTAGTCATATTTTCTCACGTACACCTGTGACTTCACTCAACTTGTCACAACAATTGTTCCCTGTTTTGTTCAACATAAAAATGCACTATATATATACAGGTATATACTCAGCAAAAAAAGAAACGTCCTCTGACTTTCAACTGTTTTTACTTTCAGTAAACTTAATGTGTAAATATTTGTATGAACACTAAAAGAGTCAACACCATAAGACATAAACTAAAAATGTTTCACAATGTGTCCCTGAATGAAGGGAGGCTCAAAATCAAAAGTACCAGTCAGTATCTGGTGTGGCCACCAGCTGCTTGAAGTACTGCAGTGCATCTCCTCCTCATGGACTGGACCAGATGTGTCAGTTCTTGCTGTGAGATGTTACCCCACTCTTCCAGCAAGGCACCTGCAAGTTCCTGGACATCCCGGGCAGTTGTTGTGGCCATCCTGTACCTGTCACGCAGGTGTGATATTCGGATGTACCGATCCTGTGCAGGTGTTGTTACACGTGGTCTTCCACTGCGAGGATGATCAGCTGTCCTTCCTGTCTCCCTGTAGCACTGTCTTAGGCGTCTCACAGTGCGGACATGGCAATTTATTGCCCTAGCCACATCAGCAGTCCTCATGCCTCCCTGCAGCATGCCTAATGCACGTTCACGCAGATGAGCAGGGACCCTGGGCATCTTTCTTTGGGTGTTTTTCACAGTCGGTAGACAAGTCTCTTTAGTGTCCTGCGTTTTTAGAACTGTGACCTTAAATGCCTACTTTCTGTAAGCTGTTAAGGTCTTAACGACCATTCCACAGGTGCATGTTAATTAATTGATTATGGTTAATTGAACATGCATGGAAAACATTGTTTAAACCCTTTACAATGAAGATCTGTAAAGTTATTTGGATTTTTAAAACATTATTGTTGAAATACACAGTCCTGAAAAAGGGATGTTTCTTTTTTTGCTGAGTATATATTGTCACAAAGTTGAGACATACTCAAGAAAAGGTTTGGGGCAGCCACCCGTATAATCTCGTATCCCGGCTGCAAAGTCGTTCTTTTTATAAAGATACAGCACTGAAGTGCATACAACGAGTCCAAGACAAGACTGAGGGAAAAGGGAAAAAGGGCAGGCTTTTAAAGGGGAAGACAGGAAGTGAGGTCATAAGGATCGGGCACGTGTTCATCACTCATTGGATCAGGCCCGGACGTGACATCAGGGGGGCCGGAGCTGGTAAGGTCTGTTTCCATTGGTTCGGTCCCAGAAGTGATGTCAAGAGAGCCAGGTGGAGTCTCCCAGGAATGGCCTACAGGGAAGTGAGAAAAAGAGTCAGTGTACTCTGCCACATCCCGGCCTGCCTCAGAACTGCCTTCACTCAAGCCCTTTAGCTGCCTCCCATGCGCACGTTTGTGACTATATATATATATATATATTTATTTTTTTAATATATAGTTTTGTACATGAGATCTGGTGTGGCAGGGGATTCAGCTACACCAGTGAACATCAGACTTGTGAATTAAACACTGTATAAAAAGTGCAAAGAAAGCCAGCAGCTTGTTTTAAGTGACAGCATCTGAAAGACCACACGAGCAATCTTTTCTTGGTGTACTCTGCTGGCTCAGTTTCTTTGTAGCTCAGTCACAATCACAGAGACAGAAATTCTGTAAGAGATCATCTGTACCATGTTATATGTGCCTTGCCCCCAGGAGATTATCAACAGCAGCATTAAAAGACATTCAAACATAATGGCATTAGCTTATTGTTTGTGCAAAATCATAACTTTCGTATGCTTCGGTATCACTAGAACTAATATGCTGTCATTGCTCTGTTCTGAAGAACTGTCACTATTATAAGATGACAAATTGCTTTTTTTTTTCTTCGGGCAGTTTAGATTCCTCAGCCCACATTCACCTCGCTCTGTTGACGCACATGTGGTGTCAACATGTCGTCCTTTACCTTTAACTGCTGTTCATTTGACACAAGGAGAGCACGGATGGTGCTCTAGGAATAACTTACAGTGAAGGAGTTAAAGAGGACTTGATCGACTAGTGTAGGGACATTAAGATTTCTTTATAAAAGAACTTTGTAAAAGAAAGAACATTTACCTTTTTCATACACCTTAACTAGTTTTGGGGTCCCTGAAGCTCACAGTGCCCTGAGCTGCCACCCAGGCTAGCCCTTGAATAAATCTGTCTATGAGTGCACCAGAGTATATACGATTGTATTTTAGATAAACTATGAATTCAAATTGTTTATGCAATTATTACACATTTGTAAGTTTTATACTTTTACTGTTCTTTACAAGTTTTGCTTTAAAGTTTTAGCTAGACTTACTTTAACGGTTGAGCTTTCCAAATTGTTATTAGCTGTGTCCATTTATGTTAATATGTTTCTTCTTTGAAGAACTGTCACTATTATAAGATAACAAATTGCTTTTTTTTTCTTCGGGCAGTTTAGATTCCTCAGCCCACATTCACCTCGCTCTGTGTGTTTTAACAAATATGTGTCTTTATATGTACTAATTCTGTATTTAGTAATTAGTATAATCTATTCTTGCATTTTAACTGAGAATTTTTTCACAGTGCTCTGTACCTACACTCAATTAAGAGCACTTCACAAAACTAAGATATACAGTATTGAATATATTGTAAGTATATAGCAAGATCTACAGGCAGTCAAAAAGGTTTCTCATGAAATCTGGGAGTCTTCACATTTGAATAGCTTTACTAATAGCACACATACACTCACCAGCCACTTTATTAACTACACTTTGCTAGTACCTGGGTTGGACCCCCTTTCTTCTTCAGAACTGATCTTATTCTTCATGGAAAGATTCAACAAGATGCTGGAAACATTCCTCAGGGATTTTGGTCCATATTAACATGATAGTATAATGCTGTATAGCCAATCTGCTGCAACATTTGACGTGTTATGCATTCAGAGATGCTGCTCTGCATACCTTGGTTATAATGAGTGATTATTTGACTTCCTTGTTGCATTTCTATCAATGCAAACCAGTCTGGCCCTTCTCCTCTGATGTCTGACATCAACAAGGCATTTTCATTCAGAGAACCGATGCTCATTGAATATTTTCTCTTTTTCATACCATTCTCTGTTAAACCTATGGATGGTTGTGTGTGAAAATCTCAGTAGATCATCCGTTTCTGAAAAACACAGACCATCCTTCTGGCACCAACGACCAAGCCACATCAAAATCACATAAATCACTTTTCATCCCCATTCTTTTGCTCAGTTTAACTTCAGCAGGTCATCTTGAAAATGTCTATATGCCTAAATGCATTGAGTTGCTGCCATGGGATTGGCTGAATAGATATTTGCATTAGGTTGAACAGGTATACCTAATAAAGTGGCTGGTGAGTGTACTAGGACTGAATGCCCATTGATGAGACCCATCCTTCCATTAATTTGAAAATCCCTAAGAGCAGGATAACTGTAAAAATAGTAGCTACACAATAAGCGTTATCTATCTGTCTATCTATCTGTAAGTAATTGGTCTGTTGCAGTTATGTTTACCCACCAACACCATTGCTTGAATACCAATACCCACCATTACTACCTCCTTTACCACTAGCTTTTTCCTTCCTTTTGCCCAATGCTGCCAGATTGGACTTTAATCCCCACCATGCAGTTTTGAGCGAAATGACTCTACATATGAGATAGATAGATAGATAGATAGATAGATAGATAGATAGATAGATAGA
>JANRMT010062852.1:33526892-33546116 GCA_026402145.1 Polypterus bichir lapradei | reverse complement strand
GAACTTGAAAAGAAATATTTTTTGGAATGTGATCGCGCAAGTCAGTACATCGAGCCCGCGTGCTATTGTGGTTTTGCTTGTGTGCTTCAGTAAGTTACCGTCCCCTCGCTCTTACTTTTTTACCGTTCATCTAATGAATACACTGAGTATGGCTTTACCAAAACAATCATTGATCGCGAATAAAGTATTCATTATTCATGAAGCTTCAATAGGTGAATAGGTGATCTGTCTTTCTGCGTTAACCGCATGCGTTTTCATACGTCTCAAACTAAGGGGATGCGAGATTAAAATAAATCGAGAAGCGCGCGTACATACTTAGTGCATCCCCTCTCGGGAATCGAACCTGGGCGCTACAGTCGAATGCTTTAGTATCACGCCACGGCGTGTGGTTTATCTATTTGAGCGTAGCAGTGTAATTCAGTTTTTGTTCAGCACTGTTTGGAACTGTTACTTTTTGTCTGCGCACTGCGTCAGTTCACGTGAGCTGCTGAATGTGGTTTTATATGTCACTCGCTCGCTTCTAATTGTTTCGCTGCCTTCTTAATTATATAATGCATGTTTTCTAAAGTGCGTTTTGTAGCTCTTCCTGGCTTTCTACGTAATGCGTGATTACGTGAGAGGCGTGATGATGTCATACGAACTCCGCCCCTCCATCTGAACTCCATTACAGTAAATGGAGAAAAACAGCTTCCAGTTATGACCATTACGCGTAGAATTTCGAAATGAAACCTGCCCAACTTTTGTAAGGAAGCTGTAAGGAATAAGCCTGCCAAATTTCAGCCTTCTACCTGCACAGGAAGTTGGAGAATTAGTGATGAGTGAGTGAGTGAGTGAGTGAGTGAGGGCTTTGCCTTTTATTAGTATAGATATGTATGGGTGATCTTTTCTTTTCTCTCAGAGATGAATATTTTTCCAAAAAGCTGAGTTTTCTAAAATCACACAAAGCATTGATTCTGGCCTAAATTAACATAAAACGTCTGTGGCCGTATGCAGTGTGCTGTCACCACATATTAGCTGTCTCCAACTGCGGCGACTAACATCTATTTTCTGAAAACATCAATTTTCTGAAAGGCACTAAAAACAATGGTTTCACTCATAGATCAACATAAAACATCTGTTGCATGTTGCTTCCCGTGTCCTCCCTATGTGGAGAGCGGTTTAATTAGTGAGAAAAGCGCTGTATAAATGTAAAATAATTAATTAAAAGAATTAAGTCACCGTGAGATGCAATCTGGATTGTGCTGAGCCCCTCATGTGGACAAAAGTCGACATCTGCCTTTAACACTCCCCTGCACCATCATCTTCCACTTAACGACATTAACTCTTCTTCGTACAGGTAAAGTGAAGTTACATTTTCGTGTATATTTTATGTATTTATTCTTTTGTGTAAGATTATAGGCATTTTCATTGTTCTAGTATACGATTTTATCCATGAAGTGTGGTTATAAAGGTTTAAATAAGCAGTCATGGGGTTCGGGAACGGATGAATCAATTTTACATGATTTGGTATGGGGAAAATGGTTTTAGTTTTTAAACATATCGGTTTTTAAACAGCCTTTAGGAACGAATTTATAATCGACATCCGTGGTTCCACTGTATTTCCTTATTTATTTCTTCGTGTGTTAAATTATGTACCCATTTACTTATTTCAGTGCCGCCAACAAGATACGAAACACACCTTGAAATGTAATTATTCTTAGATTTATTTATCTGCGTATTTAATTTTGACCAAAATTTGACTCCATATTAGATATTTATGTTCTTAAATATATATTGTATGTAGCAACAACAAGGTTAAAAAATTTAATGACAGTTTAAGTTGCTTTAGCCAATACAGTGGAACCTCGGTTCACGAACGTCTCGGTTCACGTACAACTCGGTTCACAACCAAAAAGTTCGCCAAACTTTTGCCTCGGTTCACAACCACACACTCGGTATACGAACAAGCCAGTTTCCCTTGCCTGCCTGAGCTGAGAGAGAGAGAGAGCGAGCGAGCAAGCGAGCCACGTGCCTGCTGGGGAGGGGGAGGGGGAGATTGCTGCACGTGTTTGCCTGCCTATCTGCCTGCCTTCTGCATAGGGGGAGGGGGGTACAGCTGAGACTCTCTCTCTGAGAAGCAGGCAGTACGTGCAAGCGAACCACTCCCACAACAGGCAGGCTGAGGGAGAAAGAGAGAGAGAGAGAAAGCGAGGCTGCAAGAGCCCTGTTCATTGTTCTCAGCCAGACATGCATGCGTTACCTGCACTTTCTTTGTGCTCTACAGTATTTCGTGTGCTTTTGCAGTTAACTATGGCTTCTAAGCAAGTGAAGAGTGGCGAGAAGAAAGTTTTGAAGAAAATTGAAATCGAATTAAAGAAAGAAATTACAAGAGGTGGAAAAACTGTTTACCAGTTTACTTATTTACCAATTTGAGAACCCTCCTGCTTTCAAGCAGCACAATGTAAACAAAGCCAGACTGCCAGTAATGTGGGGGGCAAACACGAAGGGTTGGGTCACAAGGAATTTGTTTTTGGAATGGCTGCATGAGGCTTTCGCTCCCACCAACTAAACTGCTAAAAACACCAGAAACCCAAGAAAACACCTGAAGGAAAACACTTCATGCCAGAACTCGACTCATGCAAGGTAAGTTTTCTTGGTGGTTTTTGTATTACGGATTTTTCAAAAGTTAATTTTTCAGTTCGTAGCATGAATTGTTGCAATGTTACTTTTCTCTTTTTTCAAATGTTCTCTTTTTTCCTTGTGCTTAAAATCATGAAAGTGTTTACAGATGGAGTTTTTCATAGCGCGATTTGTTGCAATGTTACTTTTCTCTTTTTTCAAATGTTCGCTTTTTTCCTTGTGCTTAAAACTCATGAAAGTGTTTACAGATGGAGTTTTTCATAACATGATTTGTTGCAATGTTACTTTTCTCTTTTTTCAAATGTTCCTTTTTTTCCGCTGTGCTTAAAACTCATTTAAAAAAAAGTGTTTACAGCGATCTGACTGTAAGGCTATTAGCATGAACTCCTGCAATGTTTTTTGGTTGCTTGTGGTTGGTTTTTAAAGTTCAGATTTGTTCTAATGTTCCTTTTTTTCCGCTGTGCTTAAAACTCATTTTATAAAAAATGTTTACAGCGATTGGAATGTAAGGCTAAAATAGCGTGGTCTTGTTACTTTTTTGGTTGCTTGTGGTTGGTTGGTTTTTAAATAAATTTCGGATTTGTTCTAATGTTCCTTTTTTTTCCCGCTGTGCTTAAAACTCATTTTAAAAAAACTGCTGCACATGCTGCTGACAGAGGGGTGTGTGTGTGTGTGTGTGTGTGTGTGTGCGTGCGTGCTACAGAGAGATTAGAGAACGTGAGCGAGCAAGCGCAGAGAGAGAGAGAGCGCCTGCTACAAAGAGATTAGAGAGCGCAAGCACTGCTGCTGACAGGGAAGGGGGTGTGTGTGTGTGTGTGTGTGTGTGTGTGTGTGCTACAGAGAGAGAGAAAGCGCAAGCAGGCTGAGCAGGGAGCCTGGGTATTTTGTGTCAGTGTTATTCAATGTTTTTACATTAGTTTACTATTACACTGTGCATTCTATGATGTAATTAACTATATTTGTGCTTAATCTTTACATATATTTACATATTTACATACAGTTTGTATGGTCTGGAACGGATTAATTGTATTTACATACAATCCTATGGGGGAAACTGCTTCGGTTCACGACCAACTCGGTTTACGACCAAAGTTCTGGAACGAATTATGGTCGTGAACCAAGGTTCCACTGTATATTAAACTGTTCTACCTAGATTGTTAAACAACTGCTCTCTCAAAGCTAAGATTGCAGTTCTTTCACGAGGTCTCATCATGCTAGTGAAGGTGAATTACCTTCAGGTGAAGAAATACATCAAATTGCAAGATGGGTTCACATTTGAGGAGTTTCTAAACGAAGGTAAATTTGAATTTAATTATGTGTTGGATAATGTTTCAGCTGATTTGAAAAGTTAATTTTATTGACATTTCATAACCAAATTTATCTTGTTTTAGTTAAAAAAAAAAATTTTGGCTTACAGCAAACGACCCTCACTTCAAGTCTTTGATGAGACAGATACTAATGTGGAGGAAGATATTTTTCAAGAGTTGGTTCAGAGCAACCCACAGATATGCTTCACAGTAAAATATCCTCCACAAGGACTTTTTGCTGACCTGGATGTTTCTGGTGGTATTAAATATTTTTTTTCTGAAATAACTAAATAACTTTATAAAATATTTGATAATTAATCAATATTGATCTCCCCTTTTTTTTTTTTAAAAAAAAAAAAGAATTTTCACCTACAGCTACCTCAACACCAAGTATATGCACTGATCCACTTTCAAACTCCAGTGATGTAGAAGGGTTGGAGAGAACCCAACTGAACCTGTCTGCAAGCTCAAACTTTTAATGATGGCAGAGAAATCACAAGTGCTGAAAAGGCAAAACGGGTAAATGTGGATATATCTGCATTCATGGATAACTTTTGTGTGTGATGTCATCATACCATTCCTTCATGTTTTTTATCTTTAATAACTAGATTGTTCAAAATGCTCTGAAAGAGAAACCTGGTGGTTTGGATGTTCTCGAAGAATATGAGTTAACTAAAACACTGAAGCACAGCACGAGACAACAGCTTGTTAATGTTCTTGTTAGCCATATGACAGAGGTTCATGGGTAAGCTGTCAGAGAATTAATCAATCAACACAATATCAGGCTTGCTTTGCATCTATTCATACATATATGGAGGTTTAAGTTTTGGATAAATGACTAAGTTCTACTTAATCTTATACAATTTTCAGGAGGATTCCCACACTTAAACAGAGAGCATATGCCTTGGGCATTGTTTCTCTTTTCCCTGCTCTAAGAGACCCATATTCATCGAAGGGCTATGTAAGCACACCTTATAGTTGAATACTGCAATTATTTAAAAGAAATACCTGAATTTTATTTAACACTTTTTTGTTTTACAAGTATTTAAAATTTTTCATTTGGTGTGATTTTTTTTTTTTTAAATGTCAGCGTTTATGTAGTTCTAATTTATTGTTGAGATTTAATAAATGTACTTTATTGCTTCCTTGTTTGTTCTTTCATTTTAGGAACATTTTTATGATCCAGAGAAGGGAAAAGGATTTATTGCTTGGCAGCTTAAAACTCTGTCAAGGAAGAATCCAAAACGTGTTTACTTGATGTCTCATGAGACTGGTGGACCAAGTCGTTGAAGAAAAATACAGGACACTGAACAACTTGATGGAGATGCATGCAGAGAAGCCATTTCACTCCTTCTCCACACAGCTGATGAGACTAAAGTTAGGCAAAAGATGAAACAAACCTTTAAGCATCGGCAAGAGCTGGTTCATAACCCGGAAAGGTCAACTGGCATGTAAAAGGGTTGGTAAGTATAAAAATCCTTTTCTGTTTATTTCTTGGTTTAAGGAATTAAGTGTGAATCAGACATGATGCATTTATGTTTTGTTGTATGCAATTTCATTAGTTAAATCAAGACTTTATTTTGCTGTTCAATGCTGAAACATCTGCAAAATTGCTTGAGCAGTAGGAGATTGCTTCTTCAATGACTTTTGGCTTGAATACCAAGTCTCTCACTTTGACAGCAGAACTTCAAAGTCACATCAGTGCAGCAGAGAAACAACAGTCTGAACATGGTAAGTGATATTTTGAGGTTTTAAATGGCAGGCAAGGCTATCTATTCTACATACTAACTTATATTTCTGAACATTGACCCATTCTCATTTTCCATCAGAATGGGACAGTGACATTTCCTCTTTCTTGTTGCTGTTGCATTTGCTACCACCTTCTGCAGGGAGAAAGGAAGTTAAAATCAGTCCCACTGATTCTGTTTACAGGCTTGTACATTTTCATAAGGTAAATTACAATGTGGGATCAATGTCTTTGCAATGTGTTGTACAGTCATAGATGCATTTATTTGGTTGATACTGAAGGAAGTTGTTCTCGTGCTTTTCACCCATGGCAAATATATATTTTTCATTTTTTAGACTTATTGATGGCATGCAAACTTGATATCAGTTTTAACCAAGTCACAGTGGCCTGCACTTGTCTGTCTTTTCTAGTAGATTTTCTTCCTTTTGGACATGACATGAATTACAAACAGGTATGTATCTTGTAGTTGCAGATAACCTCCAAACTTACTTTCTGTTAAATTTTAGCTGTAGCACTTTTCAGATTTTCACCCTGATAAATTGTTATTCATGGTTTGAACTGTTTAATGTATTAAAGAATTCTGTTTTTTTTTTTTTTTTTTTTTTTAAAGTGCTGTGCATTTCTCAACTGTAAAATATGACTTGTTCTTCAATGCTGGGACAGGACTATAAAAGAATGACATCTTAGGATGAGAGAAGGCCACCAACCATACCTACTTGCAGTAGGACGAACCAGGAAGAGGATTGACCCATTTGTTTGTTTTAACACAGAAAGCCAAAGAACCGATTATTTCATTGATAAATGGAGTGTAGTTGAGCCAACTGAAATTGGACTTGGCATGAGGTATGATGTGAGATGCAACAAAATAAAAAAAAGGCTGTTATGATCAGGTCCCAGTAAAAGATACCTTTGTTTATGTACCAATATTAGAAACTATAAAATTTGTGTGTCAAAATTCAGATGTATGTAGATTGATTAGGGGATCTTCAGAAAGGCAGAGATCAAATGATTGTAAGGACTTTTGTGATTGAAGTTACCTCAAGGCTCATCCATTATTTTCCAGACATTGCACTGCGTTGCAGATCCAATTTTATATTATGATGATTTTGAAACAGCAAATCCCTTTGGATCCAAACACGGGATACACAAAGTTGGGGCACTTTATATTGTACTAAGAAATCTTCCTCCCAAATTTAATTCAACACTGATGAATATCCATTGAGTTACACTTTTTCCTGCTCATGATTTGAAAAAATATGGGTTCCAGCCCATATTGGAGCCTTTGATCCATGACATCAGTATTTTAGAAATGGATGGCATTGAACTGCCAATTTCCACAGGAAAAATTTATGGCACTCTGTGTCAAGTGAATGAAGACAACTTGGGAATGCACTCAATCCTTGGCTTCTCTGAACCTTTTAGTGGTCAGTATTTTTGTTGTTTATGTTTGACTGAAACATAATGAGGATGATCCAAGGGTTGTTTTACGTGATTGTGTAGTCTATGAGCGCCACTGCCTTGGATTGGAATCAGACCCCCAAATCTCATCACTATATGGCCTCAAAAGAAAATCATCACTCAACAGTCTAAAATTTTTTCATGCATGCCACAATTTCTCTTTCGATGTAATGCATGACATCCTAGAAGGAGTTGCTCAATATGAAATGAAGTTACTCTTTGAATATGTTGACAGTAACTTTATGTCATCATCACACATGAGTAAATCTAGACCACAAAGGAAATGGCTTAGAGCTTAACTCAATCCAGGCACTTTGTCTTTTAAAAAACATGCCGTTATTGTTTGGTGATATTGTGCCCAGTGGAGATGAACACTGGCATTTGCTTCTTCTCTTACTTCAAATAGTCAACCTTGTATTTTCCCCATGTCTCTCTGAAGGCATGATTATTCTTATGAAGTATTTAATAACTGAACACCATGAATTATTCACAAAATTGTATCCACTCAAGAATTTATTGCCAAAGCATTTTATGATTCATTATTCTTCCACTATATGTAAGATAGGTCCTTTAGTACATATGTGAAGCATGCGATTCGAAGCTAAACATAGTGTTCAAAAATACACTCAAGAATTTTAAAAATATCACCAAATCTTTGGCAAAAAGACATCAGATGTCCATAGGCTATCTTTGGGAAACCTCACCTTTGAAATATGTTGAGTATGGACCAATGAAAACATTTTGCTGGGAGAGTGTTGATGGCAAGTATTTAGTGGGAATGCAACCGAATCCCATGCACAAAACCATGTACTCCATGAACTGGGTGAAAATTGATGGGACCGAATACAAAGTAGGCCTCGTTGTTTGCAATAAAATTGAAGATCAACTTTCAGTTTTCAGTTAGATTCAAAAAATACTTAGTATCGACAACAATATATTCTTTTTGGTGGATAAACTTTTCACCGAGCATTTCTCAGAGCATCTCTGTGCATTTAAAGTACTGGGTGAATGTGGCAAAGCTGAACTCCTCAAAGCCAATAGTATGAGGTTTCACAGGCCATTTGACTTGCAAAGTGTATATGGGTCTGATGAGAGTCAATATATCATACCCCCATTTGTGCTGGTTTAATTGGCATGTACAAATATTTTCTTTAGATGGTTATTGTTAAATGTATTCACAATTGGCACATGCTGGCCCAACAATTTATTTAATCTCTTTATGGAGGATGTATTTTTCCAAAAGTGGACTGTAGGTAGGATGAGGCAATAGATTATACCAGAATTTGTGGTGAGTTATTTATTTAATGTTATCCCTTTTAAATGGTCACCACTAGCACTTTTTGTATTTATTTATTTATTTTACTTAGTCCTGTATATAGAATAGTCTGCTGTGCTCAATGTTACACACCAGTGTTTACACCAAAGGATTAACAGCAGCTGTAACGTACATGTACAAAAATGTAAATTAACACTTGGATCCACTGTAAATTGCCACTGAGACCACACTTTTTTTTTATATTTAAATAATTTTGGATAGGAAACCTGCTTTTTTGTTGTATAGGTTTTGAAATATTGTGTAAACTATTTTGTTTAATAAAACAAGCATTTTGAAAAGTCTTGATTCCTGTTTTTTTTTTTTTTAATCTTGTGTATAATGTGTGTACATTAAACTTTCCATTAATGAGACATTAGCTTCTAAATAAAATGAGGTGCCCCAACTTGATATTGCATCTAAAATAGGATATATTAACTCTCATTGAGTGTAAACATATTGCCACTCCACACTTGTCATGTGTTGAAATCAACACCTTAAGAGTTACTTTAACACCAGCAGAGTGTCTTGGGAATTTAGTTTACACCAAGTGTATGCTCAACACAGTTCTGGTGTTAAAAAATGAACTCTTACAGTGTTGATTTCAGCACCTGAAAGTGTCAAAAAATATAATGCTACGCAAAGTGTAAATTTAACTCGATTTGGTGTGGACCTATATAAACTCTGAAGAAGTGTTAAAATTAACTATGTAGGTGTGAATTTAACACTTTGGATTTTGCTGTGTGTTACACGGTGGCGTAAATGACATAAGGCACCGACAGTCGGAGATTCTTAAGGCTGACTTCGCAGCACTAATTAAAGACATGAAGGAGAGGACCCCATCGGCAAAGATCTTCATTTAGGGTCCACTACCTCTCGTCAGACGATCAAATGAATACTACAGTCGTCTGCTGGGATTAAACAACTGGCTGAAAGGCTTCTGCGAGAATCAAGACATCGGGTTCATCAACAACTGGGACCACTTTTGGGAAAGGCCGCGTTTCTTCAAGCGGGATGGCCTGCATCCGAATAGATTCGGCGCCCGGGTCCTCTCCGAAAACATCACTAAGGTAATTCGTCTATCTTGACTGTCTAGTTCTATTCTTAACCCCTTCCGTAATGCTACTGCTTTGGTAGGACATGATAATTGCTTAACAAAGTCTTACGTAAAAGTGCAGAACATTAATACTCTAATAACCAATCTTAATGCACGTAAAAAATCTAGGCAGTGCGGCATAAACACCGATAATTTAATTGCAATTACTACTTTAGATGAACAATGTATTAAAACTATAAAAACAGATTATAGATTACATAAAAAATACACACAGAGTGGTGCTAACAAAAATTTTCTTTACCAAATATCAATAACGTTCATAGAATTCAGCTTTGCCCCTCCGAAACATTAAATATGGCACTATTAAATGTTAGAGCTTTAACTAACAAGACGTTTTTTTTAATCAACAATCTTATTAATGATAGAAAAATTGATTTTATTGCACTAAGTGAAACGTGGCTTAGCTCAGACGGCGCGGCTGTTCTAATCGAATCTGCGCCGCCGGATTACAGTTTTACTCGTGCAGATCGCCAGGGAAAGAAGGAGGGCGGCTTGGCAAACATCTACTCGTGCCGGTTAAAGTGTAAAGATGTTAGTTTTGGTAAAGTCAAGTCCTTTGAGTATCTCGCCGTTGTTATTCATGGAGATTCTCAAGTTCTAGTATTATCCATGTATAGACCTCCTAAATTTAACGCGTCTTTCTTTGAGGAATTCTCAGACTTAATGTCAATTTTATTTACGAACTATGACACACTCTTAATAGTCGGTGACTTTTACTTTCATATCGATAATCAGTGTGACCTAAAAGTAAAGGAATTCATGAACCTCCTGGACTCTTTTGATTTGAGACAGCTCATTAATCAGCCTACACATAAAGTAGGTCATGCGTTAGACTTAATAATTACCAAAGGACTAAAAGTTGATGTAAAGCAGGTCATTGATATTGGTCTATCAGACCAGTTTCTTCTACTATTTAATATAGAAATAATGTTAGAAAACATTCATGAGAAGCATATTGTTGAAAAACGCTTCTTTGAATCATCAGCAGCTTTAAAACTTACAAACATTCTAAGAAATCAGTCTGTTTATAGTGCCAATAGCGAAGATAATGTAAATAGGTGGAAAGATTTAATACTAAAGTGAGAGCTGCTGTTGACATAGTTGCACCTGAAAGACAGTTAAAAAAATCTTTATACCATGGAAGACCCAAAGAATGTCTGATTTAAAGAGAACATGCCCTAGAGCTGAGCGTAAATGGAGGAAAACTAAACTAACTATCCACTATGAAATATTAAAGGTTAAAATAACAGAATACAATAACACAGTCCGTCTTAAGAGGCGCTGCTATTTCTCTAAGATTATAAATAATAATGCTAGTAATCCCAGAATCTAATTCTCTACGATTGATCGTCTGCTAAACCCAGGTAACGCAAAGGAATGCCTCCAAAATACTTCCAGTGAATCCTGTGAGGCTATTGCCGTATTATTCAATTAAAAAATTAATGATATTAGAAATAACATCTCCTCAACACTGCGGATCCTCCTGAGCCCCAGTACTCCGTTATAAACAAATTCTATTCTTTCACCAGAATAGATTTACATAAAATAATCTCGCAACTGAGACCCTCCACCTGCGTCCTTGACCCAATACCAACAAGTTTTTTCAAAGAAATATCAGGCGTGCTAATTGATAATATTTTTGACGTAATAAATTTGTCTTTAAATACGGGGGTCTTCCCAGACTGTCTTAAGACTGCTACTCAAGAAAAATAATCTTGACCCCTCTGCTTTTGAAACGTTTAGACCCATCTCTAACCTGCCCTTCTTAAGTAAAATTCTAGAGAAGGCAGTCATTATGTAGTTAAATGACCATCTTAGTAAACATGCTATTCTTGATAAATTTCAGTCAGGTTTTATAACAAATCACAGCACAGACACTGCATTCGTTAAAGTAGTAAATGACTTACGGGTAAATGCAGACAGAGGCCGTCTATCTGTTCTCATCCTCCTAGATCTGAGTGCCGCATTTGATACCATTGATCACAACATTCTTAGAAATCGCCTTAGTCAATGGGTGGGCCTCTCTGGCAGTGTCCTAAATTGGTTTGAATCCTACCTGGCAGGGAGAAAATTCTTTGTTAGTTTTGGTAATTACAACTCAAAGACACATGATATCCTATATGGTGTTCCACAAGGCTCTATCCTGGGTCTGCTGCTTTTCTCAATCTATATGCTTCCGTTAGGTCAGATTATCTCAGGGAACAACGTGAGCTACCACAGCTATGCTGAAGACACACAGCTGTACTTATCTATAGCACCTGATGACTCCGACTCTCTCGATTTACTAACACAATGTCTTACTCGTATTTCTGAAATGGATGAATGGTAATTTTCTCAAGCTAAATAAAGAGAAAACTAAAATTTTAGTGATTGTTAATAATGGATACAATGAGGTTATCAGAAATAAACTTGATGCATTTGGAGTAAAAGTCAAGACGGAAGTAAAAAACTTAGGGGTAACTGTTGACTGCAACCTGAATTTTAAATTGCATATTCATCAGACCATTAGGACAGCATTTTTTCACTTAAGAAACATAGCAAAAGTTAGACCTCTTATATCTTTGAAAGATGCTGAGAAATGAGTTCACGCTTTTGTTTTCAGTCGACTAGATTACTGTAACGCACTCCTCTCAGGACTACCCAAAAAAGACATAAATCGTTTGGAACAAGTTTGGAACAAGTGCAGAATGCAGCTGCTAGAATCCTAACTAGGAAAAGAAAATCTGAGCACATTTCTCCAGTTTTGATGTCACTACGCTGGTTACCTGTGTCTTTCAGAATTGACTTTAAAAATCTGCTTATGGTTTATAAAGCCTTAAATAATCTCGCTCCATCTTATATATCAGAATGTCTTACACCTTACATTCCAAATCGTAACCTTAGATCCTCACATGAGTGTCTCCTTAGAATTCCAAGAACAAAGCTTAAAAGAAGTGGTGAGGCGGCCTTCTGCTGCTATGCACCTAAAATCTGGAATAGCCTGCCAATAGGAATTCGCCAGGCTAATACAGTGGAGCACTTTAAAAAAACTGCTGAAAACACATTACTTTAACATGGCCTTCTCATAACTTCACTTTAATTTAATCCTGATACTCTGTATGGTCAATTCATTATAATAAACTATTCATGGTGGCTCTAAAATCCGTACTGACCCCTACTCTCTCTTCTGTTTCTTTTTCCAGTTTCTCTGTGGTGGTGGCCTGCGCCACTAACCATCTGCTCAAAGCTTTATGATGCTCCAACATTGATGGACTAAAAACCAGAAGTCTGCATGACCATCATCATCAAGTCCTTCCATGAGAGCCCTAAATCCAAAGAGGACTGTTTCATTTATGTTAGGTAGAATGCCCAGAGGGGACTGGGCAGTCTCATGGTCTGGAATCCCTGCAGATTTAATTTTTTTCTCCAGCCGTCTGGATTTTTTTTTTTTTTTTTCTGTCCTCCCTGGCCATCAGACCTTACTCTTATTCTGTTATTTAATGTTGACTTATTTTAATTTCCTACTATGTCTTTTATTTTTTTATTTTTCATTATGTTAAGCACTTTGAGCTACATTTTTTGTATGAATGTGCTATATAAATAAATGTTGTATTGTATTGTATTCACATCTCATTTCTGTTTGGGTGCTGATTAGGAAAAAAAGAGGAAATTCATAGGAATGTATCTTTTAAAAAAGAAGGCAATTAAAATGTAGGGAAAATAAGTTAATTAGCAAACAAACTGGAGATTGGAGATTGTTATAGATCTAAAAAAATGAAGGTTCTTTCTTATACATTTATGTGGATGATTCTTTTGTAAGCCAAAGATTGTTCCCCTATGGTACTGCTCAAAAGAACCACTCTGGCACTTTCAATTCTAAGAGTCCAGTCATAATGTTCTTTACTACATTGCTTGCAGGAACAATACTATTGCTTAACTGGAAGAATAACTCATTCATGAAGATGCTTTCATTATCTTAAACTACAAATAAACTCTACAATTTAGTAAGAATGAATTAATATTATTGTAAAATAAGCTTGATGGGTCTTTACCTAATCTTAGCAGCTGTTTTAGTAGTTATGAGGAACCACGGTGGACTCTCATCATATAACGCTCTGATGCGGGTGGGTGTGTTTTCTTACTCTGATATGTTCTTTGGAGTTCAATGGCTGTATTCTTCTGCTATTTATATTAGTGTATCTTTGACTGAACTTTGTGTTAATGTACTGTACACTCTTAATAATAATGCTTCCTTAATGCCTATTTACTATGTTGTATGGATCCTCCCAGAACCATTGCTTGACAAAGAGCCCTTTCATCCTGAGAAGTGTACTTTGCATATGAAAGTTGTTCTTCGGGTTGGGAAAATGTACCTAATATGTAGGCAAAAGAGAAACCTTTATTGTAGGCTACCTAGCAGGATAGAACAGATAAAAAAATTATTTATTTTTTGTTACAGTATGCAGCAGGAGTCCATTGGCATTTCACAAACCTGTTGCCACATAATCATGGTTATTTATGAAATCTCATGAAAGTAAATAAAAGTTCTTCATGTTAATAGTTTTATTGGGACCCAAAAATCTCAATTTCTGGGGCTATTTAAGATATACAGTTCAGTATAAAAAGATATTAAACCAACCTGACTGGGGTGTAGAGTGTTCCCAAAACATTAACAGGTAAGTGCAGAATGCTCCACATGGAGTGCAAGTCATCAGAGGAGTCCCTCTGGAATTTGCCTTAGGTCCATTACTTTTTCTGATTGAAATTTATGGCCTTGATTACAGTATAGTTTGTGAAATTTGCAAATTGTACTAAAATTGGTGGAATGTCAGACACTGGGGAGGCAGCAAAAACAATTAAAAAAGAACTGGGTGTCCACTTGGAAAATTAAGTTTAATGTTGAAAAGTGCAAAACGCTACACATGCGCGCAAAAGGAACATCAATTAAAAATACAAGATGGGAGACACTGTCATACAGGAAGAAACCTCTGAAAAGAATTTAGGGATTTATGTTGGCACAACATTTTCATCATTTAAGCAAATGAAGTGTTAGGTTATATCATAAAAATTGTTGACTATAAATGGAGGGACATTATGGTCAGATTGTACAATGCACTAAATGACACCACATCTGGAGTATTGTCTGTGTAGTTCTGGGCACCACGCTATAAAAAAGAGTCATAGCGACACTTGAAGGTGTACAGAGAGAGTAATCAGTGTAAGAAGAATGAGTCGGAGACATCATAAAGATTTGGGGCAGCCACCTGTATAATTGTATTGGCTGCAAAAGTTGGTTTTGAGTAGGACGATTTGCTTAGTTCAGAATCCAGAACAGAACTGCCTGTACTGAGGCAAGGTGGTAGTTTTAAAGGCCTGGAAGGGAAATGACGTCATCTGTGCAGGAACTGGGAGTGGCGTCCTCGTGCCCGGAAGTGACATCATCCTTGGGGCCGGCAACAGGTGCGATTTCCCGGGAAAGGTCTGCAAGGGACTGAGAGAGATAGTCAGTACACTCCGCCACCCCCTGGCCTGGCGTAGAATTACTAGTATTTAGGCCCTTCAGCTGATTCCCATGCGCACGTGTGTGACTCCAAGTACATCCCAGGACGTAAGGACACTGTGACCGAATCAAATAATTAAACCTGTTCAGAGGAGACTCTTAATTCAGGTGTTGAAGATTCTTAAAGGCATTGATAAAGCAGATCAGACAGAATTCTTTGACCTTAATGGTGAATCACAGGACATCAGTGGAAATTAAGGGACTGAAGTCTTAAAGCACTTCTTTACTCAAAGAACCGTAGGGATCTGGAATAAAATACTGAGACATGAACTTGAAGCAGGAGCCTTGACAAACTTTTGGTAGTATCTGAATGAGATATTGGGACCTCATAGCTAAACAAAGAAACTTGATGAACTGAATGCTCTCCTCTCACTTGCCAAATTTCTCGACTTCTAACATATGACCTTACAGTAAGTGGGCACATGTTGACAGAGTTTGAAAAAAAAAAGTACAAGTACATAGCATACAATTTTAGCATGCTTTACTCAAAACAGCTATGATTTTATAGACATTTTTGTATGAAAAAAGCATTTCTAGTTACTGAACACCCTTCACAGATTCAGACTAGGATTCTGGGAAGGGTTCTTTGCACACAAAGTTAGTTTTTGGTGATTTGAAAAACTAATATGTAGAAAACCTTTGAAATCTTGAATGTAATAGGCTGGCTAGCAGAACACTAACAAGTTAATAAAACCTAGACTTGTATGTGTTCTTTCAGGCAGCAAGAGTGCCTTTAAATTATGACTCACTGGTATTTCACAAATCAGAGTTAATTTTCTCCTAGATATTTACTGTATGGTGCCTGTTATAAATGAAAATAAACAAAAAAAATATTTCTAGAACTTTCATGGGGAGCATTTTTTGGGAATAAAAAAATGGATCTCCTATGGCATTGCTGTGGAAAAACCACTTTATTTTAAGTGTTCAGGCGTTCTGGTCTATCATTCAACAACTGGAATCCATCCATCCATGATCCTCACACGCTACATCCTAACTACAGGGTCACGGGGGTCTGCTGGAGCCAATCCCAGCCAACACAGGGCGCAAGGCTGGAAACAAAGCCCAGGCAGGCAGGCAGGGCGCTCGCCCGCCACAGACCACTGGAATTTAATCTTTAATCTGCACGTAAAATATATTATTCCCGTGGTACACTAATTTAAAAAATTACTTCCCTGTGCATTTTGTAGAAACCTAACCAGAGTATAAACGGTCAACATCAACTATTTTCACGGAGCCTAATTGTTTGTATATTTATAGTACCACTTTAAAAATGTTTTCTGTAACCAGTAATACTGCATTTTTGACATTGTAACAATGGTATATTGAAAGTCCGCCACACCTTTGTCAACTAAAGCTCAGTAACGAAAGTGAAACTTCAGAAAATTTTTTGAGGTGGCAACACATCGAATCGGTGGTTAAAAAAGGCACCAGATTAATAAACGATTATATGTATTTTTTCTTGCCATGGAAAACTATCCTTATCCCATTTGTATGGAATTACGCAATTTGGAGGAAAGGCACAAAGAGCGGATCGTCTCTTATTTTAGGATAAAACGAAAATCCGGAGGCGGAGAATGCAGCGAACTAAAACCTCTTCAAGGAAATGTATACACCATTTCCTTTAAAGAGGAGCAAGGTATGAAAAGATAAACCTGCAACCTTCGATCTTTACCCTTTTTTATTTACTGATTTGTTTTCGAGTGTTTATTCACTTGTATATTTATTTACTTGGTTATAAGAACAGCAGCACCGGCAGGCGAAGTGACCGTCTCGGGGTCGGGTAATGAAAGTGCATGGAAACCGAACAAGCAACTCTGATTTGCAAGGCAAAAGCTAAACCGCTCAAAGCAGCAGCACCTGCGAAGGAGTGTCCTCTGACAAGAGAAGTGCACGGATTTTCATTTAGTGAACGGAGGTGTCTACAGTTTCCCGGAATTAGCCACTTATCTATAGCTTGGGGAGGCCTAGCTTGCATATTGCAATCGTTTTAGTTAGACAATAAAAGGTGTCATTTTCCTTGACTTCTTATATTGCAAGCAAATAAAGATAATATTAATTATGGGAACGGCAATATGAACGTGATATGGTTAAGTCTGGAGAATTCTCGCGAAGCACTTCCAGCTAAAATAAATAATATAAGGAAACGCATAAATAAAACGGTATCTGGACAACGGATCACACAGATACATGTATATCTAAGATTGATTTGTCTAATATTGGTGAAACAGTCTGCTATTGTTTTATATATTTTTGTTGTTGTTTTGATGAGATCTTTGAAACAGACGACGAATACTGAAACCGAAAGAAAAAAAATGTTCTGCCCCTTTTTTTATATGTTTTTCTCCTTATTATATTGAAAGAGTTCCGCTGATGCCGCGCTAAAATAAGTATTGCATTCTGAAGTTGCCCTCTTGCCATTTACAATTAATTGTTCAGATGATGAAGTCCAATAAAGATCAGTCGTTCTCGCTCAGCCTTGCATTTTCATATCAGAGCCACCATAACTTACCACACATCCTGTATATAAAAAACCCACAAGCTGCGTATTAACATCCTTTTAATTGTAACCCAGTAATTACCACCTGCTGGCAAAAGCAAATTTAAATATCAAATACCCAGATCACCTATTTTTCCTTCAGGCCTCCTCCCAGCCAGCCATTTTATGAACTCAGCTGAGCACTATAAGTCCAGTTCAAAGACGGCTCCCAACAGCTCAGTTTAATATGAATTCTCTTTCTAGTTCATTTAATAAATTCATTCTCTATCATGTCTTCCTGTGGTTTTACATCCTCAGTGCGCCTTTCAGGGCCTTTTGAAATAAACAGTGACAGGAGAAACAAAGGATTTGCACTTCGTTCAGTGTAAATTAATTTATTTTTACATGGCTTAAGGGACGGAGAGGGACTGCCTTTCAGCTGTGGAGTGACAACAGACCATTTACTAGACATTATTACTAGGCTACCATTGTTAATGGCAACAAAAGAAAATAGACATACAACTCCTGAATAAGCTGCCTCTTGCTCTTTTCCAAGTATTCATGAGGATATTGGTGCAAGCAGGTGAGGAGCAGCAAGTTGACCTGGTCAGGAGTGTTGTCTTGTAGAGTACTGGTAGCTTCACCTTTGTACCATTGATAGGTGAGGGCGTGCCTTCCAATAACTTTTTCCATGTCCACAATGAACTCTTGTCTGAAGGACTGTTGGAGATGATAGCAAAAAATAAATAAATAAATAAATAAAATAAAGATATTTGGACTTGGGCCTTTCAAAGTAATCAAAGTTTGTAGTAACCTTGTCTACATTCCTTATATCTGCCAAGTATTCGTTTTATCCTCCTTCTCAGCTGTTGTTGCCTCTGTCATATACCCAGATGCACAATCCTCACCTCTCATTATATCTGGCATGGATCCTACAGTTGAACTGACTTGCTTCCTTCCCACAACACCAGCATCATCTTTAATAACAAAGAAATTCAATAATTAATAGGGCTACTGTAGCATGTACAGCTGTGTGCCATGACTAATCATAACTTTGAAATATATAATGAATATTGCCTCTATAACTATAACATATCATTACATATCTTTCCACAGATTGTTTCTTCATATCCTGCAGTCATAATAATCTCAGACTGGTCATGTAATTTTCTGTAATAGTGAAAAATGCCCCATAAACCTCCATCTTATCATCACAACACACGTCCACAATGTTGCACATACCTGTTGCTGTCCTTTCTTTACAACTTCCTGCCCAGCCTCATCAGCATTTTTGCTAACTCTCTGTGGCTGCAAAACATCAGTTAGGTGAAGCATCATTTTGTTCATCCCGGGCATTTATTATAGACAGCTTTTTGGTCAGCTAATACTTGCATCGTAAATTCACTAAATATTTTCCCTTTCTTAGGTTACACAGTCTAAAGCTATCTATGCAAAATATGGGCTGTGGCGCGAAGTTACAACTGCCTTTGTTGGCCACTAAGTTATTTAATGAGCTAACATTAACAGTGTGTTATGTGAAGCACCATACATCACTGTCAGTTAGACACAGCATGTTAATAATGCTAGAAACTCATTTAAGGTGATAGATAGATAGATAGATAGATAGATAGATAGATAGATAGATAGAT
>JANRMT010062852.1:33448186-33526882 GCA_026402145.1 Polypterus bichir lapradei | reverse complement strand
GATAGATAGATAGATAGATAGATAGATAGATAGATAGATAGATAGATAGATAGATAGATAGATAGATAGAACTTTAGTTGTCCCTGGGGGAAATGTGGCCTTTTACAATACTCTTTAAATAAATAAATAAAATAAATAAACACTGCAGGACAAACCATATTTAATACTGTAGGTACTCTAGCTGGCTACGTCGCAGTCATCTAGTGCTACTGAAATGGTGAATATGGTAACGTTAATGGATGAGAACTTTTCTCACCTGTTCTAAATAAAGCTGATATATTTGCACAGTATGCTGCATCCTCTTTCAGCACCATTTTTTGTTTGGTTAATTCTTACTATCTCAGCACCACCTTTCTGCTTTCTTTTACCTTTGGTGCCCATTGTAAAATTGTTAAATGTAACGTGGGAATTAAGAAAATGGATGGATGGATGGATAGTTTATATTTTATGCAATACAATACAATACAATACAGTTTATTTTTGTATAGCCCAAAATCACACAGGATTTTGTGCACATGGTGTTGTACCATTTGAGGAGGGAAGGGATCACCTCCTTTTTACCTAGTATGGATACCCTCACACATAATAGGGCTATACTGCTTAGGAAGGGGTGATCTTTTTATGGATTTACTGAATGCATGTACATTTATTTAGATGAGCTGACACCTCTATCCAGAAGGTAGATATTGAAGGGTCCTATGGGTTCGTGTAGCACATTGGAGTTCTCAGACAACTTATTCATGAAGCAAAGGAGTAGAAAGGCAAATTCATAGTTTTCTGGCTGGCCTGCCTGAATGCATATGTGTTCATTCACCGTAAGTTGATTCAAGTCACTATGGACCCCTACCACGTTCCAAATCACATTCAGGGTCTGATCCCCAGCTACATCATGAGACAATTCTATTCCTTCAGGTTGACAAAAAAAGTGGCAGCCCATGGAGAAAAGAATTGTAGCAGGATGTACCATCTCCTCCTCTTGTTTGTCATTAGGATGAACCTTATCATTTGAGGAACCAGCAAGTCTTAGAAAGCCTTAGAAAATGGCATGATGATACCTTGACAAATAAAAATGGTGTCTCCAGCAAATGCAACAAGTTGAAGACTGGCTGAAAAAGATTGACAAGTCTGGCCTGTCTGGAAAATTCAACTGTTGGGCCTACCTACATGGCCTGTTTCCAAGATTTATCTGACCCCTCACCATGTATAAATTGCCAGTAACATCTTTAGAAAAAGTGGAGAAAAAAATTAACAAGTACCTTAATAGATGGCTGGGAGTATCCCAGAGTTTCACATCCATTGGGCTCTACATAAGGTCTGGACAGCTCCAAATGTCCCTGCCTTCAATTGTAGAGGAGTTCAAAGTTGCCAAGTGCAAACCCTGCTTGACATGTAGTTCAGCAGGTAGGTTCCCGGACATTCTTAATCCAATTCAGGGTTGTGGGGGCCAGAAGTTATCCCATTGGCATTGGGCAAAAGGCTGAAAACAGGCCTGGGCAGGATTCTAATCGATCACAGGGACCACTCTCACTCACACACACCCAATATTCATATGCAGTGATGCTCTTCAAGTGCCAATTAACATAACCTAAATAAACAAATTAAAAGTTATTAATTTCTTCTGTGCTTGAACATGTATGACCATAGTAATTTAATAAAATGGAACTTGTAAAAGCTTTTCATTTATGATAAATATAAGGGAATAACAGAAGTGAAAGGCAAACTTTATTACAGCAAGTGACCATTAAGGATATCAGGTGAATGTGGTGCTGTGATGGTAAAATATAGGGTGACAGGATTTTTAAATTCCCAAATTGGGACACTTGTGTAGCTGTATGCCCATGCATAATGCCCATCCTCATAATGCCTGCTTTATCTCATTATCATCATCAGAGAGGAATCAGGGCATGGGAAAGTAAAAATAAATCACTTCCACAAATAAACACTACAGATTCTGCACAGTGCTTGAAGTATAAACAAATAAATGCTGCTACTGTGTTTTTGACTGATGCTCGATCCGTGTTGCAATGCTGTTTAAATATAACACACGAGGGGTTCTATCTTGGAGCTTCTACTCATTATATGTCTCTGTTTTATAAGAGCTTTTTATCTTTTTTACTTATTCATTAATATTCTTACTCCAATTCTTGTTGTACATTGCATTTAGCATTTTCAAAAATATTTGTTGACTTATTGGATTTTTCTGTTCACAAAATATCTGTCTTCACTGCACAGAAATCTGTCTGTTTGTATTAGATAAATGTAACATTAGGATTACTCCTAACAATGAAGTACTTGATTAAATCTGAATTTCTTTAAGCAAAAAAAGTTTTTTAAATAAATACAAATTCATCCATCCATCCATCCTCTTCCGCTTATCCGAGGTCGGGTCGTGGGGGCAGCAGCTTAAGCAGAGAGGCCCAGACTTCCCTCTCCGCGGCCACTTCTTCCAGCTCTTCCGGGAGAATCCCAAGGCGTTCCCAGGCCAGCCGGGAGACATAGTCCCACCAGCGTGTCCTGGGTCTTCCCTGGGGCCTCCTCTCGGTTGGACGTGCCTGGAACACCTCACCAGGGAGGCATCCAGGTGGCATCCTGATCAGATGCCCGAGCCACCTCATCTGACTCCTCTCGATGCGGAGGAGCAGCGGCTCTACTCTGAGCCCCTCCCGGATGACTGAGCTTCTCACCTTATCTTTAAGGGAAAGCCCAGACACCCTGCGGAAGAAACTAATTTCAGCCGCTTGTATTCACGATCTCATTCTTTCGGTCACTACCCATAGCTCATGACCATAGGTGAGGGTAGGAGTGTAGATCGACTGGTAAATTGAGAGCTTTGCCTTACGGCTCAGCTCCTTTTTCACCACAACAGACCGATGCAGAGCCCGCATCACTGCGGATGCCGCACCGATCCGCCTGTCGATCTCACGCTCCATTCTTCCCTCACTCGTGAACAAGACCCCGAGATACTTGAACTCCTCCACTTGGGGCAGGATCTCTCCCCCAACCCTAAGAGGGCACTCCACCCTTTTCCGGCTGAGGACCATGGTCTCGGATTTGGAGGTGCTGATTCTCATCCCAGCCGCTTCACACTCAGCTGCGAACCGATCCAGAGAGAGCTGAAGATCACGGCCTGATGAAGCAAACAGGACAACATCATCTGCAAAAAGCAGTGACCCAATCCTGAGTCCACCAAACCGGACCCCTTCAACACCCTGGCTGCGCCTAGAAATTCTGTCCATAAAAGTTATGAACAGAATCGGTGACAAAGGGCAGCCGTGGCGGAGTCCAACTCTCACTGGAAACGGGCTCGACTTACTGCCGACAATGCGGACCAGGCTCTGACACCGGTTGTACAGGGACCGAACAGCCCTTATCAGGGGGTCCGGTACCCCATACTCCCGGAGCACCCCCCACAGGATTCCCCGAGGGACACGGTCGAATGCCTTTTCCAAGTCCACAAAACACATGTAGACTGGTTGGGCAAACTCCCATGCACCCTCCAGGACTCTGCTAAGGGTGAAGAGCTGGTTCACTGTTCCGCGACCAGGACGAAAACCACACTGTTCCTCCTGAATCCGAGGTTCGACTATCCGACGGACCCTCCTCTCCTGAACCCCCGAATAGACTTTTCCAGGTAGGCTGAGGAGTGTGATCCCTCTGTAGTTGGAACACACCCTCCGGTCCCCCTTTTTAAAGAGGGGGACCACCACCCCAGTCTGCCAACCCAGAGGCACTGTTCCCGATGTCCATGCGATGTTGCAGAGACGTGTCAACCAAGACAGTCCTACAACATCCAGAGCCTTAAGGAACTCCGGGCGTATCTCATCCACCCCCTGGGCCGTGCCACCAAGGAGTTTTTTGACCACCTCGGTGACTTCAGTCCCAGAGATGGAAGAGGCCACCTCAGAGTCCCCAGGCTCTGCTTCCTCATTGGAAGGCATGTTAGTGGGATTGAGGAGGTCTTCGAAGTACTCCCCCCACCGACCCACAACGTCCCGAGTCGAGGTCAGCAGCGCACCATCCCCACCATATACGGTGTTGACACTGCACTGCTTCCCCCTCCTGAGACGCCGGATGGTGGACCAGAATCTCCTCGAAGCCGTCCGAAAGTCGTTCTCCATGGCCTCTCCAAACTCCTCCCACGCCCGAGTTTTTGCCTCAGCAACAACCGAAGCCGCATTCCGCTTGGCCTGTCGGTACCTATCAGCTGCCTCCAGAGACCCACAGGACAAAAAAGTCCTATAGGACTCCTTCTTCAGCTTGACGGCATCCCTCACCGCCGGTGTCCACCAACGGATTCGGGGATTGCCGCCACGACAGGCACCGACCACCTTGCGGCCACAGCTCCGGTCAGCCGCCTCAACAATAGAGACACGGAACATGGCCCATTCGGACTCAATGTCCCCCACCTCCCTCGGGACGTGGTTGAAGTTCTGCCGGAGGTGGGAGTTAAAGCTACTTCTGACAGGGGACTCTGCCAGCCGTTCCCAGCAGACCCTCACAACACGTTTGGGCCTACCAGGTCTGACCGGCATCTTCTCCCACCATCGAAGCCAACTCACCACCAGGTGGTGATCAGTTGACAGCTCCGCCCCTCTCTTCACCCGAGTGTCCAAGACGTATGGCCGCAAGTCCGACGACACGACCACAAAGTCGATCATCGACCTGAGGCCTAGGGTGTCCTGGTGCCAAGTGCACATATGAACACCCTTACAGTATGCTTGATCATGGTGTTCATTATGGACAATCCGTGACGAGCACAGAAGTCCAATAACAAAACACCGCTCGGGTTTAGATCGGGGGGGGCCATTCCTCCCAATCACGCCCTTCCAGGTCTCACTGTCATTGCCCACGTGAGCATTGAAGTCTCCCAGCAAAACGAGGGAATCCCCAGAAGGTATGCCCTCTAGCACCCCCTCCAGAGACTCCAAAAAGGGTGGATACTCCAAACTGCTGTTCGGCGCATACGCACAAACAACAGTCAGGACGCCACCCTCTCGTCCACCGGAGTAAACCCCAATGCACAGGCTCCAATAAGTATGCCCACACTGGCTCGGCGCCTCTCACCGGGGGCAACTCCAGAGTGGTAGAGAGTCCAGCCCCTCTCAAGGAGATTGGTTCCAGAGTCCAAGCTGTGCGTCGAGGTGAGTCCGACTATATCTAGCCGGAACCTCTCGACCTCGCGCACTAGCTCAGGCTCCTTCCCCTTCAGAGAGGTGACATTCCACGTCCCAAGAGCCAGTTTCTGTAGCCGAGGATCAGACCGCCAAGGTCCCCGCCTTCGGCCACCACCCAACTCACACTGCACCCAACCTCCTTGGCCCCTCCCATAGGTGGTGAGCCCATGGGGAGGAGGACCCACGTTACCTCTTCGGGCTGTGCCCGGCCGAGCCCCATGGGTGCAGGCCCGGCCACCAGGCGCTCGCCATCGAGCCCCACCTCCAGGCCTGGCTGCAGAGGGGGGCCCCGGTGACCCGCGTCCGGACAAGGGAAAATGTCGTCCAAGGTTTTTATTCTTCATCGGAGGTTTGTTGAACCGCTCTTTGTCTCATCCCTCACCTAGGACCAGTTTGCCTTGGGTGGCCCTACCAGGGGCATAAAGCCCCGGACAACATAGCTCCTAGGATCATTGGGACACGCAAACCCCTCCACCACGATAAGGTGACGGTTCAAGGAGGGGTAAATACAAATTACCAAATGAAATTCATTCCATTCTTTGTCTCTCATCCTGGCTACCTTTTCCTCAGGGAAATCAAATTTAATTTTGTTCAATTATTCGTTCGTTATTGATTGGTATATAGATAGTGACAACTTTCATAACCAACAGGGGGTGTTACCATCACCTGGCCAGACGCAAAATCAAATTGGAGTGAACATATTCATTTTGTTTCATATGTCCAAACTGTCAGGGAGCAGCATGTTAGAGTCTTGCAAGGCTACTCTGGAGATCAGCAAGTGTGGCCTTCACCAGCTCATGTCTATGATGGTGTTGGTCGTAATCCCAATTGTAAAATATCTTTGGGTCCAGCAGATAGCGTTAGCTAACCAAATACACCGGGTCCAGAGCTGGGGAATGCTCTGTAAAGGTGCAATAGAAATGAATATTGCAGTTTGGTGAGAGGATCTCAGTGTTCTGGTCCAAGGTTTCAACAGATAGGCAGTTGTGGTGTTCCAGGGTATCTGGGGTACAACTGTTGCAGAGTCTGAAATGATAATTTGTGGTAACACTTGATTGAACTGTTTTGGTACAATAATAAAAGAAAATCAGTGTTTGCCAGGAGCATCAAGGACCCATTCTAGTAAAATCACTGGGAGCAAAGCTTTATAGCATTTCTCCTTACACAGCCCTACAAATACTTTCTCGCAGATAGAACATAACATTCAAATAATAAATAAAGAACAGAAAGCAATAATCAAAATATTTCAAAGGCACTTTAAACAAGTGCAAAGCTTGTCAAGTACACAGGTCACAGTGAAACATTGAATATTGATTGAGCTTCATTGCTCCTTCGGTCAGGAAGCCTGGAGTTGGGAGGCAGCATCTGGCAAAGATTCAACTGAGCAAGAGAAAAGCAGACCAGTTTGTTGGGAGCGGTAGTTTGTGAAGATAGGAAGGTGACTGGGTGTTGTTACCGCATTATGGTATTATATTATAGTGAATTTTTAAGTTTTTACTGGGTATTATTATTCCTTTTTTTGTATCTTATGATCCCTTTGTTTTTTTTTATTTGATGTTTTTGCTATCAACTGACCTTTTGTAGATTGTTATTTTATGCCCTTTCTCTGTAGTTTATTTTCTGAACTTGAACATCCCCTACAGTCAACACTATTCTTCAGAGGAATAATTATTTAACAAATAAGGAACATTAAAACATTTATAATGCTTTTTTTTTTAGATCACAGTAGTTTTAACTTCAGCTTTGCTCAATGTTGTTATAGAATAGAATTCAGCACCAGGAACCGCACACTTTGATGCTTAAAAAGGCCAGTGCTATTACGCCATACTGCCTGCTTTAAATTAGTTTCATCCTCCTACTAACTGAATCTGCTGATTCCAGAATATAATTGAGAGGAGACAGAGAAAATACACCTAAATAATAATCAAAATGAATGAGTTAAAATTAAACCTCCTGGCAAATGATAGACATTTGTGAGGGAGTGTGAGTGCATGAGTGAGTCTGCTCTGAGACAGCCTGGCATCTCATCCAGGGCTGGTCCATTTTTTGTCTGAGATGTTGGCAGCACAGGCCTAGCTCCTCAAGAGACACTCAAATATAACAACAATTGAAGATGGTTAGGAAAATAGCTTGACCAAATGAATCGAAGAACTACGGCTACTTATAGTCATCACAAGTTCAGCAACTGCAAGATTTTTTAACATTTGCTACTTTTTTTGCCTACTTTAACTCCATGTAAGTGTGCACTATTCTCTGCTTTATAAAGTAATCAGGTATCAAGTCTTTATTTTGTACCAGTAACGGTGTATTGCACGATAACGTGCAGTGAATACACTTGACTTGAGCATTCCTAGTTTTCATACTCTGTACGTTTATCATTCATTTGCTCATTGGTTGGTGCGCTTGCTGCTTCTTGAGCAGCTCTTCTTTTCTCCACCCCACCGGCCCGCTGCTTCTCTTCTTAACATATATTTTGGTTTGTTTTTTTTAAGCTCAACAAAGGGTTCTTGATGCAAAAGATCACATCATCAGTGTTGCAAATGAAACAATCAGAGTCACAGTATGGAAAAGTGAGGAAGTCAGACCCCCTCAGGTATGTAATGGATTGAATTAAACAAAAGCACAGATACTTTAGTTTCTCTACAAAACTTTTAAACTTATTTGTTCATTTAATTGAAACTTAGCATGTTATTCATATTTCTTCTTACAATTGTTACACTGTTTCCATATTTCACTTTTATGATGACTGTGTGAGTACAGAAACATGTTTTAATCAGCATATCAATAGTTATTGTTGCTTTAAAATATTTTAACCTTAAACTTAATATTTGGAGAACTAGTTTCAAAGACTTAAGGAAAAGGTGGAATTATGGTCATTTGTTCCAGTTATGTTCAGGTTTGAGTAATTAGTGCTGACCTGCATCCATTCTGTAGCCTTGTCTATTGTTTGTCTTGTCCAAGAGGGTGTGGTGTATATGTTCTGTGTCACTATTGTCATCTTTTGTTAGCTGGAGTGTATGACTTAGCACAATTTTCCAACTGTTCATAAAACAGCATAATGTCAGAACTGCATTACATTGTTACAACTTAATGTTTGCCATCCCTTGTATCAATGCCTCCTTCTGCAATTATCATATCATTTATGATAACCAAGATCAGCTTCATACATAGCAACCACCCATCATGTCTCATACCATACCTGGGATTGAACCACAAGTTCTCAAACCTACCACTGACCCAGCACACACACCAAACAGCTGAGGTAAATAACAGGCCTGCACAATTCTTCTTCCTCTACATCATTGCCAACTTCTATGTAGGGTTGACATGCCGGACCGACCTTCCCAATACAACTCAGTCCTGTACCAACTCCCCAGTCAAACCATTTCTTTCAGATCTTTTTTTAAATTATACAACTACTTCCATTTTGGAATACTTCGTTTTCTCTTCCCCCGATTTTTCCATTCCCACACACTCCAACTCGGGAATCTGAGGCGGCATTGTAACCCAGGGTGGGCTGCCATCTAGTGTTCAGGGAGAGGCAGTGCTGTGTGCACATCTGCTCCCCTGGTCCTTCTTTTACAACGACCTCCAAGCTGGGAAAGGGCCCGTCCATCCATCACAACTTATAAGAGGCTTATGTAACATGACCTGGAGATGATTGTTGATCACTTGTGTCCATGTCTCAGTACCAGTGGCTGGGAATCATCAACTTTCTGTAAACCATATGTCACTGACCTAAACATTATCAGTGTTACACATGACCTGCAAAGCCTTTGGTGTTTAGCAAAGATATGAATGTTGTTTCCTGTCTTATAATAGAAAACAAACTGATAAATGTCAAAAATAATATTAATATAAAAATATTGATGGCTTCCTGGAAAGCACTGTTTCTTTGTCCTTAGGCAAGATAGTTAAAATAACAGTGCTTTAGGCAATAACAATATCACAACTGACCCTCTTATTTGATGGTCATGGATTTACTGATGTGGTTATAACTGTAAATACACAGATTTACACTTGTTTAAGGCTTTTTTATTAATGGCAAACTCCCATTATGCCTTTTTTTTGAGGAATCTGTTTTTTCTAGTTATTTTTATTATATAAATTACTGCAATTTATTATAAAATATTTTCCATTATTTTTCACTGAATGACACCATTTTGTGTTATTATGATGGCAGTTGCTATTGTATGCTGAAGTTATTTTGTTGGTGTTATCAGTGAGCCACTACAAGAATTGACATATTGGATGCATCACCCTTGAAAGTTTACAGATACCCAAAGAAAAACAACCTTCATGCACACATTATTTATGTTTAGACTCCCTGTTTTATGACATTCTGTCTGCTTACATTGATTCTTTAGCCCTATTCGGAATGGATACATTTTCAGGATATAAGTCTGTAAAGTCACTGTTGCCACAAAATGTTGGTCATTTTTGTCAAAGACTCACACAGGATAAGTTAGGTCTGGAAAAATCACAAAGATAGGCACTTCTTCTATGGCTACAACATGTCATTACTTCAAAACAGCAATATGAGTTGTAGCTTCATATAATTAGATAAACTATCAAGATGAACATATAGATCTAGATGGCTCAAGTGGGTTGTTTACATACTGATGCCCCAAGCATGAGTCCTTTGATAAGAATTCTGTGTTTGGAGCTCCTTTGTTTACAAACTCTTCCACTTGCCTGAAGTTATTTCACTGCCTCTATTTTGTCCATGAAAATTTCAGGGGAAACACTACTGTATTTTCACAGGAAAAGACAGAAGTTTGCAGAAATATTGATCAACATGGACTAGTTTAACCTGGGGTTGTTTTTTACTCTGCACCTCTTGGTGTAAAACTAAAAAATTGGGAGTGGACTCCCCTAGACCTTCTCATATACTCAGATATAGGGATGGATATTTGAGGAGTAAACTGTAAACAATGATTAAATTTTTATATCATGTACATTAAAGAACCATCAACAACAAATCAAATTAATAATATATTGAACATTTATTATATAAGTAAAGTTGAAAAAAAAATCGGACTCTGCAGCTGCACGAATAAAAGGTAATGTACTACTTCCGGTTAATGGAAATAGCCTAAAAGTTGATAGAAATCTACATTTTGTACCTAATACTTGTATGCAAAGTTTGGGTGACCTAAGTGAAAGCGTACTTAAGTTACCGTGTTAACATATGTACACACACACAGACATAATTCCAAAAATTGTATTTTTCTGACTCAGGGAGGTCTAAAATGTCAAGATTAATCAAAATCTCGAAATGGAATTTTTAGAGGATTCCAATACTTTCCCTATACTTTGTATACCAGAAAGTCAGGGAGGTCACAAAAATGTTGAGATTCATTAAAATCTTGACATCGAATCTTTAGACTATGACAATACTTTCCCTGTACTTTGTATATAAAAAAGTAAATACTAATCCCTTCTAAAAAGAGCTTTAAATTAGTAGTTCAGCAGTAATAAAGGACTGATTTTTGGCTTCAGTTCATTTTTTATATTTTCTGTATGTATATATTTTCTGTATATATTTTTATGTTTTTACTGATCACTCCTTTAAGCATGGTGGTGTTTCACATGAAAGGCTAACAACAGAAACCATATTGTATGTTCTAAGCAGCTTTAAGTCTTAATGTTTAGGAAATAAAAGAGGCAGAGTAGGAGTTAGTGTTTGTACCATGTCGTAGAACTCTCTCTGTGTCATCTGCTTCTTGGCTGAAGAGGAAATAAAAAGCCACATTTAATGCTGTGCATCCACCAGATCATTCCACCATGTCGTCCAGGTCCCAAATCAGCTGCCCACATGGCACAGAACTGCATGCCAAAAATTTCATAGGACTTTTAAGCTTTATTTGATCCACACTTTAAACAAGTAATATACATTTTCCCGATGTTTGTGGCAGTTTGTTTTGTTTGTTTTTTTCTTGGTATGTAAGAATACTAATTGCTATGCTGCACATTTAAATGGAAAAACACTTTGAAAGACTGTCTATGTAAAACCTATCATTGGCTTTAAATTGTTTAACATTCATAGTAAATGTCACCTTTTATTATTCCAACAACACTAAAATTGTAATGTTGCTTTCCAGGAAATGTTTGCAAATGAAGATAACTTCGGTAAGTGCTTTTTAATGATTGTGAATTTGAACCTCATCACTTACACTTTAAGTCTGTTGTATTTGTCAGGGCTTATATAATTGTTTTATTACTGTACATTATAAATGTTACCTGTTTAAAGAGACATTCTTTTTCACTTCTCTTCTTATTTTCCTTTCCTGTGCTATCATCTTTCTAGTCTCTTTTGGTTTCATTTGCATTTTGTGAGTTTCTTCACATTAATACACACATTTGTGTTCCTTTTTCTCTTTTTTCTTAAGGATTTCATTTCAGTGTTTCTTCCAGTCACCCTTATTTTGCACACAATTACTTTTAAGTGGTTTTTAATCCTTTCATTTTAAACCCTGGTTAGGATGAAAGTCAAGTGCAGTGGTAGCTCTGTGGCTAAGGCTTGGCACTGTTATCCTGCTCGGCTCTGTAGGGCCCTTGAGCAAGGCCCTTAATTTACCCATGGGTGCTGTTCAATGGCTGACTCTGTGCTCTGACCCCCCAAAAGTCATGCGAAAAAACAATTTTCTCTTGGGATTTATAAAGTATATCAAATTAGGAAGGACTGCCCCACCTTTGTTAAGCACAGAGATATATGTATTGAATGATTATGTCCAAAGTTGTCCCCTACATTGCACCCAGTTCTGACAAGATAGCTTTTGACTTCCTGCTACCCTGTGCTAGATTCACAGTCAAATGATGAATTTGATTTTCTCTATTTTGCAAACTTTACTCATATACAATTTTTTTATTTGACTGCATTGTAGCTTAGTGCCTTCAAGGATCCAGTATCCTGAGTTCAATTTGCGCCCCTTCATATAATCGCTGTGTGCATTCTGTACATTATGCCTTTGTCTACATGGAATTTTATGCATGAGTGGGCCTGTAATGGATTGTTGCCCTGGTCATTGCTATTTCCTGACTTGTACTCAGTGCTACCAGCATAAACTTTCACTTTCACATGATCATGCTAAACTATAAGAATATTGTAGTATTCTTTTAGGATTTCTATCTATCTATCTATCTATCTATCTATTATCTGAACAACACATATTTTAGCATGGAAATTGGTTTCCATATTTGCTCCCAAGACCAAGCTTTGAAACAATTGCATTAGTAGGAAACAAAAAGAGGTTTGAGAACATGTGAAAGGTTCTCTCTCTCTCTCTCTCTCTCTCTCTCTCAATATATATATATTGTGGTGGATTGTCTACATTTTACTCCGGCCCTCACCCCCAGGCCGCCAGGAGGATCTCTCCCGACAGCATGATCATGCCCCGAGTTCCAGCAGGGCATCATGGACTATGAAGTGTTTGTACACAGCCCTGCTGGATACCTTGGGGGCCACCAGGCGTCGCTGTAGGGGGGCTCATAGGCTCTTATGTGCCCTATGACCCGGGAGTGCATCACGGTCACGTGACAGGAAGAAACGACGTGCTCCCGGGCTGAAGAAAAGGACTATTTACCCTGACCCGGAAGGAATAAGGACTTGTGGACTGTTGGGCAGGAACACCTCCGGGTCAGGGAGTATAAAAGGATCATGGGAACTCCCAGACAATTAGCTGAGTTGGGAGGCAGGGTGGCTAAGCGTCTGGGAGTGGAGGATTGGTTATTTGAGTATTGTTTGTTTATTTGAGAATTGTGGAGAGCAGCGTGCCTTGTGCACATTATTATTATAATAAATAATAATTGGACTTTTTATCTGGTGTCTGACATGTGGTCTGAGGGTACAAGGGTGCAAGAAAACTCTAATCTGTCACAATATATATATATATATATATGAGTATAAGCAATCAGCAATTGCAGGTTAAGGGCCTTGCTCAAGGGCCCAACAGAGCAGAGTCCCTATTGGCATTTACAGGAATCGAACCGGCAACCTTCCGATTGCCAGGGTACTGTAGATCCTTAGCCTCAGAGCCACCACTCTGCCTAAATGTGCTAGCCCTTACTTTCTACTTTCTTTGTGCTTCATGTTGCTTTTCTTCATCGGACATTTCAGCCCTGTTGTGAATGCTGGATTCACACGTTATGCCCAGGCTACGATGGATGCCAGATGGTTTACTATATTGTTTTTTGTTTTGAATAAGTTTTTCTTTGGACTTATTTGTTTTTTTTCTTTTGATCTTTGAGGTATCAGAGAATCTTTCTGTACCTGTATAATAACTATGATGTTTTGGCTTACGCTGATATTATTATCACCATATTATATATTTGAGTGGGATGCCATTTTTTTTTGTCATGGGTGGTGCTATTTTGTTCTATAGCTGCCACAACATGATGCACAGTTGCTGGAGAGGTGATAACCAGAAGTCATGCTGCATGATGTCATTGGTAAGGTGTTTTATAAGCCAGTGCCACATGCTTCATGGCATCTGAAATTAAAGATACAATAAAAAAACACATTTTAGTGTGATTTATGATTGCAGATCTTTAGCAGTTTAAGTCAAGTCTACACTAACTTGGAGGCAGTATTTGTGATGAGATAGACTAGGAAATGAGACATAGTCAAAAAAAAGAACATAACTTTTGTTAACCAGAGGTTCATACTGATCTTTCACCCAGCCCAAAATGAAACCCAGTCCCGAAGACAAAAAATATGTAGTAGCCAGAGAGACAACAAAGTCAAGAAACAAACACAAAGTATTTAAGAGGATTATCTGCAATCTCTGAATGAGACAGGAAAGTAATGTTGACCTTTTATTAGATTACAAAGGCATGTACTGTGCATCTCAGGTTTGTTACCCCAGTAATGCTACAAAAAATGCTCCAAAACTGCAATGCCCACGAGGAACAAAGAAGGCATTAAAAATGATGCAAAATTACTTTATTAACATTAAACACATTTAAAAAATTAAAACTACAGCAAAATTTAAATTCCATCCTTAGGAAGGAAACATACAGAAAAAATGCTTATATATAAATATTGAAAAACAAAACAGACGACCAACTCTAGTCATGTATACTGTCATGTGAAAATAATACAATGTAATTCTTAATCACGTATATCCTGAGAACAGTTGACAAAAATACAATACAAAAATACATAATGTAAAAAGTGTATATAACACACAACATATATAGAATATTTGTTCTTATGCTTAACTCAGAAATCCTTACAACTTGAGGGTAGAAACTGTCCCAGAATCTACTTGTGCAAGAGACAATGTTCTGGTATCATTTAAAAGAAGAGAGGAGTTAGAAAAGCAGCAATAATTCTGTTTGCCATCTTAAGACAGCACTTGAAGTGTAAGTCCTAATGGGAAGGCAGATGGTTGTCAATAACATTTTCTCCTCTCTTCACTAACCCCTGCAGTGCTTTATAAAGTGCTCTACTGGGATGTGATGCAGCCAGTGAGAATGGACTCCACTGTGATTGCGCAATGTTTTCAGCTTAGCAATTCATCTTTTTGTACTAACTTTCACTTTTGAACCTCTCAGATCTTTTCACTGTCGGAGGAGGAGGTTGGGAGCACCTTTCACTGGCAATATGTTTATATATGAATGTATATACAGTATATGTTTATGTGGGTAATTTTTGTCATGTATATAGATCACAGTTAAATTCTTACTTGCATGTGCTAATCAACATGCAATACAACACCATTCTCTAGGGCCACAATTAGTGAAGATATGCATTGCTCTCCATAATGTTTGGAACAAAGACACATTTTTCCTTGATTTACCCCTCTGCTTGATGGTTTGAAATTAAAAATCAAACAATCCAGATGTGATTAAAGTGCTCAATACAGACTTTAACTTAAGGGTATTTGCATTTATTTCGGTCTCACCATGTAGAAATGACAACACTTTTTCTACATTGTCCCCCCATTTCAGGGCACCATGACGTTAGCGACATACCAATGGCAGGTATATTAAAGTGTTCATATTTAACACTTTATTGCATATCTCATTTATGCAATGACTGCTTGAAGCCTGTAATTCATAGTCATCACCATGTGCTGAGTATCTTCCCCGGTGATACTCTGCCAATCCACTAATTCTGTTACATTCATCTCCTGCTTGTTTCAGGGGCTTTTCCACTTAAGTTTTCTCTTCAGCATATGTATGTCATGTTCAATTGAATTGAAATCAGGTGACCAGCTTGGCCATTCAAAGATTTTCGATTTTTTAGCTTTGAAAATCCCCTGTGTTGCCTTAGCAGTATATTTGGGATCATTATCTTGTTGTAGGATGAAGGACCGTCCGTTGTGTTTGGATGCATTTACTGGAACTTGAGCAAATGAGATGTTTTTGTACAACTCAAAATTCATTCTGTGACTGCTGTCAGTAATTACATCATCAATGAAAAGAAGTGTGCCAGAACCTGTGGTAACCATACATGTCCAAGCCGGAACACCCAAACCACCATGTTTAACAGATGAGATGGTATGCTTTGGATCTTAGGCAATTACTCCACACTTTGCTCTTGCCATTACTCTAATACAGGTTCATCTTAGTCTTGTCAGTCCAAGAGGATTTTACCAGAATTCTGCAGGCTCTTTTAAGTACTTTTCATAACTGTAACCTGGCCATCCTGTTTTTGTGATTAACTAGTGGTTTGCATCCTGCAGTATAGCTACTATATTTCTGTTCATGAAGTCTTTTGTAAATAGTTGTCTCTTACACATCCATATTCGCCTCCTTAAGACTGTTTCTGATCTGTCGGGCAGGCCTTTGAGGATTTCTCTTTACTATAGTGAAGATTGTTCTGTCATCAACAGTGGAGGTCTTCCTTGGCCTAGTAGTCCCTTGCGATTATTGAGCTCACCAGTCCATTCTTTCTTCTTAATGATATTCCAGACACTTGATTAGGTAATCCAAAGGTTTTGCAGATGTCTTCAATGGTTTTAGTCTTGTTGTTCAGCCTCATAATGGCTTCTTTGACTTTCATTGGCACAGCACTTGTCCTCATGTTGAACAATGGCAACTATAAACTCCAAAAGGCAGAAGCAAACCTAGTGTTAGGGTTGTCCAACTGTTTCAGATAATATGGTGTCCTAAAAAGGGGGAACCTTGTATAAAATGTTTTGTGATTTCTGCATGGTGTGAGCAAAATGTATGCAAATACCCTTAAATGAAAGTCTGCAATGTGCACTTTAATTATGTCTGAAATGTTTGACTTGTAATTTTAATCTCTGGAGCCAGAGGGATAAATCAAGGAAAAAATTTCTTTGTCCCAAACATTACAAAGGGCACTGTATATAATGTATTACTTCCAATGAAGGACATATTTCTTTTATATGTTTACAAACATAATATTAGGGTGCTTCTTAAATTCAAGGTATTTTATTTGTCATACCTAATATTTTTTGAAATCATAGTTTTTTGGGTAAGATGTGCCTGTGTAAATCCAAACACAAACAGGTGATTCCCCATGGATTATACAAAAGGGAAAAAGGGTTTAAGTACAGTGAGCCTGTGCTAGCCTCAGAAGCAGCAGATTCTGCCTGTTAAACAGATGTCCACTGAAAAGAGGGGAAACCATAACAGTAAATCTGTCTGCCTTAATATTCATACATTATGGTGCATTTATTTGCAATTCTTCTTGTATATCTCAGGTTTTTTTTTCCTTCAAAACCTGCCTTTAAAAAGAGATTTTCATCCTAAATTTGAGGGTGTCTTAAATGGGAAACAGTAGATATCAATCACCAGTTAATTCTATTAATTATCATTTGCATAATATTAAAGGATTGTTAGTACAATGTCCACAGAAATAGCATTTCTAGTTGACTATATATAATTAATTTCTTTATGTTTTGTTTAGGAAAGTTTAAAGCTTCTGACACTTGCAGTCCTTCTGTCAGTTCCACCAACAGAGAACACACAATGGTCCAAAAAGTCGACCCTTATCTTCGTCAATACCTCCAAGACTGTAAAGATGTGGCTGATGAATTAAGTCAACAACTTTCACAGATACAATGCAGTCCAAAGTTCTTGGCAGAAAGTGATAACACAATATTGATTAAAATGAACAGTGGGGAAAATAGTTGCTCTGAAAATGTTCAAAGTATATTTAAAAGTATGGCAAAGAAATATGAATGCCATGTTGAAGTGGATCCTAGAAAACGACAGATTCTTATGAAAATGCCGCATCTTATAAAAAAGCCTCTCCAAGTCTACAATGAACCTACCCAGAGAACCACCGTTATTGTTGGTCCAATTGCAGACATCTATGAACTTTTAACTGTAGTAGAAGGTGTGGCATCACAAGACAGGCAGGGAGAATCAATGAAAATTCAATTAAGGGTGTCAAAACCAAAGTACACCCTTCTTCTTGATTCATTTGAAAGGGCCATGGAAGGGCAAATAAAGATAAGCTTTGATGGCAAGTCTGCTATGTACCTTGAAGGAACCCCTGATGCAGTAAAAAAAGGAGCATGTAAATTTCAAGAGCAATCAAAGAAAATCCTTGAGGAAACCATTGATGTAAAAAGTTTCTTGAAGACTTTCTTGAGATTGAAAAGCACCCAAGATACTCTGGCTACCTTACTCAGTTCTCAAGGTATTGCTGTAACCATGGATATTGACCTTGATGTGACATTTTTTGGACTTTCTATGGAAATGCTGGAAAATGCTAAAAAGATATTACTTACAAAACTATTGCAAGAAGAAGAAAATATACCAGAAAGCTTTAAAACAACTTCCAAACTGGAAAAACTGAAGAAGTTTGTTCAAGAAACAGAAGATCAAATAAACAAGGTGACTACAAGAGTCAAAATTCAGGAGGTTGCCCAGTGGCAGAGAATTTGTGTGGCAGGCTTTACAGAAAATGTCAGATATGTAATCAAAACTCTCAAGGACTATTTTGAGGATAATGCCTTGACAACACTAGAAGTTCTTTTACAGTTTCCTCAGGTAGCTAGTTGTTTTCATGACCTTCTAAATTATAAAGATCTGCAGTTTAGTGGTGTTGAATTGCAAATTGTTGAAACGATTCCTCCTAAAGTCAGTATTACAGGACCTCAACAGCAAGTGTCTAGTGTTCAAAGATCCATTGAAAAAGCTTTGCACTCAGTGATTGTAGAGGTTCTTGTCATCTCGAAACCTGGGGCTTACAAGTACTTCAGTGAATGCGGAAGCACATACATTTCCTTGTTCAGCAAAAATTACAAATGTGTGATTGAGCTTAAAGAAGGCACTAGCATCAAAGAACTGAACTCAAGTGAAACACAAAGGGACTTATGTGGCTTTGAGCTGGAAACAGGCCTAGTGCTTTCACTCCGACAAGGTGATATAACTAAACAAAAAGTAGATGTCATTGTAAATGCAGCTAATGAGCTGTTAAGTCATGGTAAAGGTGTAGCTAGTGCCATTAGCAAAGCTGGAGGCTCTGAATTTCAAAGGGAATGCTCTGAACTGGTAAAACGCCAAGGGCAAATAAAGACTGGCACAGCGGTGCTGACAAATGCAGGGAAATTACCTTGTAAAGCAGTCATCCATGTTGTTGGTCCAAACTGGAATGAGGAAAAGGATGTGAACAGAGTGAAACAGTTGCTTGGATCAGCCATTAAGAATGCATTGGAAATTGCAGAGAAAAGGGGCTTTCAGACCGTGGCTATACCCTGTGTGTCCTGCGGAAGATATAAAGTGGCAATAGAAATTGGTGCAGAATGTATTATTTCAACAGTGAGAAACTTTGCCATAATACCCCGCAATGTGCGTTCAATAACAATTGTTGATATCAACAGAGATACACTGGGGAAGTTCCAGGGTGCTTGCCATAAGCTTCTAGGAAAAGGAGGAGCTGCATCAAATCAGAATTTCAAAGATGAAAAAGCATCAGATGTTCAAATGTCCACAGATGACGTTACAAACTCAAACCTCCAAGTTGAAGTTGTTTTGGGAAGTCTGGAAAACCAGAAGGTAAGTAGAAACATACAAAGAGTATTTTTAAAACAGCTGTTGTCTACAGCACATATTTTGCACAAGTACCTCATATTTATGAATTGTTTTTGTTATGTTTATTGTGCTACTTTTCAAGATCCAATTTAATGAAATGCTATTTAAGTTATATGAACAGCAATAGTCAGTTTGTAAGATTTGAAAGCTACATCATTGTTCTGCCACATTGCTCCTTCTTGTTACTCAACTAAAGCTATGAATTTGAAATGCATTGACTGATAACAAATGTTTATATAGAGTGCGTTTACATGCACGCACAAAACCCAGATAAGGTGAACTATCTGGTTAAGGAAGAAAACTGGTTTCTTAAAAAACAATGTTTACAAGCGCAGTCCACTTACGGAGTTCACACTTGACAAAACGATCCAGTGTCATTAAAATAAGCTAAAAAAAATCATTAAACAGGATTGTCGGCTGCCATGAAGCCAAAAACAAGCCCGAGTCCCATGAGATTATGCTGCTGAGCTTAGCATCATACGTTCAGCTCATCAACATAAATGTAACAATTTCTGAAATTATGACACAGATTATTTCAACAAGGAGATGGAAAAATGTGATCACCCGAGCATTTTAATCTTTGTGGATGTTGACGCTGTTTTCTGCCCCTGGCTAAGATAATGAATAAAATGATCACTTACAAGTTTGAATTTAATAGATTGTCATATGTTGATATTATATAATATTTAAAAATTGGTAATGAAGAAATTTTTTGTTCATAAGAATTACTTATGAATGCTTTGAAATCACGAGTTTTTCTTGGTCTTTTTTTTGTCCGGAGTCTCCTGACTCACTGTTCAACTGGATTTGATGTCTAGTTATAGAAGACATCACACTTTTTTGGGGTTTCCCCCTATAATTGAACCTCTTCACCAGCTAAAATCCTCATTTCCAGGCCATTTTGGACCATATTTTGTGAAGGAAATGATACCCTTATGATAAAGAGTAACCCAATAGGTGACTTTAGCAAACCATATCAAAGAGATCTGAAGTTGGGCATGCCACATAAACTGACCACCCTCTAATGGAATATGAGGAGTCAAAGTTTCTCTTTACTGGTGGTCTTATCCCTCTAAGAGCCATTCCTGGAAGGTTAAACATAAGCATGTTGGTTATTGCTTTAGACTATTTCAGTGTCAGTAATAACAAATACAATGTTATTTTATTTTTTTCATCTTTTTCTGTGGAATCTATCCCAATATGGACATTTATCAGAGTGTGAAAAGCGACAAATTTGTATTGCAATCAAGAATATATAGACTTCAAACATTTAAATTGAAGCAAACATTTTATTATTTGAAATATTTGACTCAACTATTAGTTTTTTATTATTCTACCTCATAAGGTAGATCATTACATATCTTATGAACATCCTAATTCAGATTTTTTTTGTTTCCTGAAAACCTGCCAAACTGCAAATGAGTGATAATAAATGAATCCATTTATCTGCTGTTTTTAAATCAACATATTATGCTTTTCTTTAGTAGGTTAATTTTTGATTTGTGACTGACTGATTTTGTAACTATTTTGATGTTTTTTAATATTTGTATTCTGATAGGCAGATGCTTTGGTTGTTCCACTTCCGCATACATTGGATATAAATACCACTAAAGTTTCTAAGAATTTAATTGAACGAGCTGGAAAACAATTAATAAACAAATTTCAAGAGTCAGCCAAATATACAAATTTGAGTCCTGGGAATGTGGTACCAGTACAGGAAGTACCAAACCTTGACTGCATCCAAGTCCTTTATTTAGTGTGCCTCAAATGGGATGGAGCTCAAGGGAAGGCTTTAGAGGTAAGCTTCTCAAAAGTCTCAAAAAATCAAAAGTAATAGCTATACTGTATATTATAAGGATATATTATCATGCTGCCAATATCCTGCAATGCTGTCATAACAAAAGCAGGTTAGTAATGTATACCAATGTAGATTCTGATATACTTTACCCCAGAAACTAAGTTATAAAGCTCTTGTCTTGGCAGAATATTTTTAAAAGGGACATTTTTATATCAAATTTCATGCCTGATTAGTGAACAAAGATTTTTCATTCTTTTTCTATCATTCTTTGAATACAGTATTATCTTATTTACACTTGGCAAAGTTATCCTAAGAAAGCTGTGACTAAAAAATTATCTCTAGTTGTGTTAAGTGTCTTTAAAAACTCTACCTCACCTTTTAGCTGCAAGACCATGCACTGAACACGTCTTAGTCAATTAATTGTCTGTCCAGAGCAGGGATAACCAATTCAAATCCTATATCCTATATCCTATTCAAAAAAAGGAGAATGAAATGTGCATATGCAATTTTCCACACAAACATTGTGGTTTATAAAAGAAAATGTGATGGGGAACATGAGTGTATTTTCTGAAAATCTGACCCATGTGTATGCAACATTTCGGAGAAACTGGGATATGAGGACACCCCTGATCAAGTGTGCAAATGCAGGCAAACAACTAAATGATGATTTGCAAACACAATAAATCATACAATCAATCCTTTATTATTATGTGTGTTGCTGTGGCAAACAGGGTGGTGCAGTGGGTAGCGCTGCTGCCTCGCAGTTAGGAGACCTGAGTTCACTTCCCAGGTCCTCCCTGCGTGGAGTTTGCATGTTCTCCCCGTGGATGGATGTGGCAAGCATATTACACCTCAAAACTCGCTGCTGGGTCCCTGTCCTTTCCGTGTGTCACCTACGTATAACATGTTGCTACCAACATAAAAAGGCAATTTGCACCAGTGTCAGTTTTCCTAATGTAATCTGAGCACTGTACTGCACTCATATTACAATAAGGGCACCTAGTGAGAATGGAGCTGCTTTTATTAACTGTAAGCAGTTACATTGTATTAACATAAAAGTCATCTGTGATGACAAGATAAGAATGACAATAGTCAAGAGTGCTCTGGCATAACGGCACATAAAAAAGCATCTCCAATTACAAATGCCATTCGCAGATCAAAATCATGAGCATAAAGGTGTTTTTCCCTTCTCCCCTTTGCACACACATTCTGCCGGTGACCGTTTTTTTAATTTCAGACATGGTGTGGCTGGAGCTCATGTCATTTACAACAGCAGTATTATGCAGCCATTCAATAAATCTGTGCTTGTTGTTGGCACCTGCGCTTGAGCCAACAAACAAAGGTTCTTTGTGTGCCTCTAATTTAGAGATGAGATGATCTATCTCACACTACTGGATGTGTCACGTGGCCGCACTATCAGCCAATGAAGGTCTACAGCATGGTGACTGAATATGTATGAGGTTCATTAGCCTGGCTGATATTTGGTCATTTCAGAGGGAACTGGGTGAGATTTGAAGCATATTCATGAATGCAAATTTACAAGACGATTGCTATTTATAAAGCTTAAATTATGCAGAAATGTGCACTCACCAGGTTTTGTAAATCTGCTTTTTTTTTTTTTTTTTTTTTTTTTTTTTAGTGTATGCATTTTTTTGTTTTTGATATACACTGATTTTCACATTAGAAATCACACAACGTTTTATAAATGAGGCCCTTGGAGCAATACTGGGGCTGCAGATTTTTATCTTAACCCTTTTCTTAATTAACCAGTATTTGCTGTCCTTTGACTCTTTTGCCTTATTTTAATTGACTTGCTTTTTAAGAATAACAGTGACAGAATGAACAATTGTATGCACTGTTAACATCCAAATAAGTCAGACTTGGACATATAAAGAGTTGCAAAACAAGCATGAAAAAAGTCACAGAAATGACCAAAAATTTTACATATGGAAAAACTACATTACAATTATAAAAATCAAGAAAAAGTAATAGCATTAGAAAAAATAGAAGTTATATTTGTAAACACAGACAAATAATTAACAAGAAAATTAAGTAAATAATGAAATATAGTCACATCTAGACAAGTGAAAAATATAAAACTGAGTACAGTACTGTGTAGACAAAAATAAAAAAAATTAGCAATTAATCTGATATACAGCATAAAAAACAAAAATGTTCAGAGAGATTTCATAAATGGAACACACAGAAGTCAGGTGAGTTAGTGAATAAAAACCTGGATGGTAAACTGAAGTGAATTCCACTGCATGTAATTGTCTTTCGTCTAATGTAGTTCAGACCAGGATACTTGGCTGGCACAACTGGAGAGAGTTCATTCGCAAACTAGAGAACACATTTCAAGGACCAGCTCTTCATTAGACCATCTATTAATGTGTGAAAAGCTGAGTATGAATTGAAAGGTAAACCAAGGATACTTGATTGCTTGCTAATGACACTAACACAGCAACTACCACAGTACATACCTTGCGATTTACACGTACAAAATTGGTAATATTTTGAGGCGTATTGCTTATTATTGACACCAAACTCATGAATATACTCAGACTGATAGAAAAGAAGCAAAGGTTAATTGAATTATCTGTTTTTGATGTTCTATAAAACTGTCTTAACTTTTTTTTAATTTTCTTTGTTTTCCCCATTTGAAGTATCATTTTCATGACTACTTTTTATGTCATGCTTAAATAGTTTTTGTTTTTCTCCTTATTGCTCTTGTTTATTTAAAGTTTATTGTCTTTTTAAGCAGTGAATAATCACTTTAGTGATGATTGTCAGCATATTTTCACTGCTGTTTGTCAAAATGCTTTATATTTTATCTAAAGTGCTGCATCAGAATATAGTAAAAAAAAAACTTTAAAAACATTTTAAATTGTATCTCTGTTTCTTTGTATCTTATTGTTCTGTAAACAGTTTTCCATTTTGTATGTAGAACATACAACACTTCATCTTTCCCCATTCACTGAGCTTGTGTATAGTATAAAAGCTAAACTAAAGAACAAAGGTCACAACAAGTCACTTTGAAAGATTCCTTGCTCGACAGGAATCTTCCCCATTATGTTGTGTAGTTTAGACATATCTCTGTCTCTGTCTGACTTCACAAACCTGTTTAACCAGTCCTTAACTTAGATACAAGCTATTAAAATAAAAACAAAACTATCTCTCTTTCTCTCTCTCTCTCTCTCTCTCTTTCTATATATATACAGTAAGATGCTAGGGGTCAAGCCTTTTAATAATCTTCTTCTTAAACAGCACCCTTTCAGCACCACAGCCACATATTACTGGCAATAAACTCAATAATTCAATACTCTTTTCTCTCTCTTTTATCTCCACGCCTCCCAGCAAGCGTTATCCACCTCCTCCCAACTCTGGCTCACTTGCTGGGTCTTTAGCAGTCCTTTATATAGTGTGATAAGAAGGGACAAGAGACATGGCAAAGTTTGAGGCAGCCACCCATATAATTCACTATCCTGGCTGCAAAAATAAATGCGTTTTAGTTTTAGTCAAGTTTACAAGACAGAGTCCAAAACAGAACTGAATTCCAGGAAAAAGGTGTGAGGCTTTATAGGACGTCTGGGGGAAGTGATGTCTTCCTCGGGGCAGGAAGTGGGGTGTCCTGAGTCGAGGTGGTGGCTTCTGGTGGGATTTCCCGGGAAAGGTCTGCAGGGAACTTAGAAAGAGCGTCAGTGCACCCCGCCAGCCCCTGGGTAGATGTATTACCATTCATCTCCAAGCCCTTCAGCTGCCTCCTATTCACACGCGTGTGACAATAGTTCCTGACCTACCATTCATCTCCAAGCCCTTCAGCTGCCTCCTATTCACACGCATGTGACAATAGTTCCTGACCTGCTTCTGTTCTTCCTCCAACATGACCTGCCAGCACTTCCTAGTCATCTGGAGTATTCAGGTTCTTCTAATCAGCCCAGAAGTACTTTGAGGCTTCCGTCCTCGTGACTACCTAGCACTTCCAGGCTATAGGGAACGCATGACTCCCAAGGTCTTTCGACAGCTACCACTAGCAGCACCCACGGCACCCAACATGGCTGAAAAACCCGATTCCAAGTCCCAGGATGCCCTGTGGGAATCCGGGGTACCGCTACACTCCAGGGGAGCTGCCAACTAGCATTTTGGGGGAGGCAGTGTCGACAAGCAGCTGTCTTCCCCCATCTTTCCATTTTAGGTTGAATTGCTGGCTGTCTCTCACAATACTGTATATATATATATTGTCATTGAAGAATATTTAGAAATCCTCTACCAGAAATATTTTTTGTTTCATCTAAAAACTGTTCATGTATTTTTAGATTCTTAAAAAAAGCTTCCGAGAATGCTTGGAACACTGCCATCTCAATGCTCTACAATCAGCTGCCATACCTGTGATTGGTCCAGGAAAGATCCTGGGTTTTCCACATGATGTTGCCATCAAAGCTTTGCTAGAGGAAATCAGCCAATTTGAGAAGGTCTGTCCCAGTTGGTTAAAAAAAGTGAGAATTGTAATTCATCCTGATGATAAAGTGTCTTCAAAGGTAAGTTTGATATCAAATGTGCATCATAAAAGAATTAAAAATATAATTAAATTAGCAGTTTTCTTTTAATTAAAATAATTTGTAGGACAGTGGAAAGTAAGTAAATAAACTTACAAACAGATTGCTCAGACTTCAACCAAAGTCACATTAGATGATTTTTCCAGGAGTTTTCAGTTGTAGCCTTTATTTATGTAATCTTAAGAAGGTGCAGGCAGTCATTGGTGTGCTCCCCTGATGCTGATCACCTGGTGTGACACTGCCAATGACTGAGTCTAACTAGTCTGTGACTTACTACAATAAAATCAAACAGGTTTGATTTTGTCTTTAGTCACAGGGGTGGGATCTATGTGCAAGAGAGCAGACACCCAATGAATACTCATCCTTTAAGCACAATCTGATAAGAAATAAAGAAAGCACATGTTTTGACCCTTGTAAACAGAAGAGATGGTTGTCTTTCAGATGTCTTGTGTTTTATGTACTAAAACAGAATGGAAAAAAAGAAAAATAAGGACAGAAACTGTGGCTGAACTCTCTGTACTTGTTAACCTTTAACCTTTTATACAGTGCCTCTTCCATCAGGCAGCACAGTTGTTTTGGACCTCACAAACAGAAGAAAAGCTCATCTGTCTGATATTTCATGTTTTACATATCATAACAGAAGGAAAAAATAATTAAAAGGCCATAGTTATTGAAGCTTCATACAGCAATGGCATTTCACTGAAAGATCTGTGCTCAATTGGTAAATGTGACATGGGCAGCAATTTTCAGTTCTGTAATTTGACATGGTGCAGTGATGAGATAAGCAAGTGTGTCTGGCAAATCTGACTTAAACCACAACAAAAAGTTGCATAATGTGACATCGGCTTTAAAAAAATGTACAAATGTTTATTAAAACAAACCAAAACCAAATACAGTATAGACAATCCTAATGAAAAAGTACAACCCTTCCCCTTATTATCCTCCCATTCACCCTCATCCTAGTCTTTTGGGGTATATATTTTTTATGTGTGGGTTAAAATGATTGAGCTCATCAAGGAGAAAGAAGAAACACTATCAACACAGCAGATTACACTTCTCAGGGGACACTGTTTCAGTTTTAATCCTGGACAATCTGTTATCCAGTACTGCACCACATCTGCCAGATGTTGGCACTTCATATTATTGTTTCCAGATGTCCCATTAATCCTTGTTGCTAAAGGATCAGAGAGAGTAGGAATGTTATACAATCATCAAGAAGCTGTAGATTCCCAATCACAAGGGCAAAAAAGATAAGACAAAAATTGTCCTAAGTAAAAATAACCTTTGCTATAAAGAACTGAGAGGAACACAGAGGGGCAATGTCTAGCAACAAAAACACGAGGTAATAGAGATATGTTGATAGAAACCCAAGAAGACAAAAAGAGAGCAGCAACCGGAAGAAAGGGTATTATCAGTGAGATGTTCCCAAGACAGGAAAAGAGATGCCCAGTTCGCTAGTTTGACAAGAAGAGAGAGAGATCAGCTCCATACAGAATCATCTTGGAGGGGTCAGGTATGGTCTCTGTACTGATTTGAACTGGATATTTTGAAGATTCCTGACCAAAATGGTAATATTTTTAAAATTAAGGGGTCATGAAAGTAGAAGGGGTGCGGATAAATCACATTCCCATGTAGACAATATGAGATGATACGCTTCATACTGTCTTGCATAAAGGCTTGCCACAGACCACGGGTTGTAAATTTCAGCAAAAGGATGTAAAACAAGCACCAATGAAAATGGGATATTCTAGGCTTTAATGACCACTCTACAGTAAGTTGGAAGTAGTGGAACCTCAGGGACTGAAATGTGCAGGGAACAGAATTGTCTAAAATACGTGCAAGCCAGAGATGCCTCATTTCAACCATTTTGGATAAGTTATGGCCTTATTTCTGATAGTCCCAAACTTATAAAATTGAATTATGTTGATGCCACTGTAGATATAGCCCTAATTGTCTCTTCACTTACCACAGAATATCAAGTACTTAAATAATCACTGACCAAGATGCAATACCTGAGACTTTACTTTTGCAGAAGTGAAGTGGACAGACAATATGGATCTGGGGGTAGAAGTTTTACTTTCAATAGGTAGCCAGGAGGATAGGATGGGAGTGTAGGAGCAACATTTCAAGGTGCTACTGCATAAACACTCAGTGACAGAGCTCCATGTCTGGAGGAGATATTCCCTCTCAACTTCTTGCTGTTTTGTTTGCAATGAAAGAATGCCAAACAGTAACCATTTAACTGTAGAAGAACTTGATGTGTTCATTTTTGCTAGGTGATTTTTTGGAGGGATTGGAACTACATTTCTTGCTAACATTATTAAAGCACATAAGGTATTATAAGAGAGCATAGTACTCTTAATTTAAAACATCATTGAGAAGAAGTGAAGAAGCCACAAAAGGAATACAGGAGAAGATTAAAGGACTCTTTAATGAGGCCGTTTTGACACAGAACCATCAACTGTGCTTCTTTTGTGCAAGCATAGCTTCAAATGAGCAGACTGTCTGTAGGTGCCAAGAACTCTGATGGTGAAAAACTTAAAATTACATCCCCTCAAATAATTTGGAAAACAAGAAAGAAACATACTCAAGTGAAAGTCATCCGATTTTCAAATGAGCATCATGTCTATAGGATATTCATTGAACTTGATAGCAATCTCTATATATAAAAATCCAACGTCTTTCTGTCTATCTGTCTGTCCACTTTTCACAAGAGAAATTACTTAACGGATTTTTCTATAATCTGCTTGAACATTCCGGTTGATTTTAAGACTTCTCTCATTCCACTATCATAGTTCGCATGCAGGAGCGATTATTTTGCTCCAATCCGAGGCAGAGGCTGCTGGCTGATGGGAGGGAGAAGCATGAATGGGGAGCCTGGCAGGGCCCTCCTCACTCACCTAGCCTCTGTTCGATTCGCTCTACCTCTAGCCACGTTTTGGAGTGGACTTTGCCTCCACTTATCTAGTGATACCTGTTTGTTTATTGATTTTTAAAGTTTGTCCTGTTTCATTACTACATGGGCGGAGCCACAGGGGATGGCTAGTCATATACTGTATAAAAATAAGTATTTTTTGGGGGAGATAAAATTTTAATAATTTATATTAAATAATTTTGATAATTATTTTAACATTGATTCAATTACCAGGTAATTTTTAAAAATAGAAAAATGTGTAAAATTATGTTTTCACAAAGTATATAAAGAAATGCAAATTATAAAGCAGTATGCTTACTATTAATGTATGCAGAGTTGTAAAAAAGGCAAAATAAAATTTAATTTTGATTGTTTGGTAAATTTCTTAATTTGTTATTATAGTTTTTTGTTTGTTGCAGGCAGACATAATTAAGTAATATTATGGTATTCTGTTCATGGTTGATTCTTTACACCTTTTACTGCCAAAACATGAGTGACCAGTAGGGGGCACTGCAGCACCTTCAAATCCCAAACACAACCACAATGATGCAAGGGCCAGTATAATAAAAAAAGTTTTATTTCCACAATTACCTTACAAAAGGCTTCTTATACATTATGAGATCACTCTTCTATCTGTTTTTCCTCCACTTCTCCCTGGCAAGTGTTGTCCAGCTCCTCTTCCGACTCCCACTCGCTTGGATGAGGTCAAGTGGTTTCCTTTATCTTAGATTTGGGAGCACTCCCAGTGCTAGGGCATAGTCCACTCAAAGCTCTTCTACATTGAGCAGAAAACTCAGAGAGTAGGGATCACAAATCTCCACAGCACCCTCTGGCGGCACCTCCAGAACCCAACAAGGCTGCCCCCATGGGACTACAGTTCCCAGGATGCCTAAGTGGTTGTCCATACTGGTAGCAGTGCCACCTAACGTGTCAGGGAGTATGTAGCCCTGACTGGTTGTATCCCCTGATCCTTCTATCGTGCTGGCCTCCTGGTCAGGTATTATTCTTTAATCCAACCTTTCCGGGACACCAGAGTAGCCAATTCCAAATTGACATCTTCTGCCAACTTCCTTGCTAAGGGCGAGAACACTCTGTCTTTCTTCTTGTGCTTCTGGCAGGTTAGCCTCCTGTCCAAGTAAGAAACCTTGCTCTGTCCTGGCTAGATTACCCATCCATGTGAGCCGTATTTTACAGAGGATACAGTTTCTCATAGCCATATATAATAGATGAGAAGAATAATTTATGGATATATCTGTACATTTGTGAATAAAACAGCTCTATTAATAAAACTATCATATGTGCTTCTTATTTTTATTTAGGTGATCCAAGAAAGAAAATGTAATTTTGATTTTAAAGACTTCAAGATGAATATGGAGACAGAAGAAAGTGAGCTGTTTTTGTTCTTACATTGTTAAAGCAAATTGAATATTTATTATTTACTGTAATTCTTTGAAAGCATTTATTTTGAAAACTATAAGTTTGGGGTAAATTTTGCAACATGTCTTACTTTTTCAATAGTTCCTAAAATACAGTTGTGCTTAAAAGTTTGTGAACCCTTTAGAATTTTCTATATTTCTGCATAAATATGACCTAAAACATCATCAGATTATCAGTCAAGTCCTAAAAGTAGATAATGAGAAACCAGTTAAACAAATGAGACAAAAATATTATACTTGGTCATTTATTTATTGAGGAAAATGATCGAATATTACATAGTGCAGTTATACAGGTCAACAAAAATAAAATTTTCAGTAGCGCCCAGTTTTCATAATTTATGTTGTAATTGGCACAACTGGCATAATTGACTGCACTCATATCGAAGTAAGAGCCCCTAGCAATAATGAGGCTGATTTTGTTAATCATAAGCAGTTATATTTCCATTAACTTACATGTATTCTGTGATGCCAAGATGAGATTGACAATCATCAGGACTGCTCTGGCATAATAATGCATAATAAGGTACCTATGACTACTGATGCCATTGATAGATCGAACTCAGGGAGCGCAGAGGTGCTTTTTCCTCCATCCATACACTTGTGTCACTTCAGTTTCAAGCGATCTGATGTTTCGTTTGAGATTTTTTTTTAATTTCAGACATAGTGCGGCTTGTAGAACTCACACCATTCGTGGCATGCTGCCATTCAGCTCCCTCAAATAAAGGTTTTTTACGTGCCTGTACTTTAGAGATGAGAGTGTATATCTCGCACTCTTCAAAATGTTTGCTTTTTTGTCTGTTTTCTCCATTGTTGCCATTGTGTTTCCTTACAGGTAAATTTGTTAATTATGTTTGTTTGAGGTTAATTAGCATGGTTCATATATGGTTGTTTGAGGGTGGCAAGCGGGCAGAGTTTTGAGGCATGATCATCTATACACATTTACAAGATGATTGTGATTTATACAGGGTAAATTGCAAAGAAATATATGTACAGTAGGTTTTATAAACTGACTTTTATTGCTGCTTACAAGTTCATATTTTTTTTTGGTCTATGAATATTGTAATTCTCAAATTCATGCAAACGTTTATAAGTGAAATCTCTGATGAATATTTCAAAAGAGAATGAGGTGGAAAGTGCCTTCAGACAGTCTAGCTGCCATTACGAATATGTTGTGATGACTTTTGACTTATGCAGTGCTCCAGTGGTTTTTTCCATTTTGTAGCTAGATAATAATGTAATTTTCTTGTGAACAATAGGTGATAATATGTAAAATATCCAAGTGGTGTTCAGACATTTGAAGAATTTTTAAATGTGGAAGAAAGCAAATTCTATAAATGGGAGGGAGAGGTTTGCCTTAGCTCTCAAATTTCTTCCCTATGAATTCCAAATTTGTCTCTGCTCTGGGAGACCGTCCATACCAACTTGACTTATGTCTAATGTTTTGTGAGTTGCAGTGATCAGTATACGCACCATTACAACTCTAAATAATAAAGGAGAGGTTTGGCCACAGCTCAACAAGCTTCAGATAAGTTTAAGAAGTTGTGAACCTTTTACAGCTTCTTTATTGGAAGTATTAGGTAAGGTCAACATTATCAAAAGAAATTGGCATGTTCTAGAAGTTTCTAAAACTGTAAACATTCTAACAAAATAATAATGTAATAAACAGTGCCGTTTGGTCATCAAATGGGTCTTAGAAAGTGTAAATACCTATTTTAAGAAACTATTCAAACATTTAATAAAATCTGGTCTTCAGTATATTGGGTTGAGGGAAATGTATCAATCAGAAAACATTGTCAGGGAACTCAAAAAAACTGCCGTCCCACATTTTTGCATCACCATAGAATTGCAGCTTGTCAAACAGATTATAGACCAAAACATGTGTACAGGTCAACACAAACAAAAACAGACATAATCTTCCTAGATAAATCAGTATTTGTCTGTGTGAGTGTGCAACATGTAATTTGCAATACAAATACTGTATATTTTTTTACCAGTAAACATGTTGCAGTGTTCCAAGGCCACACTCAAAAGAGCACTATGCAAAATAAAATAAACTGAATTGAAAATTGATTTGACGTCATATTGATTCAATTTTGAATATTAAGGATTTTTCTCCCGCCTTGTAACTCTGTCTTTGTCTTTCAGATAGGGGTGTGGTAAATAATCAAGCCTTGACACACACAGAGGTTTGGGCAGAGGTGGGTAGAGTAGCCAAAAATTGTACTCAAGTAAGAGTAGCGTTACTTCAAAATAATATTACTCAAGTAGAAGTAAAAAGTAGTCATCCAAAAAATTACTCAAGAGTAAAAAAGTACTTGGTGAAAAGACTACTCAAGTACTAAGTAACTGTTTGATCATAATAAATTATTTATTTTTTAGAAATGTTGTAATAAGACAAAAATATAAAATAATGTGCTAATTCTGCTATTTCCAAATAATAAAATTAAAAATGAGTAAAAATAAATAACATCTTTACAAAATAAAGATGCACAAATAATACAAAGTTCCAAATCTCAGTTTTTCACAACAAAGCTTTTGAAGCCAATACCTACATGTATGTTTGAACAGTGCAAACAAGATATCCTGTACACCAGGGGTGCCCAATTCATCGATCACGGTCGACTGACAGATTGGAAAGGCGGTGCAGGTAGATCGCGTTGCATTCAAAAAAATTTTTTTTTTAAATGTTAGTCTATCATATATCCTCCGTATGGCATTTGCCACTTGATTGACATACGGGGCTGCCAGTCTGAGATCTCTTTTCTTCTAACACACTGGTTATCCCGCATGCACGATCAAACGCGCGAGTTACTGCAAAACTCCGGCTATCTAAGTGATCTAGTTAGCCTTCCAATTTATATCGACTAAAGAAGGGATAAAAAAAAAATTTGTTGGTTATGGGGTAAATGTGGAATTGGAAGAGGATTTTGTTCTCTCACAATGTCACAATCGAAGTGCGTTTGTCTGATCTGTCAATCTATTGTATAACAGTATTAGCTATATAGTAATTTCGTTTTATTTATAATGTATATGTATTTTACAACTCAGAGAATTATAACAGAAATAAATACATTAAATCATATATCAATCCTCGACACATGCTGCACGCAGGCAAGCGGGCAGTGAGAGTTGAGATAGATGAGAAAGACTCTAGATAGATTGTATACAACAGGCAAAAATAGCGACCACTTGATAACCGTATTATCTACAATCAATGAAAGCATGAATTAATCAACAGAAATAACCTCAATCGACATTTTAAACTTAACAAAAAAGATAAACGTCCGTCTATGATGGCAGATGCTTGCAGGCAGGCAGGCAGAGCGATGAAATGGAAGTGGCAAAAAATAGATCGCATTGGTAGTGGTTTAGCACTACCATAGAGAATGAATGGGAAACGGTTTAGGGAGTTTTAGCTAAAGAATACGCGGCGGCCGCGCGGGGGCCATGCACGTTTGGAATATAGCGTATATAATGGAAAAAAAGTAACGATTTGAGTGTTGCCCAATGTAGCGGAATAAGAGTAGTGTTTCTTCTTCACAAATGTACTCAAGTAAAAGTAAAAAGTATGGTGCAGTAAAACTACTCTTAGAAGTACAATTTTTTAAAAAACGTACTCAAGTAAATGTAACGGAGTAAATGTAACGCATTACTACCCACCTCTGGGTTTGGGGCAGTATCCCTTATACTTGAAAATTGGTTGTAAATGCGAAAAAGGTTGAGAAAAATTATCTCTACAGACAGGAGTACAAAAAAGAACTGAACTAGTTAGGAAACATGTCGGATATATAGTTAAACAGCAAAAAGAGGAGGGATCTTGGGACTGGAACCGGAAATTAGGTCATCGGGCTGCGACTTCTTGGGATGAGGAAATTATGTCATTAGGAAGTGACGTCTTCTGGGGCAGAACCGGAAGTGACACCGTCATGGGAGCCAGGTGGAATTTCCCGGATTTGGTTTGTGGGGAGATAAGAGAAAGGATTAATGCACTTTGTCACCCCCTGGTCTGACCAGGAATTACCTTCTTTTGTGCCTTTTAGCTGCCTTCCATGCCTATGTGTGTGACAGGGTTAACAAGTAAAATATAAAAATGACAAAGAAACCTTTTGATTTTATAGTGTGGTAATGTTCTTTTTTGTGTATGTCTACAGAAATTCATGCTAATTATTCTTTTGTATAATTGCAGCATCTTTCTTCCATTCTTTAACAAGCCTTGTTGATGAAGTCACCATAATGATGGACAGAGTGAAGCTACAACTTGTGTTTGGGGATATTGCCCAAGAAAGTTCTGATATCATTGTCAATTCCACATCTTTTAATAACCCTCCCTTAGGTAGGAATGTCCTCTTTAAATGTGTGAAAAAAAAACTATCCTATTAAATTTTAATAGTCTATTGTCTGGGAAAAGATATTGTGAATTTAAATGACCTAGTTTAAATCTGATGTTGCATAGAGGCAATGGTATAATTTACAGTCCTATCAATTACTAAAAACAAGTTTTAATTCACTCATATATTTTAACTTTTTTTTTTAATTTTACAGCTCTCTCACACCAGCCTTAGTCAATAATGCAAGTCCTAGTATCATAGTAATAAAACAAAGGTTTTCCCATTGAAGCCCAGGCAGGTGAAGTGATGTGCTTGTGGTCACTCAATGTCAGTAGTAAGATATGAACCTACTACCGCAGAGATTGAAGTGCAAAGTCTTAACCACTGTGACACACTGCCTGCCTTTTCTTCTAGAAGAGTATGATCTAATTAGAGCACAGGAATATAAATTCAAGCAACTAATAGTATTATTCAGAATCAAGTAGTACACATTTGTAATAATAGCAAAGTGTTTTATTACCATAGAAACTGTCCATACATTACACTAGATATTACTGAGCACACAATGCAAATGCTTTAAAATTGCAAAAAGATGTCAAGACACTATTAGAGCCCCTTGTGTGACTTTGAGATTTCTGCTTAAACTCAAGAGGAGACACTTGTGAGAATACCGTATTATTTTTTCTCAGGAGAACAAATGAGAAAAAAGAAAATGTCTCCATTTTATTTCTTTCTGGTCTGATCTCAACTGTTTGATTGATTATTAAAGTGTTTATTAGCTAGGTGAACTAAGTTGTCATAATATTTTCTACCAATTTCCATGATATGCTCAATATAATTTTTTTATTTAGAAAAATATTTCTTTTAAAAGTTTGAGAAACTTTTCATTTTGCCTTGTGCAACTGGTCTGTTTCTAAAATGCTTGGGCAGGCCTCTTCAGTGCTTTAGACACGCTGTTGCTGATTTGTGCACATGTGCAGCCTGAATGTTTGACTTCCATTTTGGGGCTTAAAGGGTAGAACACTTTTAAAATACCTATTGGTTGATTATTTTTGTTTTTCAAATTTTTTGAATATTTTTGACACAATTGAAATGGTGTATGAATCTGCATATTTCACTATCACCGCTATCACAAATCATGTCTGCAAAAAAAAAAAAAATAAAATAAAATAATCCATCCATCCATCCATTAACCAACCTGCCATATCCTAACTACAGGGTCACGGGGGTCTGCTGGAGCCAATCCCAGACAACACAGGGCGCAAGGCAGGAAACAAACCTCGGGCAGGGTGAAAGCCCACTGCAGGGTGCGCACACACACACACACACACACACACACACACATACCCACACACCAAGCACACACTAGGGACAATTTAGAATCACCAGTGCACCTAACCTGCATGTCTTTGGACTGTGGGAGGAAACCCACGCAGACAAGGGGGGAACATGCAAACTCCACGCAGGGAGGACCAAATAAAATAATAAATACAATAAATAAATACATAAATGAATAAATAAATACATTTTTTGTTCCTGCCCAACATTTTAGCCATTCTTCACAGATATGAGGGTGCTGACTATCACATATACTGTAGTTTTTAAAGAATGAAGGTTTAAAATGAAAAAAACACCATTTTAAAAAAAATTATATATTTTTAAGATGTATTGTTTGTGGGCTTGATAAAATTATAAATTGGACATATAATTGTTTGAAATATAATTATTTCTTACAAAAAGTAGTTTTGGTTCCTCTTATAGCCCTCTGAGTGTGTTTCACAGTGGAACAGAAGTCAGTTTACACAGTTTACCAACAGAAGTTTGTTTACATAGACTGACTCCATTTCCTTTTATATTCTTTTATTATCTGCACTTTGGAAAAAATGGGGATCCTAAGCAGACAGGAAAATTTGATATAATACATCACTATTCATGAGGAGAGACATACATTCACTAAGGGAAAATACAAATATCATTATTAAAGAGAAAGAGGGTGCTTTAGTTATCATGAACACATCTGGCTATATACAGGAGGCACAAAGACAAATGTCCAGTACTATGCATTATTACAAACTACAGAAAGAATCCACAGGTCTCTACAAGAAGGAATTAAGAAGACAGTGTTTTTTTTATTGACAGCAGGGACCATGTAAACAATTTAATTTGTAAGAACTCCTAAGATTCACAAAGTAGGTAACTCGGGAAAGCCTATAATTTCAGCAATCGGTCCTCCTGAATGTTGAAACCAAAAAAAAATGTGAGCAGCTGTGTATCCTCCAGATCCTTCCATGATTTCCTATCATATCACCCCCCATAAAAGTTGTACTGGTTACCAAATATAAAGTTGGTATGGACCAAGAAGAGGGTCTATTCAAAAAGAATTTGTCTATAAATTCACTGAGATGGTTGCTCTTCCTTCCAAATGCTACTGTTAAGGAAATGACAGGGATGCAAACTTAGAATGTCAGAATGTAATACTTTTGTCAGCCTTCCAGGTTAAATACAGAAATTCCACTCACCCAGCAGCAAACAAGGCTGCAACAGTGACATATTTTTGGAACCACAGCCTTGTGATGCTTACCCCTCCTGTTACACTCACATCTCCCACAAGCAAATCTGCATCATGGCAACACTTGTATCTGCTCAGAAATTCACTTAGGGTGTTGCCCTACCCTCTCCCATCCACACATCCACCCAGAGGCAGCAGAAGAGATGAATTAAACATGAAATTCCAGGTTCTACTACAGTAATAAAATAAGATCTCCACTTAACTCAGAAGCAGAGCTTCCCTTTTTTAATTTTATCAGCCCAATACTATGTTCTATCACTGCTTTCTCAGGTAGGATAGCAGCTGGGATGGGATCCCAGAGTGAATTCCTCATCAGAGATATGATTAAAAATGTGATTTTTTTTTTTTATGAATTACAGATTCCAGACCAAGCAAGCATGACTGTGATTTTTGCCCCTCTAATGAAAGCTCAATTGACTTACAGTAGCTGGACAAAAACTATGATTTCTGTTAGTGTTTTCAAATCTTAGCTACCTATGAAACAAATAACAGAAGATATATTTTATTTGTTTGTTTGGTTTCTGTCCAGTTAAACTATTTAAGGTGCATTAGGCATCTAGTGAGAATTATTCTGGTTTTCCTCCAGTGGCTGCTTCCCATTGAAAAGAGTATCAAGGGTGGCATCCCCAGTTGTTTTCCTCTAGGGGGCGCTAGCTTCCTGGTTGAAATATGTTCTTTTGTAATTGTGGTGTCTTAAGTAACCTGAACCTATATCGATATACTGTAATATAAAAAGGCAATACCCCTCCCTTAGTGATATGGCAGTAAGAAATCACATAGGAGAAATAACTTAGCTTTCTTTAATGACAGTTTACGCAGCATAATAGATGGGAATCCATGACAAAACCTTTATATAGAGTCACTATTTTTGTCTCTGCGTTGGAAGGATTTTCAGGATCGGATGATGGCATCTCCCATTCGTCCGCCAGCTTCAAAGGTGTGCCGGGCAATGTTCCAAGGCTTTATACTCTTTCTCCCTGTACAGGCCCTTACTTAGGTAAAATCATGCCATTCCAAACAAGGCAAAGAGAGGATACTATTTCATGCTGACTCTAACACACAGAAATAGTGCACATTGCCCATTTGTCTGTGTCTATCTTGTCCTATGCTTGGCCTAACAGTTCTAAATGCTGAGCCCCTTTGTACTAAATCTGGCTCAGCTGTGGTTATATCTGCCAGTTGACCCAGAAACACTTATGAATTCTATATAAAAATCTAGGGGCTTTCTTACTTAAGAGACTTACATTTTCTACCTACCCCTGATGGACCTGGCATGCCTGGCTAATCTTTAAGGTCACCCTTGGCCACCACTCCCTAACTAAATTAAAGCAAATCTGTCTGTTCTGCAACAAATACAACAGGCATAAACCTGATCAGCCACTTAAGGTTTTCATTTCCTCGACTGGCTACTGTGCTTGATTTCTGCTTTGTGGGCAGAGTAAGAATCTCAACTTCTGTACAAGCACCACTCATACAAAAAAGGCATAACCATGTGGAAAGAGAGTAAATACTCCAAGCAGAGGAGACCTCCATTGGGAAGTGATGCAAAATGGCTTCACATCAGTGTTATGTTTAAGGAATGCCAATTTGTTGAAAGGTTCTTTCCATCACCTCACCTTCATATTTTGCATGGTTTTGTTTTATAGGTGTATCCAAAGTTTTACTGACAGCAGCTGGATCAGAAGTGGAACAAGAATTTGAGAATGGTTTGTGTTTATGATTTTAAAAGTTTATATATCAGTGATTAAATATATCTACCTATTAAATAATATGTATTATTTAGTTAATCTGTGTTTTCCTTAGTGAAATATTGTTTGTTTTGCTAACTTTACTGCATTATTTTCTTCAAGCATGCAAGCGTCAGAAAAACAATATGGTGATAACTAAAGCAGGCAGCTTAAACTGCAAGAATATTGTTCACATCTGCTGGGAAAATAAACTAAGTGTAATTGAAAAACGAACAAAGGAAGTTATTGAGCTGTGTGAAACTCTGTTATTCAGATCAGTCTCATTTCCTGCAGTATGTACAGGTAAGTATTGAACTATTTAAGCAATGGAACTGTTTAGATAAACTAAAAAATAATCCGTAAATTTGTGATTTCTCACTATGCTTCCTTCCACATCCCAAAGAATTAAAACTTAGATTGGTCAGAATTCATTTTTTAAAGTTGGTCTGGAAAAAGAACCAACACAGACAGGTAGGACACAGGTTTAGCACACAACGCATGGTTTATTTACAGTTTGCTTTCCACAGCACACAAGGCAAAGCACAGAGCACAACACAGTCCCTCTGCCGCCAGCCCTTCCACCTCCACTAATCCTCAGGCTCTGTCCCCTGGTCCTTCTATACTCAGGGCGTCCTGACCAGGTAAGGGTTTCGGCCATGCTCCACACTGGACAGACAGAAACTAATGGATTTGCATGACCTTTGTGAAGCATTTGTAATCTTGTACACCTAGTGCAGTTTTTCCCAACCTCGGTCCTGGGGGCTCACTGTGGCTGCAGGTTTTTGTTCCAGCCAGATTCCTAATCAGTGACAACACCTGATAGCGCTGAACTCATTTAATTAGCTGGTATTATTTATATTTTATTCTACATTCAGAAAAGCATGGCAGCATGATTTTTACATTTATAAGACATTTAGAAATATTTCTGCATTTGCTCTAGATTTAAATGCTTAACTCTCTTGTTGATTTCATTCTATTTGCCCTTTCTCTGTGCAGTTTTTCCCCTTCATTGTATCTTATTAATGTCAATTAAAAACTAGCACAGCAGACACGCTGGCAAACAACACTGAAAGATCAAAGACTTTAGCATCAGCCCCACTAATTAGTAAGTAATGGATTAATTAAACAATTAGAACACCTAAAAAAGTAGAATGAAAATCAAGATGAAAATATTGTTAAAAAGAAAAAATACATTATTCCCATGTAACTGCTTGGTACATTTTAAAATATATATATATGTTTGTTTGTTTTTTTTTTACCAAACTTAGTTTTCTAATTTCTATATTGTTTCCAAAACACAGAACTTGGGAAATAACACATCACTTAATTAGCCCTGGAGTCCAATTAAAAACATAAGCTGGTTGGAACAAAAACCTGCAGCCACAGCATGCCCCCAGGACCGAGGTTGGAAAACACTGATTTAGTGAATAATGTTTTAATCAAAACCTTCATTGTGAAAATACATGAGCATTTTCATACCTCAGTTCATTTCCAATCTGCATTTCCTGAATTAGAATTACAATAGTATTGGCCTGGTGCAACCACTGGAGGAAAAGCAGAATGATCCTCACTAGATGCCCAAGGCACCTTAAATAGCTTATATGACTCTCACTGACAACAGTTTCTCAAAGGTTCTTATAGATTGTTAAGTTCTATACCCAGTCATGGAGACTTATCTTATCTTATCTTATCTTTTTGTATCTCACTTATCTATCTTGTCTTTCCTTGCCTTGTCTCATCTCATCTTATCTCGCCTCATCTTATCCTTTCTTATCTCAACTTATTCCATCTCAGCTTGGCATATAAAAGCTTATCCCACCTTGATCTGTCTTGTGGTAAATCAAAAGCTTTGTGTGAGAATTATCATTCAGATTCAGTGTCTAGTACAAACCCAGAAAACAGGTAGTGCTGAGCTAACTTTTGGTCAGTTTTAAAATCATTTTCTTCTGAAGAACCAAAAGTATTTAAAGTACATAATTGTGGAATCTGCTCCTCCCTCACTTTCTGAGAGAAAGCTACTCTTCCAGAAGAGAAGCATGTAATCAAAACTCAAAATTCTACTTCTCATCCAAACTGCATCACACTTGCTAGGAGGCAGATTTCACAGCCAGCTTAGGCCACAAGCACAACATGACTTACAACCAGCAAAAATGAAATGGCTAAATTTCCAAAGCTGATGACCTCTTAGGTAAAACGGTGCCTTAATATAATGATCAAGAAAATCATGAAAGGGGATCATTTGCACTCTTGGTGAATGGCTGTGTACATTTTAAATCTGTTGTAAAAGTATTTGACATTGAGTGCTTGGCTTTTCCTGTAGTCTCTTGTTGCTTAAAGGAAGGCAGTGTCTCTGAATTGAAGTGACTGCACAGGATGTGAGCAGTTTAAAGTGAGATAGAATCAGAAGATGGATCATAATAGCAATAACAATCCAAGTTTATAGCAAGTAGAACAGGAATCAAATAAACAAAGGCAGTATTTGAGACAAAATCATTGACTGAGAAATGTGGGACAATAATCAATGGCCATAATATTTCATTTAATCTTAGCAAAGTCAAAAACAAAGCAAAAAATTTTCAACCAAAGATAACTATAACAATAATAATGGAAATAGTAATAAAAATAATAAAAAATAATAGCATTAGGAGTTTTTTTTTCTTTTCTTTTTTTTTTTTAATTCATCCAAAGCTAAGACAGAAAAAAAGTATACAACACTGACCTTTATATCTTCACATATTCCCAATTATGCTGCCTAGTAACAGCATGGCAACCTTGCAACAACAAACTGTGAATAATGATGGTGACTGTCATAAAAACAAAAATTGCCCTAAATCAAAAATCTATATGACCAATAAACCTCTTGACCTATAAAACAAAATTGCCATAGTCCAAGGAGAAGACTATAAAAATCTACAATAAAGTTTACATCACAACATGAGCACATGGCATTCTTTGTACGAATTGCCTCAACTACAGAACACGTCTGGCTGTGCCTTCTTCTCTTTTGTTTTTCATGCTGTAATAAAAACTGATCCATAACTGCATGAACAAGGAGACACTTTTCACTCTGATTAACAGCTGGCTACTTTGGACTTTTGGTTAGACAGACACCAAAAACTGAGGTGTCACATGTGAGCCTGTGCTCTGCTTCTAGACCTAGAATGAAAGTAAGTAGGGACTGCTAAATAGCAAACCTTTTATTCATTACTGTACTGAGATACCAGTTAGTATATTATAATTTGTGAAATGTATGCAGTTGAGGGTATTTTGTATAGAGCTTGCTTTCTTAATTTACTGAAGACCAGTGCAAAACAGATTTTCAATTGTTTTCCTGACATCTCGAATAAATATTTAAATATATACTGTATATGCAAAAACAGCTCTGGTGCGAACGAACTTGTAACTACTTGTGTCACATTGCACATATCAATCTTGCAGGCTAATTTATCCCTGACCACTTGTATCATGTCATCACTGATGGCTGACCCAGCAGCCAGTGTGTATTCCTTCATTTACTCACTGGTACTGTACACCTAAAGAGGGAGGAAACTACTATGAGATCAGATATCCAGAACATATGATATGTAATCATTGAAACTGACAAGAACAGATCTGACATTTACGATAATATTTTAGTGTAATCTGGGTTGAAGACTCCTGGGGAAGACAGGAACTCTTTCACTTAGATGTGGAAAGAATTAAGGGTAATTCTTCAATTTGGTTATATGTTACTTAGTTACATAATCCATTTTTGGGAGTGTTCAGGTTCAGCTATGAATATTTATTTGAATGTCTCTTTTCGAATACTGTTTTGCAGGGGCAGGTGGTTTAAAGCCTAATGCAGTGGCCAAAGCAATGTTGGATGGTATTTCCGCTGCAGTGACAAATCAAAATGTCAATACTGTCTCTGTGGTCAGGATTGTCCTCTTTAGGAAAGATATTTTCGAGTCCTTCAAGTCAACTGTGGAGTCATGCTATGGAAACACAAAACGTAATGAAGCTGCAAAAAGTAAGTTACATCATTTTTACAATTATACCTTTTTACAGTTAAATTCTCATTTTTGCACTTTGTCAGTGCGTCTGTATCTTATGAAAAAGTTTTATGGCTGTAAAAATGCATGTTATTATGTTGAATTTAATTATGAAGTTATTAGTGTTCATTCTGAAGATTATATTAGTAATTTGTAATGAAGTGGATATTACATAAAATGCAATGAAACTGAAAAATAATATTTTTGTGTGTTCAGAAGTGCTAATATTACCACCATTCCAGGCTTGAAAAATATTAAAGCAATGTGCCATCATACCTGTTGAATATTGAATATTACAGCTGTGATAATCCTTTTTTGTGGATGGTTTATTTTCCATCACAGCTATATAATCTCAAATGTGAAAATTCCAGTGGTGTCAGTTTTTTGGTGATTACTCATAGATAGCATGCCAAAGCTGTGGGTTAAACTGGTGTGCTGTGATGAGCTTGTGGTTGAAATGATATAGATTAACAATTAACCTCTGCATTTTTGTGCAATGATAATGGAATTTTTAACTTAATATTTTATTGACCATCTGCATAACTTTTAGGTTTAATAACATTTAATGTGAAAAGGAGCATTAACAGCAGAAAGTAGAAACAATAAATTCAGTCTAAAAGCACTGTGCAAAATTCACTGGAGTATAACTATTAAATCATATGTTACAAAACTATTGGGCTACTACCACAAAATATTAATTGGCACCGTAGCTCACCTAGATAACTGAAAAAAATAAACTTTAAAAATACACTTGACAGGCTTGTTTAGCCTAGTGGCTTGGTCTCTAAGGCACACCAAATTAACATTTAGAAATATCTAAAAATCTATTTCAGATTTCTTAAAATGCATGCCACCTTTTAGGACATCTGAAACTCATTTACCAATGTCACACAGTATGCTCCTGTACATATTCGGATATTTCAAAATAACTTCCTGTCCATTTCTTTCAATGGGGCTTCCTGTCTACCTTAAGATACCTTGAAAAGCATTTCATGTATTTGAAAACATACAGAATGCTATTTTAAGATATCTGTAAATGGGTATGAGATGCATTGAACTTTATTGTAGATTATCAGAAAATTATATTAAGATATCTTGGAATAAGATCATAATTTTTTATAAAGGCATCAGAAATGTATTTGATATATCTTGAATTACATTTCAAGAAACAATGTATAAAATGGACCAGATACTCATTTTAAGATATTTTGAAATGAATCTAAGATACCTAAAAATATATTTAAAACATCTCAGTTGCTATATGATTGCGAGACAAAGATGCTATCCAGTGACCTGAGATGAAGACTGGACTCCTTTGGTACTGTGTCTCTTTGGAGAGTCTTAGGGTACCACTGGTTTAACTTTGTGTTGAAGGAGCAGTTACTCATGGAGTCCAGAATGAGGCACATTACTTGCAATGTGAGGGAGCGTCAGTTATGGCACTACGGCCATGTGGCATGATCCTCCAAGGATGATCTAGCTTGCAGGATCCTTATTGTTGAGGACCTGAGTTGCTGGACCAGGCCAAGGGGATGCCGACATAACACCTGCCTGTGGTAGATAGAGGCTCATTTCCCAAGAAGTGGGACTGGACCGTGTATCTGCCTGGGGGAGTTTCCAACCGGGATCCCGAGCTGTTTCGTTGTGTGGTGGGTGCAGCAACGTGCTGTATCAGTGCATGTTCCCCAGCCTGACCTGAACTCAGTTGTGATTTGATATGAAAATATTCAAAATATATTTTAAGATACCTTGATTATATTTCTAGATATCTTTAAGGAATATTCCACCCAAAAATTATCTTTTTCTTATATGTTACTTATCCCATGTAGTTTGTAGTGGTAATGTCATGTTTTCATAGAGAAAAGAGAAGTATTGGAGGTTGTGCTGTTGAATTGAACACCCACACCTCTCCCACTCATTCAGTGATCAAATGTCACATCTTCAGTTGAAAAGTGTGACCCTGTGCATAGGGGCTTCCTGTTTGTGGGCTAGTTTTATTTCACAGATTATTTATTTAGCATTATTTTAGCTAAAACATACATGTGTTTTGCATGTTATGAGCATATGACTAATTGGCTTGAAGTGTGGACTATGCAACATAAGTAACCCGAGATTATTTCATGGATGATATTGATATTATTTGCTGTTATCCAGTGTTGGTCACCTTAGGGTCCCATTCTACCAGAAACTTTGTTATGTCCATTCTCCACAAGATTTGAGACTTAATTTTTTTCTTGGCCATCACTATAAACTCTAAGGGGGGAGTAGCATATTAAAAAAATATATCATTTTTGAGTGTAGTATTCCTTTATAAAACCATCCACATCTTTTTGAGATATCACAATTGCATTTTAAGATGTCTCATATACATTTCAAAGTATCTTAAACTAATTTTGATATATCTGTATATATTAAATTGATTTTGTCATATTGTCAATTGCTCTAATGTTCTAAAAATTCATAGCCGGATCCTGTATACTGAGCGTTTAATGACCTTAGCCTGCTTTTTGAAAATGGCCAACATAGAAAAGCTGTGCAGTAACTGTAAATTGGGAGAACTAGACATAGAACTTACTATTTTGTTAAATGTTTTTAAAAAATGAGGAAGATATCCATCCATCCTTTTCTGCTTATCCAAGATTGGTTCGCGGGGGCAGCAGCTTGAACAGAGATGCCCAGACTTCCCTCTCCCCAGCCACGTCTTCTAGCTCTTCTGGGGGAAAACCCAAGGCATTCCCAGGCCAGCCAGGAGACATAGTCCCTCCAGTGTGTCCTGAGTCTTCCCCGGGGCCTCCTCCCGGTTAGACGTGCTCAGAACACCTCACCAGGGAGGCGTCCAGGAGGCATCCTGATCAGATGCCCGAGCCACCTCATCTGACTCCTCTCGATGCAGATGAGCAGCGGCTCTATTCTGAGCCCCTCCCAGATGACTGAGCTTCTCACCCTATCTTTAAGGGAAAGCCCAGACACCCTGCGGAGGAACCTCATTTCAGCCGCTTGTATTCACAATCTCGTTCTTTCGGTCACTACCCATAGCTCATGACCATAGGTGAGGGTAGGAATGTAGATCAAAGGGTAAATTGAAAGCTTTGCTTACAGCTCAGATCTTTTTTCACTACGACAGACCGATGCAGAGCCCGCATCACTGCGGATGCCGCACCGATCCGCCTGTCAATCTCACGCTCCATTCTTCCCTCACTCGTGAACAAGACCCTGAGATACTTGAACTCCTCCACTTGGGTCAGAATCTCGCTCCCAACCCTAAGAGGGCACTCCACCTTTTTCCAGCTGAGGACCATAGTCTCGGATTTGGAGGTGCTGATTCCCATCCCAGCTGCTTCACACACAGCTGTGAACCAATCCAGAGAGAGCTGAAGATCACGGCCTGATTAAGCAAACAGGACAACATCATCTGCAAAAAGCAGTGACCCAATCCTTAGTCCACCAAACCGGACCCCCTCAACACCCTGGCTGCGCATAGAAATTCTGTCCATAAAAGTTATGAACAGAATCTGTGACAAAGGACAGCCCTGGTGGAGTACAACTGTCACTGGAAATGGGTTTGACTTACTGCCGGCAATGCGGACCAAGATCTGACACCGTTTGCACAGGGACCGAACAGCCCATATCAGGGGGTCCGGTACCCCATACTTCCGGAGCACCCCCACAGGATTACCCGAGGGACACGGTTGAATGCCTTTTCCAAGTCCATAAAACACATGTAGACTGGTTGGGCAAACTCCCACGCACCCTCCAGGACCCTGCTAAGGGTGTAGAGCTGGTCCACTGTTCCACGACCAGGACGAAAGCCACACTGTTCCTCCTAAATCTGAGGTTTGACTATCTGATGGACCCTCCTCTCCAGGACCCCCGAATAGACTTTTCTGGGAGGCTGAGGAGTGTGATCCCTCTGTAGTTGGAACACACCCTCCGGTCCCCCTTCTTAAAGAGGGGGACCACCACCCCGGTCTGCCAATCCAGAGGCACTGTCCCCAATGTCCATGCGATGTTGCAGAGGCGTGTCAACCAGGACAGTCCTACAACATCCAGAGCTTTGAAGAACACCGGGTGTATCTTATCCACCCCTGAGGCTCTGCCACCAAGGAGTTTTTTGACCACCTCGGTGACCTCAGTCCCAGGGATTGAGGAGGTCTTCGAAGTACTCCCCCCACCAACCCACAACGTCCTGAGTCGAGGTCAGTAGCGCACCATCCCCACCATATACAGTGTTGACACTGCACTGCATCTCCCTCCTGAGATGCCGGAGGGTGGACCAGAATCTCCTCGAAAGTGCATTCTCCATGGCCTTCCCAAACTCCTCCCACGCCCAAGTTTTTGCCTCAGCAACCACCGAAGCCGCATTCCGCTTGGCCTGCTGGTACCTATTAACTGCTTCCAGAGCCCCACAGGACAAAAGGGTCCTGTAGGACTCCTTCTTCAGCTTGATGGCATCCCTCACCGCCTGTGTCCACCAACCGGTTCAGGGATTGCCGCCACGACAGGCACCGACCACTTTACAGCCACAGCTTCAGTCAGCTGCCTCAACATTAGAGGCACGGAACATGGCCCATTCGGACTTAATGTCCCCCACCTCCCTCGGGACATGGTTGAAGTTCTGCCGGAGGTGGGAGTTGAAGCTACTTCTGACAGGGGACTCTGCCAGATGTTCCCACCAGACCCTCACAACACGTTTGGGCCTACCAGGCCTGACCGGCATCCTCTCCCACAATCGAAGCCTACTCACCACCAGGTGGTGATCAGTTCACAGTTCCGCACCTCTCTTCACCTGAGTGTCCAAGACATGTGGCTGCAAGTCCGATGACATGACCACAAAGTTGATCATCGAACTGAGGCCTGGGGTGTCCTGGTGCCAAGTGCACATATGAAAACCCCTATGCTTGAACATGGTGTTTGTTATGGACAATCCGTGATGCGCACAGAAGTCCAATAACAAAACTCCGCTCAGGTTCAGATCGGGGGGCCATTCCTCCCAATCACGCCCTTCCAGGTCTCACTGTCATTGCCCACGTGAGCATTGAAGTCTCCCAGTAGTACTAGTGAGTCCCCAGAAGGTATACCCTCTAGCACCCTCTCCAGTGTCTCCAAAATGGGTGGATACTGCAAACTGTAGGCGGAGGGAGGCTACCCTCTTGTCCACTGGGGTAAACCCCAATGAACAGGCTCCAAGTTGAGGGGCAATAAGTATGCCCACACCCACTCGGCGCCTCTCACCGGGGGCAACTCCAGAGTGGTAGAGAGTCCAGCCCGTTTCAAGGAGATTGGTTCCAGAGTCCAAGCTGTGCGTTGAGGTGAGCCCAACTATATCTAACCGGAACCTCTCAACCTCGCGTACTAGCTCAGGCTCCTTCCCCTTCAGAGAGGTGACATTCCATGTCCCAAGAGCCAGCTTCTGTAGCTGAGGATCAGACCACTAAGGTCCTCGCCTTCGGCAACCACCCAACTCACACTGCACCTGACCTCTTTGGCCCCTCCCATAGGTGGTGAGCCCATGGGAAGGGGGACCCATGTTGCCTCTTCGGGCTGTGCCCAGCCGAGCCCCATGGGTGCAGGCCTGGCCACCAGGCGCTCGCCATAGAGCCCCACCTCCAGGCCTGGCTCCAGAGGGGGGCCCAGGTGACCCACGTCCGGGCGAGGGAAAACACCGTCCAAATTTTTTAATGAGGAAGATAAATTTCTCTAAATTTATAATAATTATAATAATACATTGTATCTGTATAAATGTTTAGACTCCTAAGCCAGATTACATATTAACTGAAATTTGATGTAAAAAATAGTAAATACAACTACAACTTTGACTACAGACAAACTAAAAAAAGACATTTTTATGAAAATGCTAATGTACAGGTGTGATTTATTTGATTAACTGAAAAAAGTGTAAAAATATAAAAGAGTAATGTGGCAATTGCAAAGGTTTGAGCACCATTTCGATTGCAAAGTCTCAGATCTGTTATGCCATTTGGCTTGTCTGACTTAGCGTATTAGGTGTTAATCTAGTCAATATTTGTACAATAGAAGTGTCAGCTGACAGTTTAGCAGCTGACTAAATTCTATGACAAAACTCAACAACCATGAGCTCTCCTAAGAAACTGACTGAGGATCTGAAAATTAAACTAATTGATGCCTACTATGAAATGGTAGGCCATAAAAAGTTATTAAAGTGCTTCTAGCAAGTGATTTCCACAATATCTTTGGGAAATGGTAGTTTGAGGAACCATGAGGATGAAGACGATCTGGAAAATCAAGAAAACAGATTGATTGAACAGTTCATATATTGTGCAGGGAGGCCAAACAAAACCCCAATAGAACAGCAAGACACTTGCAGGCAGGATTAACAGAGAAAAGAGTGGCGGTGAACTGTTCGCCTGTGCAGCATTTTTTACACAGACATGGCTTTTATAGAAGAGCCACCAGAAGGAAACCTTATGCACGATCTCATCTCAAAAAACAGCATCTGCATAAGACAGAGGCATTTTTGAACCAAACGCTGTGGACAGAAGAAGATAAGATCACACTCTTCAGCAAGAACTACAAATGATTTGTTTGGAGAAAAAATTAGCAGCATTCAAAGAATAAATCACTTTGGCAATTGTGAAGTACAGGGGTGGATCTGTTATACTTTGGGGTTGTGTGGCAGCTAATGTCACAGGAAACATTGCAGGTACAGTGAAGAACTGATTCCACTTAATATCAAAAAATCCTTTAGGAGAATTTCAGACAGTCAGTCAGAAAACTCAAGGTAAAAAAGATGGCTTCCACAACAGGACAATGATCTAAAACACTCTTCAAAATCATGTATGAAATATCTCAAGATGCTATGCAAAAAAAGCAGCATAAAAACATCTAACACCTGCAAGAAAGAACAGGGAAAAGACACAGAGATGGCAATAAAAAACATCTGCAAGCTGTGATTTGTGCTTAAGGGAGTGTTAAGTACTGACTTAATAGGGTGATCAAATATTTGCACATCCAACATTTATTCTTTCATTTTTTTATGTCATCAGATAAATCATAATTGTACATTATACATGTACATTATACATACAAATTTAGTTTATTGCTATTATTGCTATTAATTTTGTATGTACTGCTTTTATTGCAATGTCAACAAAATATTTTATTTGGCCAGGTTGTGCAAATTTTTGCATGGAACTGTATGATTTATATAATATCAATGACTAAAAATATTTGTGATAACAATTAGGCTACTGTACTTGCAGCTCAGTGTTGCTGCACCCACCACATGACAAAACAGCTTGGGATCTCAGTTGGCAACCCCCCAGGTACACACGCGGTCCAGTCCCACCCTCCAGAAATTACTTTCTGTCTGCCGTAGCCAGGTGTTACATGGGTGACCCCTTGGCCTGGTCCAGCCACTCGGGTCCCCAACAATGAGGATCCTATGAGCCCGATCACCCTCGGGGAATTGCGCCACATGGCCGTAATGCTGTAACTGTTGCTCTCTCACAATGCAGGTAATGTTCCTTATTCAGGACTCCATGAGCAGCCGCTCATTCGACACAAAGTCAAATCAGTGGTACCCAAGGATTCTCTGGAGAGACAGTACCAAAGGAGTCCAGTCTTCGTGTCAGGTCACTGGATAGTGTCCATGTCTTCCACCCATATAACAAGACAGGAAGCACCAGGACTCTAAAAATTTGGACCTTCATCCTTTTTGAATATATACCACTACACCATAACCTATTGTCTATGGGGGAAAAGCGAAAGTTTTAGATTCATCAAAAATTTCTTTTTTTTTGTTAAAATTTTATTGAATTTATTAAATGCAAGTAACATTCCATATAAGCCAGTCAAACTTAACAAAACTAAATTCAAATCACCCCCCACCCATGAGAATGTGAGCAGAGCCAACAGCCAGAGTTAAACTTTAAGAGTAGAAAAAAAAGGGAAAGAAAATAATTTTCCCCAGTTTAAGTGCTGCCAGGTTTTAAAAAGGTTTTGAACAGATCCTCTAACTGAGAATTTGTTTTTTTCTAATTTCAAATAGTACATAGCATCAATGACTTAAAAGAGATGGGTTAGGATTCTTGTAATTGAGCAAGAAAAGTCTATGTTCTAATAGTGAAGTAGAGACAATTCCAGTTTGTTTGTCCTTCTCCACTTTAAGCCCATCTGGGAGTACACCAAACACAGCTGTTAATGGATCAGGAGTGATTGTGACACCAAGGCTGTCTGAAAGGCATTTAAAGATTTTGGTCCTAAATTGATAATGAGCTTCATGTTTACTTGTGATGTTTACCCTAGGTATTTAAACTGATCTGCAATGATAAAAGGGAAGGTGTCCAATCTAATATTGTGTGCTAGAGAGGTCACTGGAAAGAGCACACTTTTATTCAAATTAATTTTGAGTCCAGAAATCTAATGAAATTTTGCAAGTACTGTACTGTTAGGACAGCAGGCACAGTATTTTGTGGATCTTATATATATAGTATCATATCATCTGCATATAGTGATATTTTCTGTTCAAGTCCTTCTCTGATAATCCGCTTTATCTCATAAGCATTTCAACAGTAAACTGCCAGTGGCTCAATGGCAATTGTAAATAGCAGTGGTGACGGGGGCATCCTCGTCTAGTACCAGGTTCTAGTTTGAAGCAGTCTGAACTGAGTACAAACTGAAGATACTGGACTGGTATGCAGTAGTTTGATCCATGCACAAATGTTTGGACCAAACCCAAATTCATCAAAAATTTCGATCTCCGGTTTTCGACAAATCTCGAGGTTTTAGGGTCCCCTGATACTGAAAACATTGACATCTCGATTATGGGTGCGTGCCTGTGTGCCGCAGTTTCTTGAGGACAGTCTAGAGGTGAAATGGCTGGACAGAACAATACCAAACTTGAAACTTAAACCTGTTATGAAATGACGATGTGCTGATTAGTCTTTGAACCAAATCATGCAAGAGAAAGAGGCACTCTAGAGGAACCCGCAAATTAATTTTTGATAATATCTTGAGAATTATGGCAAATACTGTAATTCTGTAATTAATTATGAATTCTTCCTGTCAATTGCTATCGTAATGACCTGTTTTATGATCAGAAAGATCAGCATCAGAGTGGTAAATAATTACTGGAATATTATAGAATAGTTTGGGTTACTTGGTTTCTAGAGAGGTTGCCCAGAGGGGACTGGGCGGTCTCATGGTCTGGAATCCCTACAGATTTTATTTTTTTTTTCTCCAGCCGTCTGGAGTTTTTTTTGTTTTTTCTGTCCCCCCTGGCCATTGGACCTTACTCTTATTCGATGTTAATTAATGCTGATTTATTTTGTTTTCTTATTGTGTTTTTTTTTTCTGTTCTTTATTATGTAAAGCACTTTGAGCTACTGTTTGTATGAATATGTGCTATATAAATAAATGTTGTTGTTGTGTTGTTGTTGTTGTAGAGTGCAAAGCCTACTAATGTGTATGATTTATTTACTCTTTTACTCAATACTCTAATTACTATTGTTTAATTCAATGTTAAAAGTTTGAAAAATATAATGTATTGTCACAGTATGTTAGATTTTGCAGCTGGCAAAAGTTTGCTAGAGGCAAGGGCACAAAGTGACCCTGGATATGTCCATTAATTCCCCAGAAGACCTCCAAACATCAAACAGACTTCTTCCTCATTCATGCTAGCACTGAAATGCAGGGTCTGTTAGGAGGGTATGTCCTTTGTACATACTGGCTCTTTCAGTAGGAAATCAGGTAAGGACTTTAGCACAAGCTAGACAGAGTTCTAGATATGTTAAAATTATTTCCCCATGATGACATACAGCAGGTGATCCAGCAGAGGCTGGGTACCCATGACCATCTCGTCAAGCAACAGAGAGAGAGAGAGAATGCCACAATGGGGCATAACTGGAGGTGAGAACACATTCTTCCAGAGAGAGGGTACTTTATGGTTCCAAGCAATGAATAGTAAGGTCATGTTACTGGCCAGATGTGAGGTGAACATCTAGAAGCATAGGTGAAAAGATGAACATGTAGAAGCATAGGTGACAAGGCACAGTCCCAGACTAGAAGAGTTGAGATCATATTGCTTCTTTAAGGTTGGCAGTGTAGTTTCTGCCTTGGAAAAAGTAACAGAAGAGTACGTTTATTTATTCTTAACATTCTGCCTGTGTTTATCCCACTTAAATAATTTTGCCAATAGGTGGCCAGTTTTTAATTTTTATTCTGGTTTCACTCCTATCAGTGACAATATAGTTATTCTTGAATTTTTTTTTTTTTTTTTTTCATTTTACAGAGATGAAACTAAAGGAGAAGAAAAAATTAAAAATAGAAAATTACTGCAAACCTTCAATTGACATCTTATCACTCATCCCAGATGAAGATGTGCCACCAGCTCTTTTTAATGTGATTGGGTGGGACTCACAAAATGTGAAAGAGGCCAAAGATAATCTAGAATCTGTATTCAATGCTGTCTACCATGAAGAAAGCCTGCAAGATGACAATATCTTCAGCCTTAGTGTTCAAGATATCCAAACGCTTTTGGAGACTGCAAAAAACAAAAGTGTTCATGTTTCCGTTGATCATCATGATAAAAGCAGGCTATTGTTAAAAGGTCTTCGAGATGATGTGATATACATTGTCCAACAAGTTCAGCTACTTGTAAATAGCTTATTAAAAAGGGAGCTAGAAAAGCGAAACCAGGAACTGGTCAGATGTGATGTGCAATGGTACTACTATGAAAAGAACCAATCCATACCTTTCACCTTGGAGACAAACTTCATCCTAGAGGAAGCATTCAGCAATAATTCTATACAGGTTACGGTAACAGATGAGTCTATGAGAATGTTCAATATTAACTTGAGGAAAATGGTTGCAACTACTCCAGATTCATCAGAGGAAATTGAATTGAAAAGGATTGAGAACAGTCTGGGTGAGTTGTTTTATTATAGATTTCTTGAAAATCTTAAAATGCTGACATCTTTATATGAAAAAAGAATGTAAAAAATTAATGTCAGCATTGTTAAAAGTGAACAGCAACCTTATGAGAGCTTCACAGCATTTTGTAGTAAATTAACTTTTCTATGCAAAGGATACCCATGCTTTGTCAAACATCACCATACATGAGGTTTAGCAGCCAACAATTCAAAAGAGATGTAATCTTGTTGTTGAGGCCACTTTTATTTTTAATATACATACACAATTAGAGAAGAATATAAATAACATGTGGGTTAAAGTTAAAGATAATACCAAACTTGGGGGAAAAGTAGCTAATGTAGAATCATCTAAATTGTTATAGAGGGACTTTGGCAGCATGCTGACTTGGGCAGAATTGTCACATATGAAATTTAATATTAGTAAATGTAAGGTGTTACACATAAAAAGTAGAAATGTTAGATTTACATAAGAAGAAGAAATGTTACATTTGAATGCACAATGGGAAGTTTGATAACACACTAGTGAAGACTCACCTTGAGTGCTGTGTTATGTTTTAGGCTCCATATTACAAAAAAAGAGAGTAGTGGTACAGAAAGACCAGAATAGGAGGAAACAAGATGATTCTGGCACTGAGAGGTAAGAGCTATGTGAAGAAAATGAAGGAGCTGAACAGTGTAAGCAAATGAAGAATATGAGGTGACATGATCAAACAGTACAGTGAATTCCAGCTGTTACTTTAAAATAAATTCTTCAGCAAGAACATGGGAACTTGGATAAAAAACCTGTTAAGGTTAAGTTGGGAAAGGAAACAGTAATGTGTTCACTATAAAAAAAATAGGTTGCATAAGAAAGAATAAAATGGGTGTGAGTTCTTTAAAAGTCATTATTTATAGTAACAAATCACAATCTTTTGAAGGGAGTTAAAGGAGATTATGATAGATGACAAGAACAAAACCAAATTACTGTGTTATTTGTGAATAAATAGAAGGGTGTAGCTATTACAGCTAACAAACAAAATACATGACAATCTTAGTTATGAGGGAAAGTTAGAGTTTCAAGTAACAATTCCAGTTTTAGATATCAGCATTAGATTTTTTTTTGGAAACACTAGGGAAGTTTAGTTAGGTGCGTGACCGAGATAGAGTCCCATGGCAGCAGAAAAGGAATGTTGGGGCACCAACCAGTTCACCCCTTTTAATAAATTTTTAAAATGAAAGCAAAACAGTGTTGCAGCCACAGCTGACAACTTAGCAATTATAGCTTGCCAGCACTGGGTCAAATTCTGACACCGTTTATTAGGTCACAGAACTCAAAGCCAGGTCTCTAGAGCTACAGTATGAGGCACCAGTGCTAGCAATTGTACCACTAGGCATCTCACTTTCCTTGTATTTAACATATTGTTACATAAACATTCACTTTTTAAATCCTAACTTGTCTGCTTTTTATAAAAACAGCTTCCTGTTTCCATAAGATTTGCAACAAAAGTAATGTAACCCATGACAATTTTTGTGCTTTTGGATTAAATGCTTGTTATATGGCTGCCTGCAAACAATAGCCTATGCATTAGTATATTTTTTAGTGTTTAGTAATAACAGGCACAAAGCAGGAAGTGTACGGAATGTTTAGACACAAGATGCTAAAGTGCTTAAGTTATCCTTGCATTTTAAAGTGGAAGAAGGCTGTGTGTTCTGCATTACTCCTGTGTGAATAGATTTTGTGATTTTTTTTGGCCCTCACAGGAGCTATAGTAGCTGAATGTTGGAAAAAAATTGTTTTCAAACCTGTAGCTTCTGCTGATTGGACAGAAGACAAAGCAATTGCAGGAGCAAGCAATTCATTGAGGAAATAATCAGTCTCATGGTGACAAAAGGTTAAGAGTAGCTGTGCTTCCTTACTGGAAAGAAGTGAAGTATTAATGCCAGTAGACAGTGAGGGCATACAAGTTCATTTATAAGTAAGAAAATGTTTATTTTCAAAATACCATAGTTGGCGGGAGGGGCTTTCACTTAAAAAATTAAAAGAAAGGGGCTGTGCAGTAGGTAAATAGAAATCAACTTGGGGATGCCAAGCAGGTCAAAAAAGTGGTAAATTCAGGCAAGTGAAAAAGTAAATAATTAGTGGATGGTTTTCTTAGTAAGAAGGAAGTAGTGTATAAAAAAAATCTCTTAGCACTCAGGAAAGTTAGTGTTAGAAAGATGGCAACAGCATACTGTAATTAGACAACATACTACATACATTTACTTTTACTGCTGCAGTAACATCCATACGTGGTTGCTGTAAATGAAATGCATATTGTGAAAAAGTGCAAAAAGAAAACATACCTGATTGAGGATATCATCAGATTTATATGGTGCCATCTAAATTTAAATCTAAAGCCTAGACTCACTTTTGATTTCATAAAGTAAACAGTGAACTTGAGATGACTACGGCCATATGCAAAATTTGCTATAGCAAAGTCAAGTGTCGCGGTAATACCAAAAATGTTCCCATGCATCTCATTCAACACCACCTGGAGATAGACTTTAATGGCACCAAGCCTGCAGCTATGCCGTGTAAGCAGCAAACTCTGGACACAGCAGTTGGGATAATGCAAAACAGATAACAAAGTCTATTATATATTTTATTTGCAAGAACCTTCATCCATATATTGTAGTTGAGAATGCAGGATTCTTAATTCATTCTATCAAGTGGTGGTAAGTTATTCCATCACAACAGTTATTCCCAGATGCACCAAAATATACAACAAAGCTAAATGGGAATTAAAGACATTTACTCTGTAAAGTGGAAAGAGTTGCCCTGATATGGAATCACAGTGTTCTGTTACATTAACGTTACATCATACAATTATATATAATGATGCTTATCCTCTTACGACCTACAAACCTTAGTCATGCATGAAAGTCATACCAGGGCTAACATAACCCAAGCTGCTCCATAATGTCACTGAGGAATGCAGAACTGAAGAAAAGAAGTAAGTGTTAGTGAACAACAACTTGGCAAACATTCTTGTTGCAGCTTAGCTGGTCGGCTTTCCTCATATTAAATGCTATGCACTCACATTAAACTTTGTGGTTGAGCATGCCCTCAAGCCCTCAAGATGTTGATCAGCTCCTTGGAAGAATAAGACACATCATAGGGTTCTTCAAAAGATGTAGCCAAGAAGTATTGATTCACAACCCATAGACAATCACAATACTTTAAAAATCACAATACATATGAAATTGGCAGACAAAAATCGTAATACAGTGATCCCTCCTCGATCACGGGGGTTGCATTCCAGAACCCCCTGCGAAAGGTGAAAATCCGCGAAGTAAAAACCATATGTTTATATGGTTATTTTTTATATATTTTAAGCCCTTATAAACTCTCCCACACTCTTATGAACATTTCCTGCACAGTTATAGAGCATAAACCCTTTGTATTCTCTTAGATATTAGGTAAGATTCGTTGAAACTATGTATGTAAACACAATGTTTATATACAGTAAAACCTAAATATTATTTTAAAGCATCTCTGATATCACATATGTTACAGCCATTACGACAGACAGACAGATAGACCACCAGCAATAAATACATATAATGCAAGAAAAATTGTATACAGTAAAGTGTGTGTACAGTGACACTAAACGTACGTACATGTACTAAGTACTGTACGTAGAAAATTAATTATGATTACTCACCAACAATGATACAACGACTTGTCCGATAACGCTGACTTTAATTTTACTGCACAACAAAGGAGAGCGTTACAGCTCTTCTAAAGGAGCCTCTTCAGGCGACTGTGTAGCACCGCCGTTGTTCTTCTTCCAGCAGTCTTTAATCCAAATCCCTAAAGCAGATTCCATCTAAACTACCGCATTATTACGTCCACTTACAACTCCTTTTGCGCCCTGGTTAAAGGACACTGCGGCCGTAGATCTTATATTCTTTTCCTCCTTTTTAAATAAAAAGAATCGTGGACTCATTGATGCTGTAATGGCGTCCTACAGCGGTGTAGCTGTTCCCTTCCTTCAACATATCCAAAACTTTTACCTTTTCGGCAATCGTCAGCATCTTCCATTGGCGCTTTGGCATGGCCCCTGAAGCAGTAGCAGGAGCAGATCGTTTTGGAGCCATAACAAAGGGATTGACTATGCACAAAGATAAACACAAAAGAGCACAAAAGATAACTCTTTTCACAGCGAAACACATTGGTGCTGAATGAGCGAGATGAGACTTCCTGGTTAGCGCAGCTGAATCGAATTTGGTGCTCCGTTGCTGATTCAATCAGCACACAGGAACTTAACTGCGTGCTCTGATTGGGTATCTTCTCAGCCATCTGCCAATAGTGTCCCTTGTATGAAATCAACTGGGCAAACCAATTGAGGAAGCGTGTACCAGAAGTAAAAAGACCCATTGTCCGCAGAAACCCGAGAAGCAGCGAGAAATCCGTGTTATATATTTAGATATGCTTGCATATAATATCCGCGATAGAGCGAAGCCGCAAAAGTCGAAGTGCAATATAGTGAGGGATTACTGTATCAAATCAAGAGGTCTCCGCCAATTCCCATCCTTATCGGGCAGATCCAAGCAACTATATGTCATGTTGGGAGGGTCATTAAAATACACAGAGGGGATTGGTTGCTGATTTTCTCTTGTGACAGTTGGAGGATGCACACTTTTTCGTAGCAGACACAACACTATAAGTAAGGAGTTATTGAGGAGAAACACATGGCAAGAACAGTTTTACTGAACAGTCAGCATGGGTTCAGAAGAGGAAGGTAATGTTTTACCAATGTGCTGAAATTCTGTAAAAATGCAATAAAAGGATCAATGTGGAGAATATGATATTTATCTTTCAGGAAACATCCACATGAGACGTTGGGAGTGTAGGGTACAGTGTGAAGAGAGGAGCTGAATTAGCTAAAACACATGAACCAGAGCGTTATAGAACAAGGAACCTTATCAGAATTTGGTGGTGTTAAGAGTGGTGTCCCTAAGGGGTCATTGCTGGGGCCATAAACCATAAACACCTGAAATACATTGCCAAGTAGTATGGTAGACAGAAGGACTTTAGGGACTTTCAAAACTCAACATAATGTTATTTTGGAAGAATTAGGTTGACAGAATAGACAAGCTTTGTTGTGCTGAATGACCTATTGTTTTCAATGTTTTTCCAATGTTGTAATGCAGATTCACACATCCGCATTAAACTGGGGTCATTTATATCATTGTCTTGTTCTGGGAATAGAGTAAATGGAATTATCTTAGTTTTAGCATGTACTGTTCCTAATCAATATATTCTAATTATTTTTTTTATCTTTGGCTTGAGTATTGTGGGTATATCTGAAACTCTAGAAAAGAGAAACTTTACTTGAGGGAGTAATTTAATTAAAAATGTCAACTTCTGAGTTTGGAGTGCATTGCATCTTCAGATTTTTTTATCCACTTATGTTTCACTAGTAGAATACCCATGCTTCGCAGCGGAGAAGTAGTGTGTTAAAGAAGGTATTAAAAAGAAAAGGAAAAATTTTAAAAATAACGTAACATGATTGTTGATGTAATTGTTTTGTGATTGATATGAGTGTTGTTCTCACATATATATCTGTGTATATATATATATAGCAAAATACCCGCGCTTCGCAGCGGAGAAGTAGTGTGTTAAAGAAGGAAAGAAAAAGAAAAGGAAACATTTTAAAAATAACGTAACATGATTGTCAAAGTAATTGTTTTGTGTATTTGGCGGCAGCGTCACAAAGTTGTTTTCGTCTAGCTGCATCAGAAAATGTACCACGACGTCTGACACGCCTCCTTTTTACTGTTTTCTCACAGCTTGGATTGCTGCTGTCATAATGGGTTTGAGTCTACATATATATATACATACATATATACATATACACATACATATCTTCATATCTATATACATATATACATATCTATATACATATCTACATATACACATATATATATATGCATACCTATCTACATCATATATACTGTACACACACATATACATACATACATACACAGACACACACATATATATAATTTGTGTGTGTGTATGTATGTATGTATGTATGTATGTATGTGTGTGTGTGTGTATATACACATACATACAAACATACACACAGGTATATATATATGTGTATATATATATGTATGTGTGTATATGTGTGTGTATAGCTTTGATCACTGAGTGCAAGGGAAAAATAATAAAATGTAGTCTATAAGTTATTAAACAGTAAAACATTAACGTTTTAAGAAGTAAAGGTACATTGAGCACTACTGGAGTGGTTGCGGGTAAACTACATTTTAAAGACGGTATAACAGAACAGGTAAGTAGTACTAACAGCAGCTAAAATGTATATAGATCATCTCTCGGTAGTTGATCCCTTTTGAAAGGCACTACACGACGGCTGTGGTATAGAAATTACATTTTCTATGTGAAAGTCCAAATTTCTGCCTCTGGTAATGTGCCTTACCAGCAATTAAAGAAAATTAGTTTTGTGTCCTCTGCAGTGTTAAGAGAGAAAGGCTTTGGTTTGGGATAAAAGGAAAAAAGGTGTAAAGAAAGGAAAGTTGCCTTTTTCTTTTATATAGTATAGAGAGATGTGTTCGGTGACGATATGAGCGCCTTTTGGGGACAGTCGCGGTGGGTCTTGTGCAGACTGGTGAGACGTCCCAGCTATTAATCGGCTGTGATGGCACTGTCAGTCCTTCACTCCTGTGCGTGTCTTCATAATCCGAGCTGACGACCTCATAATCGTATACGTGCAAAATAAAGTGCGAAGCGCCTTAATACTATTTTGCCGCGGTGTAGAAAAGGGGTCCCGTGTTTGCACTTGTCTGGGCTATAGCTCAGGGGGAGGATGAAAAAAATTAAAAGTGCTCACTTTGAGTTAAGGCAGAAGCGCAGTCAGCGTCTCAAAGGCCGGCACAGCTATGCGCGCGCGCCGGCTGCTCGACTTTTGCTGGGCAGGAGACGCCAGTTTTTGCAGACACGTTCACATGATCAAAAGTCTCCGCGCTCTTTGGAGGTCATTCATATACAAAATACCCGCGCCTCGCAGCGGAGAAGTAGTGTGTTAAAGAAGTAATGAAAAAGAAAAGGAAACATTTTAATAATAACGTAACATGATTGACATTGTCATGAGTGTTGCTGTCATATATATGCCTGCCTAAATAAGTCACCCTCGCTTCGCTCTTACTTTTTTACCGTTCATTTAATCATGGCTAGTGGCGGAAAAATTATAAAATGGAAGGAGGATTACACTGAGTATGGCTTTACCAAAACAATTATTGATGGCGAATCGATTATTCATAAAGCTTGAATTGGTGATCTGTTTTTGTGTGTTAACCTCATATCTTTTCATACTTCTTCTCAAACCAAGGTGGTGCGAGGCTAAAATGAATTGGGATGCGCTGATCAATGTAATCGGTGTACCAGGAAATCATGCATTGACAAAAGTTCCCCTTTGATTGTAATGCAAAGTGTGATTAAATGCATTATTTTTTAACGCGTTATGGAGCACATGCATCGAAGCTTCTCAGCTGTGCTTGTGCTAAGAAAATTAAACATTTTAAAAATAACGTAACACGATTGTCAATGTAACCTTTTGTAAGTAGTGCCTGGAGGATTCAGTGTGGAGAAAGTCTAGAGACAGCGTGTGTATTAACTTGGTGGCAGTGTGACGAAGTTGCTTCGGAAGACGGCGTTAGCCGCGGAGCTCAGCTCAGAGCGAAATGAGGTAAATGGGAGGGGATATGATGACGTGACTCCTCCACCCGCCTTAACTGTCAATCCCCCACAAACACAGTCTCTCAGAATTTGCATAAGCACACCCCTTCACCTGCAATTTTAACTTAGTTACAAAGTGATCAAAACTCTCGTTTATATCCTGCGTTCTCTCATTAAACTTGTATCCCGCATTACCCGTGGGCATGAAAAACGCCAGCGGCAGCCTGTCTATTAACTTAATTTAAAGTTTAGGTTTATACCTTGCTTTGTTTTCGAAGTAGCTGCAATGATGAATATGGTAGTATATGTCACTCGCTCGCTTCTTATTGTTTCGCTGCCTTCTCAATTATATAATGCATGTTTTCTTCAGCGTATTTTGGAGCTCTTCCTGGTTTTCTACATAATGCGTTGACAGTCAGTTCACGTGATTACGTGGGCGGCGTGATGATGTCCAGTTATGACCATTACGCGTAGAATTTCGAAATGAAACCTGCCCAACTTTTGTAAGGAAGCTGCAAGGAATGAGCCTGCCAAATTTCAGCCTTCTACCTACACGGGAAGTTGAAGAATTAGTGATGAGTCAGTCAGTCAGTCAGTGAGTGAGTGAGTCAGTGAGGGCTTTGCCTTTTATTAGTATAGATAATGACTCCTAATTCTTTTTTATTTACCCCGACCCTTGCTTGTTATTTTGATTTTGACTTTGAAAAGCATTATTAATAACTGCTGTTAAATATAATATTACATTGTGTTAGATCAACTTTACTTTTAAGGAAATGGTTACAATTTTTGCACAAACATGACTGTGTCCTGTGAAGAGTAAATCAAATCTTAGGAATTCCACACAGGAGGTGTCGCACCTTAGAGGTACATGCAGCCACCATGCTCTCCATAGTTCCATCCTCCACCCTTGCAATGTCTGTAACAATCATTATTTTCTGTTATTATTAATATTTCAATTTGTATTTCACACAGTTTCCAGTTTCCCCCCATCATGGACACCAATGAGGGACAATCTCATTCTGAAAACGTCTTTGAACTCAAGTTCAGCTGAATTCCGAAAAGTGGAAGACCTTTTTAAAAAAACAGCTGTGGATAAGATAGTAGTCAAGGTAAGGTTGTCTTAAAATGTAAGAATAAATAACTGATGAACAGTGTTTGGACCCATCACTCAGAATCGGGGTTGCAGCAGAGCTAATCACTGAGTGCATCCACCAGAGGGTGTGTGCTCCATGGGAATATGTTCTTTACAGACTGCAGCTTTTACTAAACAAAAAGTTTATATTGTCAAGCTTGGGGCACAGAGTTGCACAGGAGACTGGAAAAGGGATCAGGTTTTTAAGGTACAAAATCTTTATTGCTGAACCGATAGGTACAAACGCAAGACCTTGTACAGAAGGGCTTTATCAACAGCACAAAAGCACACAGGTTACAGCTGTCAAGCGTGATGGTCCAGCTCCCCTCTCCAGATCAAAAGAACATGAAGTCTTTTTCATTAATTGGGTTCTGCAGCTTGGAAGCAGCTACTGGAGCAGACACAGTCTGTGGGACACTGGATAGGAGAGTGAGCCATTAGGTTGGCCGGGGCTTGGTCATTTAAATGTTCTAAACCTTGTGCAAGAAACATGTTGCACGGTAAACCTACAAGCCTGCTGCTGATCTTGCAAAAAGGATGGGCAAGAGTGTGTTTGTTTCTCATTGAAATACTGTTTAAGAGGGAGTTTCTGAAGGGCAACTCTTTTTCTTTGCCAAAGGTTTACTGTTTAACAGAGAAACAGCTCACAATTAAATAAGAATGTGCACCTGGTGGAGCTATGCGGGAGGAAAATGGAGCAGGAGAACAACTGAACTGCACAAGAGTGACGGTTGCCACCGTTATGGGCACCTTCTTTACAGTCAAAAGTTCCCAAAATAAGAGAATGTAATTTCAAAACATGAATACAATCTTATGATAGCATTGCTTAAATATAACTGTTGTCCATAAATTAACTGACCATCAAACCAAGGGATACACCTACTCTTTTTCAATAGCCTGTCTGTGTTGTCCCTATTTGTCTCTGTCTATCTCCCTGTCAGGTTGCTTACACTGATGTAATGTTTATCTCTGTCAGCTAGTTCATGCCCTTAGTTTTGAGTAAAATCACGTACTATGGGATAAATCTCACAGATTACAGTGGCATATTTGAAACCTTTGACTACACTGAGCCAGCAAAGTATTTTAATGCTATTAATAAAACACTCTTTGACAGTAGAAACATTTATACTATAAACCTGCATGCCAAAACACCTGCAAATTGCTTTCTTGTAAGCTGGTTCAAATGACAATGACCAGTACTAGTTCTGGTTTTTCCATTCAGATGCAACTTTACTTTTATTTTAATTAATTTTATTATTATTATTAAACTTTTATTGAATTTATTAAAACCATGTAACATTCCATACAATCAAGTCAAACTTAACAAAACTAAACTAAATTCAATTCAACCCTCACCCGTTGAAAAAGAGAGGAAGGCCAACAGCCAGAGTGAAACTTTGAGAGTAGTAAAGAGGGAAAGGAGTCCTTCTCTCCAATGTAAATACTTATTTTAAAATGTTATTGATTAGATCCTGCCAGGTTTTAAAAAATGTTTTGAATATTTCCTCTAAGTGAGAATTAGATTTTTTCAAATTTAAAATAGTATATAGCATCAGTTACCCACTGACTTAAAAGAGGTGGACTAGGATTCTTCCATTTCAGCAAGATAAGCCTACATGCTAATAGTAAAGTAAAGGCAATTACAGTTTGTGTGTCCTTCTCCACTTTAAGCCCATCTGGGAGTGCACCAAACAGAGCTGTTAATGGATTAGGAGTGATTGTGACACCAAGGCTGCACAATAGACATTTAAAAATGTGGCCTAGTGATGCTGGTGCTTGATTGCAAAGTTTGCAGTTTGGGTCTTGCCCAAGAAAGTTTTTGGAAAATTTTAAACGAGATAGATGTGCTTGATAAAAGATTTTAAGTTGAATAATTGAATGCTTCGTGTATGTGGAGCTAGAGTGTATTCTGTGCATGGCTGCCTTCCACTCCTTTTCTGAAATGTTGAGTAACAGATCCTTTTCCTACTGTACTCTAGGATCTTTGAAAGGAAGGGATTTTGGTTTTATATATTATAGAAATGCTGTCTGAGTCTTCAATACTGATCAATATTTCCTCTGGAATAGAAATAGGTGAGAGATGAAGAAAATTGGACAGATTTTGTTTAGCAAAAAAAAGTTTCTTATTTGGAAATAGTGGAGAAATTGTGCTGATTTGAAGCAAAATTTGTAGAGCAATCATTTGTAGGATGTTAAGATATTATTTATATACAAATCTCTAAATAATTTAATCCCATACGGCTTCCAAACATTAAAAACTGTGTAAGTTTCAGAGGGTGGAAAACGTTGGTTATTATGTAGAGGTACCACAGATAAAAGCTTCTGTAACTTGAAGTGCTTCCTACATTGGTTCCATATTCTGAGTGAATTGGGTTGTTAATGTATTGATGATACCTTGTATTTATTGATTTACAAAGCTATCAATATAAAAAAGTACTGTAGTATTTGATTTCTGTTTCAGACCAAGGTAGTGTGCATTCATCTCTTTGTGTCAGTGTCCTGGTTTTTACAGTTTGCATTTTTGCCACCCATGTATAAAACTGAAAATTAGGTAAAGCTGTGCCACCTTCTGATTTAGGTCATTGTAGGGTCACCCATTGGATTCATGGATATTTTGAAGTCCAAATAAATGAGGTGTGGAAAGCCAGCCCCTGGACACAGACAGACAGACACCAGAATATCCAAAAGCACACTCCTTTATTACTTCAAGCACCACAATGCCTTATCACCAAGAGTCTTGTCTCTTTCTTTCTTTCTCTTTGATTTCCACTCCCCTCCTCACAAGCTCTGTCTCCTTCCTCCCAACTCCGGCTCCTCTACTGGAGGGAGGCGGCCCCTTTAATAATGACCCGGATGAGCTCCAGGTGCTCCATCTGACATCACTTCCTGGTGTGGCGAAAGTGCTGCCATCCAGGGGCCCATAACCATCCAGACGCCCTCTGGCAGTGGCCAAATCCTCCCATAGGGATGAGCTTCCCAGCTCCGTTCCAGTGACCCCCAAGCAGACCTGGGTGGCTGCCCTCTCATGGCCCAGGGGAAGTATCGTCCCTCTCGTGGATTGTCCAGGCATCCCGGCTGGGTAGTGTCCCCAGCAGTCTGGCACACTGCCCCATCACCAGCTGAAGCCCGTATGGCAAAGCGGCCCATCCCGTGAGGGCTGGGTGTTTCCCATGGCAGGGCGGTGACATACCATCGTCCATTGTCCGGTCCTGCAAAGACACATAAGGCACGGAGATGTTGTCCTGACGCCACCTACTGGAATCATCCATCACACCATACGGACAACGTCTCCACAGATGATCAGCCCCATGGCACATCGACAGACCCCCTCCCTTTCCAGTGCCCTCTGGACTTGAAAACAGGATGGGAACGTCCGTGCCTGTGTCTCCTCAGCCAAGTTTCGGGCTGCTCTCCATCTACGTGGAGAGAGCTCTCTCACCATACGTGAGCTCTCTGGCTTACGTTTCCTTCTGTCGGGAGACCCCCCCTTTCTTACTCCGGGGCCTCCTGTGCTTTGGGGTGCTGTAACAGGCTGGATCCCCTTATGGGACAAAGAGGGACCCCGTGCTGTTTGCACTCCTCTCGATCGGGATACAAGCGCTGTGGCTTCTTTGAGCGGGGCGGTCTGTGTCTATCTTTCTGTTCTCCCACTGCTTGCTCAGTACTTGTCCCCCGATCTACTGTAGGACGCCCCTCTAATTGAGTCCGGTCACCCCTGTCTCAGCGCCCTTCACTGGGGCTTCCCCTTTCCTTTACGGTACTGGTAGTACTCACCTGTACCGCATCAATGCTCTGGCCATAGAATTCCACATTGTACTTTCCCCCCGCACTCCTTTATGATCATCAGGGAAGTCTCAGTTTTCTTCTCCAACCTGTTGACCACCTCTCACATTAAGCGCAGGACCTGAAAGAGTGACTGTACGGGCCGAAGGGCTTCCTCCAGCTCCAGTACAGCTGCCAGCAAAACCAAAACATCAGCCGGCAGTGAACTTACAGTTCGTTCAGTCCTTCTGCCCAGCTGTGAGCCGTGGAGCTCCTGTGCATGCTCTGTTGGGTCCTTGTCCATCCCTGGATTGACGTTCGTTAGTCCCGCCCTCGACCACTCACCAGTAGGTACACAACACACTCCGTCCAATCTTGTTCTTGTCTCTGGGAGGGACTTCTGGTCCTTCAGTGCTCCCTCCACCCTATGTGAGGACTCGATCGGGGAAGAGTCTTCCGGGTGGTTTCCACCCTTCAACCCTTCTGCAGTCAGTAGCGACTCCTCCTCTTCTCCCGCTGTCGTCTCCATGGGTCGGCATGCTTTGGCCACAGACGCAGATTCGGGCAGTCCCCTTCAATAAAGCAAGACCAGGGGACAGCAGGGTAAGCCCCGCCAGCTGTATCACCATCATGTGTGAGACTTGCCTCCCGGATCCCATCTTCTTGAGTGTGCTGCAACCAGGTGGCCTCTTCCGCTGCTCCGCCAACCCATGCTTCCGCGATGATGCTTGGTACAGGCGCTGCTACTTTCAGGGTGCATTTGCCTTTCTTCTTCCCCATTGAGCTGACTGTCTGTTAGGCGTGGACCTCAGCGAGCGTCTTATCAAGCTGTTGGCACAGGTATGCATGCCTCGATGTGTGTGCACCTTCATCTGCTGTGCGAGCTGCCTCCACAAAATTATTTTTAAAACTGGGTCCCCACCTTTTAGCAGGTGAAGGGCCCCATGTTGGGCGCCATTGTGGAAAGCCAGCCCCCAGACACAGACAGACAGACACCAGAATGTCCAAAAGCACACTCCTTTATTACTTTAAGCACCACAATGCCTTATCACCAACAGTCTTGTCTCTTTCTTTCTCTTTGATCTCCACTCCCCTCCTCACAAGCTCCGTCTCCTTCCTCCCAACTCCAGCTCCTCTACTGGAGGGAGGCGTCCCTTTTATAATGACCCGGATGAGCTCTAGGTGCTCCGTCTGCAACACTTCCTGGTGTGGCAGAAGTGTCAGGAGAACACCCGGAATCACTCCGGGTGCCCCTTGGATTTCTTCCGGCAGCACTTCCTGGTGTGGCAGAAGTGCTGCCATCCAGGGTTCCATAACTGTCTGGGGTTCCAGTGGCCCCCAAGCAGACCCGGGCAGCTGGCCTCTTGTGGCCCAGGGGAGGTATCCTTCCTCTCGTGGACCGTCCAGGCGTCCCGGCTGGGTAGGGTCCCCAGCTGTCTGGCACAGAGGTTATGATTGAATCTAATTTCTTAAAAATAGATTTCTTCATTTATATGGAGATGTTTTGAAAGAGAAGCTTAGGGAGGATATTCATCTTAGTAGTGTTAATTCTTCCTGCTAAAGTAAGATGGAGAAAAAGTATTCAGTACCATATCATCTGCCTATAGTGATATTTTCTGTTCAAGTACATCTCTGAAAATCCCCTTTATCTCTGATGCATTTCAAAAGTGAAAAGCCAATGGCTTATTGGCAGTTGCAAATAGCAGTGATGACAAAGTCAGCATCCTTGTCTAGCACCACGTTCTAATTTGAAGTAGTCTGAAATAATGTTGTTAATACAAACTGAAGCTTCTGGAATGGTATACAGCAGTTTGATCCTTGCACATATGTTCGGGCCAAACCCAAATGTATGCAATGTGGTGAATAGGTAGGCCCATTCAACCATATCAAATGCTTTTTCTGCATCCAAAGATAATAAGATCTCCAGAGTGTTAGACTTTATGGGTGAATATATTACATTAAATAGGCTTCGAAGATTGGACACTTAGTGTCTACATTTAATAAATCCAGTTTAGTCTAGTGATATTACCGAAGGGAGCACTTTCTCAGTCCTTCTAGCTAGAACTTTGGAGAGTAATAATAATAATAATAATTCTTTGCATTTATATAGCGCTTTTCTCACTACTCAAAGCACTCAGCAATTCCAGGTTAAGGGCCTTGCTCAAGGGCCCAACAGAGCAGAGTCCATATTGGCATTTACGGGATTCAAACCGGCAACCTTCCGATTGCCAGTGCAGATCCCTATCCTCAGAATATCTTAATATCATTATTCAAAAGTGAGATTGGTCTGTATGATGCACATTGTAATACGTCATTATTTTTCATAGGAAAAAAGTAATTAATGCTTAGAGAAAGGCTTGAGGTAGAATTTTATTGCCTCTGGCTTCTATAAATGTTGCTAATAAAAGGAGAGCTAACTTAATTGAAACTTTTTTATAAAATTTAGCAAGGTAGCCATCAGAACCCGGTGCTTTCCCACTCTGAAGTGAGTTTATAATGTCTAGTAATTCTGATAGTGTCAGTTATTTATCCAATTCCTCTGCACAGAGAATATCTACCTGTGGTTTCCATAAAGTATCAAAAAACCATTATATTGTGTCTTGTATTCTTTAAACTGAGTAATATTTAAGGAGTTATAGTAGTTTCTAAATGTGTGTATTATATTTTTCCGAACTCGCTATATCCTAACAACAGGGTCACGGGGGGGGTCTGCTGGAGCCAATCCCAGCCAACACTGGGCGCAAGGCAGGAAACAAACCCTGGGCAGGGCGCCAGCCCACCACAGAGGTAGTACATTATTACATATGATAGCTGTATGCATAATTTCCAATATTGCTAGAAGTTATGGCTATGAAGACTATTGTTGTGTTGGCACTTAAAATTGTGGGGATAAAAAGGATAGATCAGAAATAGCTTGCTCTCTTCCCCCCATGCACCCTATCCCCCCATTTTGCTCCCTCAAGTGGGGCTAGACCACACTTCACGAAGTCCCAGTCCTCTGGAATGTCTAGAGACAGACAGAGCACATCCAGAACAAAACAAGCCCCCAAGCAGCAGTGTAGAAGGAATAAAGTAGAGATATCTATTGGCAATACAGTCCAAATACTATAAACCTAGAACAGTGATGGCGTACCTTTTAGAGACCGAGTTCCCAAACAGCAACCCAAAACCCACTTATTTATTGCAAAGTGCCAACACGGCAATTTAACCTGAATACTGAGGTTTTATTTTAGAAAAAGCAACTCATACATTAACATCTTTTGTCTTAAAAGAAAAACACAATAACAGAGCTTTCAATGATACAAACAATTTTTTATTGAAAGGTAAAAGTTTGCGTTTGGCATGCTTTTGAACAAATAATGTGATTTTTGCTGTTGTATGCATGCTGATAATTTGTCTAACCTTGGCTCATACTTACTTTGTAAGTTTGAGAGCAGCACATGCAGCATTCAGGTCATCTGTTAGTCTGTTTCTGGTGTCAGATTTGATATAATTCAAAGCTGAAAACAGCTGCTCACAAGCATAAGATGATCCAAACAAAGTAAAGAAAGCAATCCCAAGTGCTTTCATTGACTTAAAATTATTTGTCAGAGAATTCCACACTTTAAGGATTTCATTTTCAGAACTAACTCTGCTGTCCTTTGTTATCCCTTCTATCTTTTCAAGTGTTTCACGCAGGTCTTCCCCATTAACCTCTGTTCCCGTTATCTCTCTCTTTTTTTTCCCTTTCCATCCGCCTTGCGCTTCTATTATATATTACGGGGACGTTGATCAAGTGTAGCAATTAGCAGCTCCTGGCAACAATTACAGATGCGGACAACTCCTCACCTGTGCTGTTAAGTGAGGATTGCCCGCATCACGAAGCTCCCAAGAACCACTCCGGCCACGGCGATTATCTATTAAAACTGTCCTTTCCAATTTTGAGCTGTGGACCCTCTATAAAACATCCCCTCCAACCTAGCTTCTCTCCAACTGCACGTGAATCACCTTCGCCACAGACTCAATAGGCTGCCGTCCATGCCGCGCCCTCATGCCGCAAGTGAGCCGCCTGCCTTACCCCAGACAGGGGAGGAAGGAGGCACTCCCATTGGTCTGCTGGGCACGCAGCATGTTAGCCGCCCGCCTTACCTCAGACAAGGAAGGGAGGGAGGAAGTGCTCCCATTGGGTTGCTGGGCAGAGGGGCGGGTGATGTGAGAAATGTCCTCAGGTGCGCATGGAGAGGGGGAATGGAGCAGCCCAGCCCCGCGTCCCTCTGGCTTTCTAGTAACGAACTCTGTGCTGGGGCGACGGTGCGTGTGCCCACAGAGAGGGCTCTGAGTACGCCCTCTGGCACGCATGCCATAGGTTCACCACCACTGACCTAGAATATAATCTTGAACAGGCCCGATTAAATAAACCAAGGTATGATGCTGAACACTACCCATGGAGAAGCAGATAATGTATAATAGAGCAATCCTAATACAATTAACTAAGGGTGTGATGTTAAACAGTACCATTTGGGAAAAAAATGTATATATATACTGTATATATATACACATATATAAATATATATACTATATATATTGTGAAATAAATAGTCTTCACACACAGAAAAAAGTTTTGGGGCAGCCTGGCTGCAAAAAGGCAAAATAAGCTGCACAGACGTGTACAGAGTTGAGTCCAAAACAGAACTGAAGTTATAGAGTAAGTTGTCTTGTATTTAAGGCAGGCAGGTGAAAGTGATGTCATTGAGGCCTGGAACCAGAAGTGGTGTTCTCGGGGGAGGAACCAAAAGTGATGTCATCTATCCTGAATCGGGCAGAATTTCCTGTGTCCAGTCTGCAAAGATAAAAGAGTAAGGTTTAATGCACTCCGCTACCCACTGGCCTGGCATGGAATTACCTTCTTTTGGTCCATTCAGCTGGCTACAATTATAATTGTAATTAAAACTTCAAAGTACCAGGGAAGGAAGTAGAATTTATAATGAAGACAAAAGTCTTATTGCAAATATGCCAAATTGCAGGTATAATCTTCTTTTCCTTGCCAGAACATGATGCAACTCACAATTGTACTTCGGGTCAAGCGGGTCAATTTTTTTAGCTCTTTTTCTTCTTCATCCAGAGAACTAAAATTTAGAACTTGTCTTGAATGTCCACTCTCAATTTAACAGGATACAACAGGCTGTATCTGAATTTGGTTTTACGTAAGCACTGTTTAATGCTGTAAAATTCGGCACATTTATCAACTGTTGAAAGGAAAATACAAATGTGGTTACTTTCAAATATAATCTCTTGTTTCAGTGACATCAGAAGTGACATCAGATTTACTTTAGATTGTAATTTGTTGAAATATACAATAAGGCTTCTTGATTTTGAAGTGTTTGATTCACATATGTGGTAAGCTGCTGATATACCGGTATCTGATATGAAATCCTCTCCAATTAATGAAGAGAATAGTTCAGCGATGAAATAAACTGGGTTTGGGCTTTCACAGTTTTCAGTGAGACCTTCAGTTCTGATATTATTTCTTCTATATTCATCTTCCAGCACAGCTAGTCTGTCTCCAAGCACTTTGGATTTGGATTTAGTATCCGTTGCTTTTTCATCAGTGGCGGAAGATAGTTGTTCAACTATTTCAATACAAGTCATGCACATTTGCTTTTACCATTATGTCTTAGAAGGTGGGAGAAAGCCAGAGTGACCATGTGAAATAAGTCAAGGCTCTACATAGACTTGGATTTAACTGATCTTTGAACCGAGTTCTCTAGAGTTTTGAAACAGTGACGTGTATCAATGTACCACCACTATATGTTGTTACTTTATTTATTCAGTGTTTTTATTTTTAGATTGAAAGAATTCAGAATGTATTCCTATGGCAGGCTTACCAGCTCAAAAAGCAACACCTTATAGAAAAGAATGGTGACTCGCTGGTAAATGAGATGAACCTGTTTCATGGCACAACTAAGGAATCCTGCAGTGCAATTGAAAGAAATGGTTTTAACAGGAATTTTGCTGGAAAGAATGGTAAGAATGATATTGCATCATGGTAAGAATGATATTGCCTTCATAAATAAATACATTTCATGACATCTGGCAGATTTTATTCTCAGCAGTTCTCAATTATATTTGTATAATATTGTGCAATAATTTACTAGATTAGTGATTTTCTTTTTACTTCACTTGAGTCTAAAATATAATAATTATATAATAAATATAATACTGAGTCTTTAAAAGGACTTGGTATCATTTTTGTTGTTGTTTTGTTGAATTCAATTTGGTGCACACCTGACATTGTCATGTCTATTAGACAGTACTTTCTGTAAATTAAAAATAATGTATGGGTGCCCATGAAAGTGTAAAATGCACATCATATTCTGGCCCAAATTACTCAAATCCTCATTAAATGCTCTGTAAACAGAATGTTTACAAAAAGTATCAATTTTATCACTTGATCATGCAGTTGTGCAAAAACATGAATATTAAAATCATCTTTCTGTAATACCATGCCTATAAAAACTATTCACCCCCTTCAATTCAGTATTAAAAAGATGCAACTTTGAAAGCCTTGACAGCCTTGGTTCTATGTGCATGGGTCACTCTCTTTGTATAATCTTTGCACATCTGAACACTGCCATTCTTCTCCGTTATTCTTTGCAAAACTCTCTGAGTTTTGTGGGGATTGTAGGTGAAGAGACTTTTTTTCATATCTACCCACAAATTCTTACTTGGATTGTGATCTGGGCCCTTATTTATCAAGCTTCTCAGAATTATCCCTATAGGAGTTGCACTAAAATCACAGAGAAGAACATAGAAGTATGTATGAGATTATGAGAGCAGAAGTATTTACTAAGGGTCTTAAGTTTCAATCCCAGCTAAGAGTTGGAATTCACATCTGAAAATGAATGGCATCATGATTATATAGCACCCCTTACCATAAATTTCCACTCATGATGACGGTTTGTCATTTTCTGATGCTAATGCTAAGGCCTCACCACAGTGATAATAATGTCATGTCATGTCCTAACTTGTTTAATTCTGAGCACGGTTGCACCTTTTGACTTTTTTAAGTGCATGATTTCACACAATTTTACAATTTAAAGTAAGTGATTGGGGACCTAATGTATAAACGGTGCCTATGTTGCGTACTCCGGTTTCCACGCTCAAATCGTGATGTATAAAACCTAAACTTGGCGTAAAGCCATGCACATTTTCACACTAGCTCATACTATAGCGTACACAAATTCTCTGCTCAGTTTTGCAAAATGGCTGCACCCAGCATCAAAGGACTGCTTTTGTTCCAGTGTGGTTTGCCTTTCTTTTTTAGATCCACATCCCTGACGCGACTTTATCAAATACACTGAAGTTAACCACATATTGTTTATTAGTTTAATGCATCTGATTGTAATTAACCTGTAACAATATAATGGTCTACAGAATTGTCAAACTATTCTAAATACAATAGCTGCTTTAGCATTGTTACTCTCACTGCACCTTCTTCTTCTTTTGGCTGCTCCCCTTAGGGGTTGCCACAGTGGATCATCTTTTTCCATATTACTCTCACTGCACCACTCAAGAGTATTTATATCACTGTATCTGAGTGTGGAATCACAGCTCAGCAGCTGATCGGAAAGTGAATTATCGGTATACAGCCTCTAGCACACTCTGCCTCAGCCATGCTGTCTCTTGAACTGTTCTCAAACGGCAAACACTTCAGAGCCTTTGCCGTATGGACCTCGCGGTTCAGAAACAGTTTCATCCCAAGAGCTCTAAACGCTCTCAATCAGTCCAAGTGCTCCTTGTAGAACCATTTGTACTTATTAGTACAATTACCTCACTGTAAACTTGCGATACAGTTATAATATTGCACAACCTGAGCCACTTTATAAAGCACGTATTTACGTATGATGATGATATCATTTTTAAGATGAAATGCAGCAAAATATGTTTATTACATCATACAGATAAAATATTAACATCATTTAAATAATCTATATTGATAATAATTAAACATGTGAGAACACGGAGTCACAGCGCTAGCTAGTTCAGGGATTGTTCCTGCCTCACGCTGTATTCTTGCTGGGGCTGGCACAACACTGGAAGGATAGATGGATAGAATAATTAAACATGTACTATGAAGATATTTCAATGTTCCTTAAAAGTTTTGAAGAATCGGCATTCTAAGCTTACAGATGGCTTAACATCTATTACAGAGCTGATTGCGTGGCGATTTGTTACTTGGAGAAAGAAAAGGACAGGAATTGGGGGTTAGTATGTTTGAAAGAGACGTACTGCTCCAATAAATGATTTCATCAAAGGTTGCGCACGGCGCAGCAAGCATCTTATGGGAGGCAGGAACAATCTCTGGATGGGGTGCCAGTTCGTCACTATCACTGAGCTACCATGTTCCCATGTTTAATAACATGCTTTAATTCCTATCATCAATGAAAATGATATCAAGTATACATCTCAGAATTTAAATTATTCAGAGAGCTGTAATATCACGAATGTAATGGATTCTGTGTCCTGTTGGAGGAAAAGAAATCCCATTTAAGAAGCATGAAGAGTTTCACAAACACAAAGCATGTATAAGAAAACATACAATACAAAACATTTAACATACTACTTTAGTTGCGATGGTATTTGAGAAACTAGTAAATTAAATGATTTAAAGAAGTTTATGACGTTTTATTTTAATGACAAAATAAACTATGTGATTAAAGTGGAAATTTCGAGATTAAAGTTGACATTTGAAGCTTTTTTCTCACTGAGTCCCTATTTTTTTTTCTTTTCTCTGTACCCTAATAAGCTTTCATATGACACTCAGTCTGTGGGCTATGACTCACCTTTTCCTGGCGACTTTGAAATCTGACAAGTTCTTTTTCTTTCTTTTCGGGCACTGTGTGACTTTGTGAATTTGAAGTTTCGAGTTTCTCCAACACTCTATGTCACTCGATCAACTTCCTTTTGTTGTTTATACCACTGTTTAAACAAACAAATAGCACGTTTTTTCTTGCCTCCACTTGGTATTGGCTGAAATTCTTCTGTTTTCCCCTGTGTTTTTGCCATTGCCTTTTCACTGAATGCAGAGCTAAAGGGCTATTTATATTGATTTGCATAGTCAAAGAGGTGTAATTCTGGGAGGACTTTAGGAGTGGTGGCAGGCGTGTGCACATGCGTTACTTTTCATGCTGACCGGGATTTATGGAGCAGAACGTGAAAGATGGCGTTCACACAGATTCATGCATTCAGATTTTTTTGTGTGTACGCACATTTCTGCTTTTGTCCTTATGCCATGTTTTAGTGTGAATACGCACGCCGTTATGCATGAGGCCCCTGGTTATGGATGAAATCTGGTTTCTTACAAACATAAAGTTCTGCTTAGGCAAAATGCTCAGATGTCATTAAACTACACAAAATGAGTTAAATGTCATCATCTGTCCATGCAAATCCAAAAACAAACATGGAGCAGGTATTTCCCAAACAGTGTGGGGAACATTACTTTTAAAAGTAACTCGGTTCCATTACGCATTACTTACAAAAAGTAACTAAATATGTTATATAGTTACTTATTGTAAAATCTAATCTGTAAATATTGTGTTACTTTTGCATTACTTTTTCTTCTTTTGTATGAAAATTGCACATTTGACTGGCCAGCATTCGTTAATAAATCCTATATATGAACTTTCATGAAAATGACCAGAAACACAACCAAAAATTATAATTTTGTTTTGTTTTATAAATACATTTAGTCTTGTATGTGCTAATAAACATAATAAATCACATTTATCCCCTTTTTACATTCCTAAAGTGAGCCTCTTAAGATTCGCAGTGTGAACACTGACCGCTGCTTTGACAGTTCACACTCTTTCAACATATCTGTAGCAAAGAGCTGAATGAAAACTAAATTGAAACTTTAGTAAAATGTTTCTGTTGCCAGATTGCACATAGCACAATATTTTTTATATAATGTGATACCCGGATGGGGGTGGTACCAAGCCGGGATGCCCAAGAAGACCAGAAGAGGGCTTGTGCCTCCTCCAGACCTCGAGGGGGTGACCGCCCTGGGGGCCACAGGTACAGAGCTGGGAAGCTAGACCCTGTAGGGGCCTGTGGTCACTGCCAGGGGGCACCCCAATACCTGGAGGACCCAGGACTTCAGCACTTCTGTCACACCCGGAAGTGCTGGGGGGAAGTAAAGCAGAGACACCCGGATTGCTTCCGGGGATACAGCCGGCACTTCCGCCACACTGGGGCGTGTCGGTGGGAGATTGCCAGAAACACACCTGGAGCACATCCAGGTGCTTATTTAAAGGGGCCGTCTCCCTTCAGAGAATGACTTGAGTCGGGTGGAAGAAGGACGAGGTCTCTGGAGGAGAGAAGGAGGTGGTCTGAAGAGAAAGAAGAAAGGACATTGTGTTGGCCCAAACTGTGGGGTATTGGGGTTGTTGAGCTGAGTTGTGAAGGATGGAAGACCACAATAAACGTGTGTGGATTAATACTAACATGTCTGCCTGCCTGTGTCCGGGTCATGTTCCACAATAATTTCTATATAATTTTCTGCTTGGCAGTTTGATTGAACCCTGCAAATAAGTGGTGCACTGTTTTGCTACTTAGTGCCTCTGGGATAATAACTCAGGTATTTTTACTTAAACAGTATTGCGTTACTTAAAATACTTGAAAAATAATGTATGTTACTTTAAATGTGTTACTGTACTGCTTCTGTGATTGCGCCGTTGAGCTTAGCATTGTACATTCAGCTCATCAACATACATTTAGCAAATTCCGAAATATTGAAGTGGATTATTTCAACCAGGAGAGGTAATTACGTGATCGCCCAAGCATTTGCCTCTTGAAATTGATCTGTGTAGACACTTCAACCAATTTCTACGACATGCCTATTGGAAGCATCTGGGAAGCTAACAGAATGCAATGAACTCCAGTTAAGGGTTTACATGGCCGCATAACCAAGTACTCACGGAGAAATCAATGTCTTTTAAACAGGATTCTCAGAGACCACTAATCCAGTTTCTCCAACCAGAATAAGAATTTACAAGGCATTTTAAAAACCAGGTTTCTCTTTATAACCGGGTTATTAAGGCACATGTAAATGTACTGACTCTTGATTATTTTTTCATATTTTAAATACTGTTTATCCTGCACTGTGAGTCAATCAGCTGACTGTATTGTCCCATAGGTGAAACAATAAGTGATTGAAGTTGTTTAAATCTGTAAAAATGGTTTTCTTTTCTTTTTGTCTTTGTCTTCAAAGGAGTTTATTATGGCTATGGTGTCTACTTTGCCAAGAACGCAGTATATTCTACCAAATATGCCATTCCGGACAAGCAGAATTTATGTTACATGTACATGGCTCGAGTCCTGGTTGGCACCTACACTGTTGGGAAAAAAGGCATGAAAGTCCCTCCTCCACGTTTTGGGAGCAACAAAAATGACTTGTTTGACAGCCTGGTGGATTCAGATTCAGATCCAACAATATTTGTTGTATTTCATGATGATCAGGTTTACCCAGAGTATCTTGTGACATATTATTAATTCTGTACCTAAAAACTACAGATACTATTGCTAAAACACAAAAGTGAAAGTATTGAGATCATAAGTAGACTGAAATGACTACCATTTGCCTTAGTGCCCATCACTTTGGGTTAATTTTAATGTAATCACCAAAAATCATTTATGCTGTGAGTAATATAGTAAAGCATTCCTCTGCATCTTAACATTTGTACAATAGTCTAATGTTTTCTTGCTAATGTAAAAAAAATAATTTAGAGCATTCTAGTGGTAATAAAGAGTGAAAACTGTGTTAGCAAAATGGAAACCTTATGAGCCTTGTTGTTTTAACTACCTAACATGTAAAAAAGATTGTAAGGCTGCTTGAATTTCCTCTCTTTTCCACCTTAATAAAAGGTTGAGTGTCTGTGTGTCCATCTGGTTGCTATATCTCTGTCATTCCAATAGATGGTGCATCACCAACATCAACACTGTTTTTCCGAATCCCATACCAAATGGCATATAACAAAGACAAATGAAATGCATGGTGCACTGCAGATATTAATGCTGAGGTCTATGCTGCTTATTTAGATTTCATCCCATCTTAGATAGGTAACATGGCTAGTAGTAAAAAAAAATATATATATATATATATACTCAGCACTGTGTATTTCAACAATAATGTTTTAAAAATCCAAATAACTTTACAGATCTTCATTGTAAATTGTTTAAACAATGTTTTCCATGCATGTTCAATTAACCATAATCAATTAATTAACATGCACCTGTGGAATGGTCGTTAAGACCTTAACAGCTTACAGAAAGTAGGCATTTAAGGTCACAGTTCTAAAAACGCAGGACACTAAAGAGACTTGTCTACTGACTGTGAAAAACACCCAAAGAAAGATGCCCAGGGTCCCTGCTCATCTGCGTGAACGTGCATTAGGCATGCTGCAGGGAGGCATGAGGACTGCTGATGTGGCTAGGGCAATAAATTGCCATGTCCACACTGTGAGACGCCTAAGACAGCGCTACAGGGAGACAGGAAGGACAGCTGATCATCCTCGCAGTGGAAGACCACGTGTAACAACACCTGCACAGGATCGGTACATCCGAATATCACACCTGCGTGACAGGTACAG
>JANRMT010062852.1:33391450-33447657 GCA_026402145.1 Polypterus bichir lapradei | reverse complement strand
TTTTTTTTTTTACTTCTCTTTACAATATACAGCTTGACATAATTCTATTGATATAGCACCAGTAAATAAAAAAAAAGACAGAATCACATAACAAGTTCCAATCTGAAGAAATGTGTAACCTGATTTCCCTGTACCATACCTGCCGAAATGTTCATCTCAGAATAGGAATCACTGAAGCAACTGAAGTCAAAAATAAAAATCAATTTTTTGTTTTTCATTATTAAACAAAGTAATGCTTTGCTCTTTATGTCATGTATTTAAAAATCAGCAATATTCGAAACCTGTATATAACAGAAAAGAGTGTATTGCTTATATCGATAGATAGATAGATAGATAGATAGATAGATAGATAGATAGATAGATAGATAGATAGATAGATAGATAGATAGATACTTTATTAATCCCAAGGGGAAATTCACAAGAAAGTGCTAGGAGTTAACAGTGAAATAAAGAAAAATAGAGAAAAAAAGGAAGAAAGATAAAGTCATACACAGAGCTGCTGGAAAGGCTGACACTTGCTGCGGTGCCTGAGTCATAATCAACAACTAGCTAACCATTAAAAAAAATCCTTGAACAATTTCTCTACAAGAAGAAATCCACACAGATGATTAATTAGGAAGAAGTCTCAGAAATTAAACAGAGTAGCATATATAACTTGTTGGGGAAGGGGAGAATCATGATTGTACAGTCCAGTATATAATATAATGACAAAATACCTTCGTGAAACCTTAAGTTGTTGACTTCTATTGGGATAACTAGCTTTGCAAAAATATTATATTGGTGGTTAAAGTTAATCTGATGGATGTTTCTTACTCTTTCCTTTTTTTATTATCTGAGAACTGAATTTCCTTTATAATCTATTCATCAGAAACCAATCTAAATGTAATAATTCAAGTATTTGTGGCAATTCACTTTAAAAGCATATCAAATCAAATCAAATTTTATTTGTTACATATAATTATGCACACAGTGCAAATAATAGTGAAATGCTTAGATAAAGAAACTGAAGGGAATACACACGTGAACTTCTGACTTGGTTAATAAAAGAGCTGCTGCCATCTGATAACAGCTTGTAGGTGTCATTAAGATGTGGTCAGACCTGCCCAGTTGTGCCACAGGTTTACATTAAAGGCATTAACATTTGAATACAGCAGGTCAAGTGTATTCTGTCCACAAAAGAAACATAGTTACAGAAGTTTGCTCCTTCCGGTGTTCACCTGGTTGAAGCCATCAGCATTCTAGGGTCAGAATGATTCCTCAGTGACTCATTTCTGTTGCTGAACTAATAAACCTTAATCAGGATGCTATAACTTATCATCCTAAGGCAGTAACATTGACAAATTCAGTCAGCATTTCAATGTCTGGATTACACATTTTACTTTCCTTCATAATGTATGCTCTATTTACCATTGTTTATTCACATAAATTTCTTGTCGCCCCCTGCCTTTTCCACTTCCTCTGATTGTATCAACCCTTTCAGTATTAAATTAGCATTGGAATTAGCGGTTCACCACTGTACACAAAATTTCACAGTACCTGATATTCGCCGTGACACACCTTGGGATGTCTATTTATCCAGGAAACCATGTATTTTCTAAACCCACAGGAATTAAAGGAAGCTAGAATATATTCCAACATTTACAAGGTAGATGGCAACCCAGATTCCAACACCAGTCAATTACAGGACATAATCATACACACACCTGCACTTGCATCCACAGTAGACTGTTTTAGTATCAAAAATTACCGGAATGGACACATCTTTGAAATGTAGTTAACAACCTGATTTTACAAGGGAAGCTCTCAGAATAAAAACAGACATAGAATATTCCTGTAGAACATCAAATTAACTTACAGTAGGTTAGATGATGGTCTGAGGCTTTTTGAGATTGTTTTTTCTTTTAATTGTACTGGACCTTTTCATTTGCTTCATTTTGCTGTTTCTCTCCAATGTCATGTGAAAAATATTTAAAATAATGGTTCTATTACTTTTCTTTTTTAAAACAGTTAGATTAAGAGGTTAATAGACATTAATTTTATGGTATATTTGTGCATATTAAATAAAAGTTATATTAAACCAGCAAAAATTTGTTTTCTGTACTTTCTGTAAAGTCTCTTTTGAAATGCATGACTAAGGTGAGTGTTAATGAAGAAATCTCCTAATCTCCTCCACCCTATTAAATGCAGGATTGGATAGAGGGGAGTGTTTTCTGGAGATGGGGTTGAGGTGGGGAGTTATGGGTTTTTATTATAGGTTTTATAGAATCATTATTGTCACATATCTGTAGTAGAGAAGAATGTTTGACTAATCACAACATCACATCATCCCAGACCATAAGAAAGACATTCCTATTATGTTACCAGGGACATGATATTGGTGTGACAATCGCTTTAGGGCTATTATTACATTTTTCTCCAGAAAGAAACTGATTGGGACACCAAATACATTTTTATTGTTGTTCATTCTAGTTTTTTTCTTTTGCTTGTTTTATATTTTTAATTTTTATATCACTGGTTACAGTGCCAAAGACTTTGTTGAAGATCTGACGCTGAACATCAATATTTGCTGGCACTTTTTAATAAAGAATTGCTTTTAGTTTGTACCATCTATTGACTTGTCTGTGTCTCTCTCTGCCACCCTAGTATGTCCTCCATCATGAACTATAAGATGCCCCACAATAAGGTCGGTGTAAAGGGTGTGGTTTGCACAGGCATCACAGGGTGATTTGTTTAATTTTTTTAACGTTTATTTTCTTTATGTTTCTTGATGTTTTTGAGTACTATTATACTTTAGAAACATCCTGTGAATTTTAAGTTTCCTCTATTTTGTTATTTTAATTTTCAAATGAGTTTACCTTGTTGCCAGCTGCATGTGGAGATTGCAGTGAGACATGTGACTTGAACTTGGTAATGCTTTTAAAGGCTCACTACAGTGTAGTGGAATGCCAGACAGAGAGGAATGTCTTTAGAAGAAATCAAATGACTCATTGATGTTTCATGTACTTTTTTAGCCTGGTGGTAGGTACTTTGATCTAACCACCTCTCTGCTTTTTATTTACTTTTCTTAATCTCTGCTTTACATTTACTTTTTCTTTCAGTCCAAACAGGTAGAAAATGTCAAAGCAGACACAAATTAGTGATGTTTACACCTTCCTGCTAAAAATATCCAGATGGAAAAAAGCAAATTAATGTCTTCACATGTTACCTGGACTAATGCTGAGTGCAGTGAACTGTGATGTCAATTTTGTTGTGCATTTCCACATCTTGACAAAAAATATGTCTAGTATATAGGAGCTAAAAGTTTTAGTCGTCCAATTTTCAATAAATATGAAGTTTGCAAAGAACATAAAAGAACTGTTGACGCTATGGAAAAAGAAAAAGCTGATGGGGATTGAAAGTGTCTCTTGAACAATAGAAACACAAATGAAATGAGGGTCAAAGCTGTCGAAAATGTCTTTCTACTCACTTTCCATTAAGGTTTAAATGCACAATCCATTCATGATTTTGCACACAGTGTGGTACTATTAAAGATGCTTGGCATTAATGTTAGGACTGCTTATCTCACTAATGTGGCTGGCAGATTAATTATGTATGTGATTGTTAGTGAAGATAACTCTGCTGTTGTCAAGAAAATAAAATCTGCAGAGTTCGAAGGAATTTGTTCTGCTGGATGACAGGACATCAACAAATCAGAGCAAGAAATTGTTCGTTCTGTCATGGTTTCTAAAAAAAGTGAATATTCATCTTTTTTTTTGGTTTAATTAATTTAGGTTCTGCTTGTTCTGTGCTGTATACAGTTAATCGATATGACAGTTTACTGCATTCCAAAGGACTAGACAAAGAACTGAAGATGAAACTAGTGTCTGTATGCTCAGATGGGGCTGCTGTTAATGTTAGCATGTACAATGGAGTTGCCCCTAAGTTACTACGAGAAATAGTTGCGTTCAGAGACTCCCTTATTCATGTACTTTGCATTGCACACACTTGAGGACTTCTCCAAATCAGCTGACGGCTCTCTTCCATACTGTGATATATTTATTTAAAGTGTTCAGAAATTTTTCTTAGTGTCTATTCGTTGAAAGACATAGCAAAAAACTGAATGCCTTAAAGTGACTTTGTGAAGAGAAGGAAATTCACTTTATAAAACTAAGCAAGCTTCACATTATTCAGTAGTGTGTATGGATAAATTAAATGCTAACTATTAAAGGTAGGTTTTTATCAGTAATTCCAGATCAAATTTAATAAGTTTCAGACATGCAAGAAATCTGTATAGAATGTTTTTTCTACTTCTTATTGAACTGACCAGATATTGGCACTATTCTGAGAAAAACATTTATTGCAGGGATGAGCAACTTTGATCCTGGAGGGCCACAGTGGCTGCAGGTTTTTGCTGTAAACCAATTACTTAAGGGGAAGTCAACCTTTTATGCATCCTTTTACTTTTGTTGTTTGTTAACATTTCCCACACTTAATTGCATATTTTAGTCCTAAACTGTTGAATTCACATCATCTTAGCAATAAGATGCAAATGACAAAAGAACCAGCTATTTTCCATCTAACTTATCTCCATTTACACCTGTGTGTATTCATCATTAACTATCTGGTTAAATAAAATATTTGGAAGGAAACTGAAGATAAAAAAAGAAGGACTGAGAATTTCTTATCCATTTAACACTTCTGTGAAGATGTAACTCCCTTCACAACAATGTAGACGTATATTTGCCCTCACCGGTCTCTTGCAGGACAGTTTTTAGTTCCTCACAGAGGTGTCCTGATGGTTATTACTAACTGTGCCCTGTTTGTCCTCAGTAGTATAAATAAAATTTAAAGAAATGGCACGGGCCTGGCCCCTTTCAGGTGCACATGAAGGGGTGTAGGGCGATATCAGCGGGCACCAGGTGATGTGTCTTAGGAGGATTTAAGATAGCGCTGTTGGCGTCTCTCCTCGAAGCGCCCTTGGGGAGCTGTATCGACCACCAGTTGTCAGTTTCTTCCAGAGGTGCTCGCTTGCTGCCACAGATTTGGAGACGGCAAGATAGGGAAGTGCGGTAAAAGTTTTTAAAACTTAATTTTTTATTTTTTGCTGCTTCTGTTGCTGGCTGAGAGATGCAGTTGATTGGGCCTTAGGAAGCCATGTGCAGACGTCATGAGGTGTATGTGAACATGAACTAGCGCCATCTGGTGAAGAGGTGAACATGCACTTGCACACATGGTTAACTCCCTGGTTTAAAGGGACATGGGACACTTGACGGGTTAATGGGTGGCTAGGTCCCTTGTCAGCTGATTGCTAGAGGAACTTATTAAAGCCTGTTGGGAAAGTAGAATGGGGGACAAAGAAGGACAAGCTGAGTGAAAAGACGTGCAGTTTTGCCTAGGACCCATGAGCATGTTAGAGATTGAATGTGCTGGGAGTGCAATCATTTTTTGCTTGAGATATTTATTGTATACTTTTAATATTTTTTAAAAGCTGTTGGACATTTTTTTTCACTATTTTGCTACATGCACGTTTTGGGACTGTTTTAGCTATTTATTTCACAATAAATTGCACCTCTGTGTCTGCCTCTCTTACTGTTCCACTAGCCTCATTCCGTCTATCAAGGATCTGGGGTCTGTGGTTTTATCTGATAAGGATCTGGGGTCCTGACAGATTCAAATCATTTGGATGATTATCCTTAGAAAGGAAAAAAAAAATTTCAATGTAAGAATGACCTGATATGGCAGAGTTAAAACGCTAACAAGCTATGAAATTAAATCAGAACGTAATTACTAGGGATTGACTTCTAATTAAGCAACTCAGTTGGGACAAAAATGTGCAGCCAATGAGGCCCTCTGGGACATAAGTTTCTCACCCCTGGTGTATTGCATTTTGGTGTGAGCATGTACAGATGAGCTCATGGTAGCTGTGGGACAGTTCACACTTACTGTATACTTGATAGAAGCTGTTATTAATAGGAAATGGCGCCTTTTCATTGTGATGCTGACAGGGACAAATTGCATCTACTAATACCATTCATTTCTGAATTTGAAGCACAATAGACATCATTAAATGCATGTGACAATTACTTGATGTTTGATCAATCTACTTGGCTTAAGGAGAAGCAAGACACTCATGTTTTTGGAAACAATATTCTCAGTGAGATAAACCAAATGAATGAGGCCTTGGCTGCCTGTCTGCTGCGACAGAGTCTGCTTTGAGGAAATGGATGCCTTTGAAAAAAGCTTGGAAACATCTCTCTGCTGCCTTTGTGTGTGATCTGGTCATTATTGTCAGTACTTGCAGTCCAGTATTTAGAAAATAATACAGTGCTTCTTGTGATGAGTGATTTTCAGTGGGACAGAAGGTGCTTGTAACACAAAAATTGGTCTCTTTTATTACAAATTCATTTTTGCAAGCTGACCACTGAAACATTTGACCCTTTGACTTGGGTTCAATTGTGGTTGCAAATGGCACATCAAAAAGAGAGAAGCCCATGCAAGGTTGAAACCGCAAAAGAAAACAACTTTAAATTTATCTGAGTATCAAGTCTGTCCATGCAGGTACACATCAGAGTACCAGGTGCTATACAAATATATAACCTTGCTTGTAACCTCCCATAGACATGCAGGGTATTGTACTCCATATCAACTATCTGGATCCCCTTTTTACTTGCACTTAGGGGAGCTCTTCTGACACCAGCATGAGTCCTACTTTTCTAGAATAAATTTGACCAGGCCCACCTTCTGTCTTGAATATTCCTAATACTCCTTTCATGGAAGCTCCTTCTCAGCCCATGCCAAATTAGAAATAAGCAGAAGAAAGTACTTATTGAAAATCAATTGCTTAAAGTTTGCATGTATTGTGCTGTACAGTTTTCAACATCAATATTATGTCAACTATGTTCCTTACTTCAAAATTTGTAATAGCTTATTTCCTTATGATGCAGACTGCACATACTGCTTTATTTCCATCCATCCATCCATCCATCCCCTTCTGCTTATCCAAGATCGGAGATGCAGAGATGCCCAGACTTCCCTCTCCCAGGCCACTTCTTCTAGCTCTTCCGGGGGAATCCCGAGGCGTTCCCAGGCCAGCCGAGAGACATAGTCCCTCTAGCGTGTCCTGGGTCTTCCCCGGGGCCTCCTCCCGGTTGGACATGCCCGGAACACTTCACCAGGGAGGCATCCAGGAGGCATCCTAATCAGATGCCCAAGCCACCTCAACCTCAGACACAATATCATCCAACACAACTCCTGCTTTAAAATAATGGATTTTTATTTTCATTGGCCTCCTTTTAAAGTGCACAATACCACAAACACCCAAATATTATGTGTCCAGTCCACCAGTTGAATTTTGCTTGCTGCCTCCCAACTCTGACTCCACCAGGTCAGGCTGTGGGCTTCTGTTAAACTGGACCCAGGACTGGTTCTGGTATTGTGAGATTAGTCATCAGTGACCCTTTGTGTCACCCAAAGACTTTTGAACTCGATTCCCATGCCACCCTGCAGGTGTCTCAACTGGGTTTAGCATGTAGGGACACTGCAACCTGTCATGAGGGGGAATTAACTGCTCCCGGCACTCACATTCACCCAGTCTGCTTATCACCTTTCTCTCAGTCCCAAGATGAAGAATGTAAGCCTTTCTGGCCGGGTTGAGTCTTAAATCCTGCCGTACTTCCACTGTGGCCTCCCATCTGAGCAAGAAATCATCCTTCATGCCGGCCAGGATGTCTGTCCTTCCTCTCAGACATTTACACTGCCTAATGACAACTAGCTATTACTGCTCTGAGAGAAGACAGGTTTTTTTTTCAAATACTGGATAGACAAGACCACTAGCAATGTAAAATGGTCTTAATATAAATAGGCAAATAAGCTCTGGAATAATTTTGAACAGATCTGGCAATCTTTAACATGTGAGCATTAAAGGCATATCTCATAAATGTGTCTGCTGTGAAATAATCAATAAGAAACAGTGAAAGATTCCAGTAGTAAAATTATCTTTAATGATAGTCGGTTTTGGCAGTGAGAAGTGAAAGAGAGAGTCAGGTTTTAGTTGCTGGAGGGAGCGAGCCATGGTGACCACTAAAGTTACACCTAACTTTAGCTGTAAGTGTTTTCAACAAAGGGACAGTTTTTTGATGATTATATATGTTACTTTTCACCATTAAGACAAGCAAAATGACAAATTTTTTTGACTAACTAAAAAGATTTCAAAATGCAAGTTTTCGAGGCAAATCAGATCCCTTTTTCTTAAGGTGAAGATGTAAAAGGTGCAATTTTGCTTGACTTCTCACTACATTCATAATGGCTAACACTGTACAACAAACACCCTAGTACTACCATTAAGACAAAAACACCACCATCTTTTCAGTTAGGTCATTTAAATAGTAATAGTATATCTGTGCAGATGTTAGATAAACTGAAAAAAATTAATAAGAGATCTGCAGGCTGATTAGTAAAATAAAGCTTAATGTTATGAGCCTTGCTACAATATCTTTAATTATCTACAATAGCCATTAAGCTATTGAACAGTTTGAGAACAGTTATATTAAATTGTTCTCATCTCTGGATTAGATCCTCAGATGGATTTTATTGACAAAAGTAGATGAGTTTCATTAACATAGGAAGTAAAGTTAATTTTGAAACGTATTTCCAAATAATTTTTCCTAGTGGCCACATATAAAATGAGAAAAAAAAATTATATGTGTATCAAACCCTAAGGGACGTCATTCCAGCTGTGATCAAGAATGACGGAGTACTAGTCTGCAGACGTCTGCATATGTTAACAGTGTTAGAAATCTCTGTACAAATACATTACAATAACTGTATATTTTCACAGTAAAAAATTAATACAATAAATGGTCAAAATAGTGATTTTAACAGATAAATACATGTAAATTTACATTTGAGAAGTGTTTTAACTTATTTACTTGTTTCAATGAGCAAGACTATTTTACGATTGTATTGCCGTAAAGTCACAGAATTTTACATTTGCAAAAAGTGGATATATTTGCATAAGGAACTGACCCCTTTGCAGCACACAGTCAAAATTATTCCTAGTGAGTTCTGTGTTACCAAAATCTTTTTTTCTGTGCAGTAACAATTTAATAGCTATGAACTCAAATGATAGTGCCTAATATAGCATACCATTGTTAAACTTGCTTAACAAAGAACGGGCTGCACAAGGGTCATAGACTGAGAACTCATTCCATCAGAAATAACAAGACCATCCATCTGGACATCAAGGAAGCTGTTCATGTAGCAACACAACTGCTGAAACTAAAATCCACCAAAGATGGATATCTTCCTCTGACACAGATATTTCCTTTGATGGTAATCTTTATTTTCTAAATCTTTATGGAAAGTATGATTTAGTTAGGTTTAGTTAGGATTCTAGCAGCTGCATTCTGCACTCGTTGCAAGTGATTTATGCCTTTTTTGGGTAGTCCTGAGAGGAGTGCGTTACAGTAATCTAGTCTACTGAAAACAAAAGCGTGAATTAATTTCTCAGCATCTTTCAATGATATAAGAGGTCTAACCTTTGCTATGTTTCTGAAGTGAAAAAATGCTGTCCTAGTGGTCTGATGAATATGCGATTTAAAATTCAGGTTACAGTCAACAGTTACCCCTAAGTTTTTTACTTCCATCTTAACTTTTAATCCTAATGTATGTTTATTTCTGATAACCTCATTGAATCCATTATTGCCAATTACTAAAATTTCAGTTTTCTCTTTATTTAGTTTGAGAAAATTACTATTCATCCATTCAGAAATACCAGTAAGACATTGTGTTAGTGAATCGAGAGAGTCGGAGTCATCAGGTGCTATTGATAAGTATAGCTGTGTGTCATCAGCATAGCTGTGGTAGCTCACGTTGTGCCCTGAGAGAATGTGACCTAACGGAAGCATATAGATTGAGAAGAGCAGTGGACCCAGGATAGAGCCTTGTGGAACACCATATAGAATATCATGTGTCTTTGAGTTGTGGTTACCACAACTCACAAAGAATTTTCTCCCTGCCAGGTAGGATTCAAACCAATTTAAGACGCTGCCAGAGAGGCCCACCCATTGACTAAGGCGATTTCTAAGAATATTGTGATCAATGGTGTCAAAAGCAGCACTCAGATCTAAGAGGATGAGAACTGATGAATGGCCTCTGTCTGCATTTACCAGCAAGTCATTTACTACTTTAACGAGTGCGGTTTCTGTGCTGTGATTTGTTCTGAAACCTGACTGAAATTTATCAAGAATAGCATGTTTATTGAGGTGGTCATTTAACTGCATAATGACTGCCTTCTCTAGAATTTTACTTAAGAAGGGCAGGTTAGAGATGGGTCTAAAATTTACAAAGTCAGAGGGGTCAAGATTATTTTTCTTGAGCAGGGGTTTAACTACAGCAGTCTTAAGACAGCCTGGGAAGACCCCCGTATCTAATGACGAATTTACTATGTCAAGAATATTGTCAATTATCACGCCTGATACTTCTTTGAAAAACCTTGTTGGTATTGGGTCAAGGATGCAGGTGGAGGGTTTCAGTTGAGAGATTATACTATGTAATTCAGGTAAATCTATCCTAGTGAAAGCATATGTTTCTTAACCAGCACTCCCCGTACTCTCAAGTTCATTCCCATAAGGCCTGCTTCTCAGACTCTGTCATTATTTTCAGGGTGCTTTTCTCTTTCCTGTCCACTTTAATACTTGCTGCCTTTGAAGGCAACTGCCTCAGTGTGCCTCCCATGTCGTTTCTCCTCCTTGTGCATTACTTGCACTTACTCTTTCATCACATCACCAAAGCCAAACTGACCAATCAGATTACTCAGAGGGACTGGACATGCAGACTTTAGTGTTTTTTGCTTTGCACCCTCCTCCACCATAACCAATTGTCTACGGGGAAGGAGCAAAAGCTTTAGACTTGACAAAACTTTTGATGTCAGGTTTTTGATGAATTACGATGTTTTAGGGTCCCCTGATACCAAAAATATTGATATCTCGATGATGGGTGTGTGTCTGTCTGTGTGTGTGTGTGTGTGTGTGTGTGTGTGTGTGTGTGTGTCATAGTTTCTTCAGGACGGTCTAGAGCTAAACTGGGCGGTCAGAAAAATACCAAACTACAAACTTAAACCTGTTATAAGATGACAATGTGCTGATTAGTTTTTGAGCCAAATTGTGCAAGAGAAAGAAACACTCTAGAGGAGCCCTCAAATACCGTAATTCTCCAATTAATTATTAATTCTTCTCATCAATTGCTATCATAATGACCTATTTTAAGATCAGAAAGATCAGCATCAGGGTGGAAAATAATTATTGAAATGTTATAGAATATTTTGAGTAACCTGGTTCCTAGGGTGCAAAACCTACTGATGCTCATATCTAAAATGTTTTATATAAAAGATATACTGTAAGCATATACAGGAGCACAACTGGACACTCCAGAATAGGAAGGTATGTGGTCAAGGGGAAGAGTTTCTCTTAATTGTCTACTGTGCAACAAATACCAATAAAGTAGGGGAGATTATCTCCTCAAGCTTTGAGGTAAGGTTATAAAACTAACTAATCATGGAGCCAGAGAGTACCACATGCAATGGAAAATTTCACTGTACCCAGGACATGAGACAATAACAATCCTATAAATCTATGATAATATGACTTGCAACAAAGCAACCCTTACTTTAACATGACCTTCATCTTTAACTAATGTCCCCAAAAGTACACTAAACTGCTCACCATTTGGTAGTATGAAGTGTAAAAGTTCTCATCCACTCTTCTGTGTCTTTCTTGCACAACCAGAAGAAGTAGCTTGATCAAAGAAAAGAGTTATGAAAATCAGAAGATAATAGATTCTACAGTATATAAAATTCACACTGTATATAAAAATATATATGGCAAAGGTTATAACTTTTGTTTGGAACTAAGCTTGTGAAACCAGGCTAGGTGGCAAGAGGGGTATTCTGTGATAAATTATTATTGCCAAAAAAACTATGAATTTCAATCATACATCAGATTAGGTGTTTAACATTTTAATCAAGGCAGAATTATAATGAGGCAGAACATTTAAAAAAATTGATTTTTATCTGAAAATTGAGAAAAAAGAGAAGATGGAAAGCTATCTGTTTGCTTATTAGGTTTAGGCAGCTATTCGTACTCCTGGTACATAGTTAATATATTAATGGTGACAGATGCTTCCTTTTCAGTTCTAAATTTAACTAAGCTAATTTTAAAACCTACGGTTTCCTGTAATGAGGCAATCATGTACGTGCACTTTGAACAAAGTATGTATGAAATAAAGAGAACAGAAATGCAAGCAAAAACAAAAAAAAAATTCTAAAACTCATTAGTCAGATGATAGAAGGAGTTTTTCAGCTTTCTTAGGACCCCTCACCATAATAATATAACATTTCAATTGTATAATAAAAAAATTGTAAATATGGAGAAACAGAAGTTATTCTGGGTACCTTTATTCATACACATTTGACATTACACAATTTTATTACAATATTATTACATTACACAGTCTTATTACAATACTCTGATACTTTCTGCAGGGCTTTGTACAAAATTAAGTAGACAATCCCACAAAATCTATTTGCCTAAGTTACCTTGTTCATGAAGGATTTTATAAGTTATCAATTTTTAAGCATAATGAATCTTCACAAAACATTTGCACTTATTACATTTCTTATGTGCCTTAAAGTTCTAATTCCTTAAATTCAAACCATGCTGTTTTTTTTCATGGAATCAAAAAGATCCATAGGTTTAAACAGGTTTAAACCATAGCTAACTTCAAGCTGCAAACAGAGTCTGAGAGGCTGACCAGGATGTTAAGTGCTCACTGTGTGAAGATTAACCACAGGACCTGGAGTGGCCTCCAATGTTACAAGGTGTGAAAGATTAAGAAGTTCCATTAACTAGTTTCCATGACATCAGAAAATTTCTATTTAGTGTCCAGATTGTCAATAGAAGTGAACCACAGATTAGTTATTAACATGAGGGCCATTGTGCAGCAGATGAAAAGAATACACAACATATTGACAGGATATTAATCAAGTATAAACATTCAAATAAATACAGTCCCCCAAAAAATGATTAGTGCAATTTTGGGGCACATATTTCTAAAATAAATACAGGCTGACTGTGTGGGGGTGCTCCACTAACAAATATTCATTGAATATACTTTCCTTCTCTGGAAGCCAGTGATTCAGTAAAAGTCAAGTCACAATGCATAGCTTGTGATAAGTGAAATGAAATGAATTAGTAGAGGAACTCAGTGTTTCACTTTGCAAAAAAAAGTAAAAATAAATTGCACTTTACCTCCAGTGACATTAGTGTTTTCATCCATTAAATCCACCTGTGTCTACTTGTCATTTAGTATTTAAATAAAGATTTCTGGTGAAAATTATAAAAATCAGCAGAAGTACACATAATCTCAGCTAGGGTAAGGCAGTTGCTAGGTAATGGGAGCAGATGCTTAGGTAATGGAGGGTGGTTGCAGCAGCGAGAGAAAACAGTAGTGTGGAATATGGTACACTTTAGTGTGTCTTTGTGTGGAAAATATGCAGCATGTCACCTTTTTAAAAATGCACTGCACATGTCTGCAGTGAAGTGAATAAGAGACATAAACAGAGCGGATTTTATCAGTGTGGTCAGAATTACATTATGTAGCACAACTGCAGAAAAGAACACAAGTAACAACAGAGGAAGCAGTATTTAATTTTTTGCCACCTTCAAAAAACATTTAAAACTCTCTTTAGTGAATTTTGGATTTCAAAGTTTGCAAAATCATCTTCAAAACAATTTTATTGTCAGTTTTATGGCACTTTAGGTGAATTGAAAATGACTGGTTTGGCTCAATACTATAAAGAACAAAAATCATATCTCTTTTCTTGGAGATAACAGAGGTTCTTTTTTACTCAGTCCACACAGTTGTTATACATAAACAAGCTCACAGGTATTCCACAGATTTTTCTTCCCTTCATTTACCCAAGTTAACAGGGATGGAGATACTCTGTGATGTTGCATACAAAGTACAATATGGGGCAGAGGTCCTCTCCTCTCAGTGTACAAGAAGTGATCGTCCAGTCCTTGGTACTGTGCTCCATTTATATGAAGTTACTGTTAACTGACCAGAGGAGAAAATCTACATCTTTGTATATACTTTCTTGGGCCAGGGGCCTCATGTATAACGCCGTGCATAGAATTTGCACTATAATATGATGTAAGCACAAAAGCCGAAATGTGCTTACGCACAGAAAATTCCAGATGCAGGAATCTGTGCGTACTCCAACTTACACGTTCTTCCGCTCCATAAATCCCGATCAGAGTGAAAACTAACACATGTGTACGCGCCTTCTAACCCGCCCCGTCTCCTCCCAGAATTATGACTCTTTGAATATGCAAATCAATATAAATAGACCTTAAGCTCAGCATTCTGTGAAAAGGCAATGGCAAAAGCAAGAGGGAACGATATAAGAATGTCAGCGAATACCAAATGGAGTCAAAGAAAAACGTACTATTTGTTAGTTTATACAGTGGTATAATCAACAAAAGGAAGATGATCGAGTGACTAGCATGTTGAAGAAACAAGCTCAAGTTCACAAAGTCGCACAGTACCCGACATAAATAAGAAGCTGTCACATATCAAAGTCGCCGTGAAAAGGCGAGACGTAGCCCACCGTCTGAGTGTCATATGGAGGCTTATTAGGGTACAGTGAGAAAAAAAGGCACAGAGTAGGAAAAAAGCACAAAATGTTAACTTCAATCTCGAAATATCCACTTTAATCACGTAGTTTATTTCGTCATTAAAGTAGAACATAAACTTCATCTTAAAATCATTTAATTTACTAGTTTCTCAAATCCCATTGTAACTAAAGTAGAATGTTAAATGCTTTGTTTTATATTTGATCTTCAATGTGCTGTATGTGTGTGAATCACTATATGCTTCCGTTCTTTCTCTTTCTCCGACAGAACACAGAATCCATTACATTCATGATATTACAGCTCTCTGAATAATTAAAATACTGAGATGTATACGTGATATCATTTTCATGATGATTGGAATGAAAGCATGTTATTAAACATGGGAACACGATAGCACAGTGATTGTTCATGTCTCATGCATGATGCTGCTGCGCCATGCGCAACTTTCGATGAAATAATTTATTGTAGCAGTACTGTCTCTTTCAAACGTACTAACCTTCAATTCTTGTCCTTACTTTTCTTTTCCCAAATACCCAATCGCCACACAATCAGCTCTGTAATAGACGTTAAGCCATCTGTAAGCTTACAATGATGATTCTTTAAAACTTTTAAGGAACATTGAAATATCTTCATAGTACATGTTTAATTATTCTATTCATTTCTCCTTCCAGTGTCGCGCCAGCCTCAGCAAGAATACAGTGTGAGGCAGGAACAATACGTGAACATGCAAGCGCTGCGGCACCGTGTCCTCACATGTTTAGTTATTAACAATACAGATTATTTAAATGAAGTTAAAGTTTTATCTGTATAATATAATCAACATATTTTGCTACATTTCATCTTACAAATGATATCGTCATCATTTGCTGGGCTCACTCTTTATGAACAGATGTAGAGCTCTTCAATATGGGTGGACTGTAGAATTGCTGCTTTTTCAGATGCAGAGGACACAGTTCAGGAGGTTTGAGCATTTATTTAGAAAGACCCCTAAGGTGAGTCCCTTAGTTAGTGTGCCAGGAATATGATGAGAACATGACAACCCGGTCTGTCCTCCTCAGCATGTAGCCAACATGACCTTCACGAGCATTGAAAGTGTATTGAAGTGTTTTTTATTTATCTAATGTACTGCTGTGCAGAACAATGTTGTGCACACCCAGGCTGTAATTATTTATGTACTTTGTAGACTCTAACTGTAGGACATCTTGTGCCTGGTAAAGTACTTTGAACTGAAATGTGAAAAGAGCAGCTTCTCCCGGCACTTCTCCACAACCAGTCACAATTCAGGGTCCCTACAATAGTCACAATGCAACAGTGTAGCAACTGCAAGGTACATAGATAAGCACAGGAGAAAGAACAGTCAACAGAAAGACATACTACTGGAATGGTGTCATACTCTGGCAGAACTCTAAACACTCGTATAAAGACACAGAAATCTAGTCTATTGAAGGGTTTGTTAAACCTTGCATCACACATCTATCCTTAAAGACGATGAAATGTAACACCTGTCTACAATAACTGATGTAGTTCAAGTGGGCGAAATTTATATATGTATTTTATAAAACACACCATGAACCAGCAAAGAAACAAACCATCAACATTATAGTCTTAATGACTAACTTTTTAATCTCATCTCAAAAGACTTTTTTTCACTTACTCTCATGTTTTCTCCTTTCATCTGCCCTTGCTGTGTTCCCTCCTTCCTCTCCTTTTTATGTTACCTGCTTTGTTCTTCTCAGTTGTAAAACATGATGAAAGAGTTACAGCAAAAATGTTGTGTCTTTTACCTTCTTTCCATTGAATTAACAATTAACCCGTTTTCTTTGCAGACTTAACCCTATACTAAAACAATAATAAGAGTCTGTTGTGTGTGTGTGTGTGTGTGTGTGTGTGTGTACAAATTTACATTATTAGGAAAGTTATAGCAAAAAAATGGTGTAGGAAAGTGGAAGTAGTAATCTCTTCTAGAAAAAAAAAATGTTCTCAAAATTAGACAAAATGTAAAAAATATTTGGCAATGTAACCCTAGAACAACAAATCTTAAGCAAGGATAAAAACCAAAACACTTGCACTTCCATGTAAGTATGCATAGATATCGGCATTTTAATTGAGTCCACAAGACACAACTTTACACAGCTGTGGAAATGCCACAAAATGGATATGATCCAGATAACACCTGGGATTAATACCATGTATAAATATTTGATTTAAAATGTAAAGAAATAAAGAAAAAGGATACCAGATGACTGCGGAACCTAGAAAATGCAACTGCAGTCCAAAAATATACACAATCATGTGTTTATTCACCAAAACACTAAAGTGTAGCAAACATATAATAAAAAGTATCAAAATAAACAGAGCCCAAGCCCCCGTTGCCTCTTTGAGTATCCCTCTACTGGTCATGGCTTTATTTTTTGTATACTATGACTTCCCACCTCTGAAAGCCACATCCAACAAATACCTGTTACAATCCATATACCTGTATGTCTCTCTGGCTTTAAATCTCTGGTTGCTATCCTTGCTGACAGAAAGCCTTCAGCCAAGGTCACCACCTGATTCCAGCCTTATCAAGCAGCTAATAAGAAGTGTCCCTTAAATACTACAATGGGAGCACTTCTTATTAAACGTTTGGGTCATGAAACCAAAGTGGGCTTGGGTGATGCCTGTGATTACTTCAGAACTCTGTTCTACCTTAACAAAGCCTAAAGTATAGAAACTAAAACAGTTCATCGACCCTTTCCCTTCTTAAAAGAACCACATTGTTTTCTCTGCATATTTTTGCAATAGAAGAAATGCTGAATGCTAACTACATGCTGTACCTCCTGTCAATTACTTTACAGATAGCACATCTGACTTTGCCTGCCTGTTTTACTGCACAAGTCTCATCACTTTAATAGATTAGAAGGCCCTTAACCTGCAATTACTCCATCTTGGGTATGACGTTAATCTGCATCCATCCCTGCATGTAGGCCCTCCAAACTTTGGAGTTGGTGGCAGAATTGGCACTCCACCCATCATAAAAAAAACCTCACACTGTTCCACTCCATCTGGACTAGTGTGGTGCTAAGGTGTCACCCATTGCTTGGCTGCATTCGGATGCTAATCTGGATTCTGAGTTGGTTTGTTGTGTGGTGGGAGTGGCAATGTGCTGTATCAGCACGTACTCCCAATCTCTCTCTCTCTCTCTTACAAAAATACTCCCCTAATTTCCCTCAGAGCTTTATGAATGACAAAAAAAATGGAAAGTGGAAGAAAAAGGCCATTGTCTTTATGACATATAGCAATAAAGCAACTAATTATTTTGCATCACCTATTGTCCTATTTATGAACAGTGTGATACTTGGTAGCAGCCTGGAGGCTTGTATCAGGGCTTTAGTAACTGTTAAGTATTTCTTCTAGGTCAGTGAAAAAGGATATATTGTCTACTGTTCTTTGAGGTTGTTCTGTATCCTTATTGATGTGCAATCATTTCCTCTGGCAACACATGAGGGTTCTTTTAATCTCTACAGGCCTTGACAAATCATCCTCCTGTATGGTGTCACCATTAGTATCCCAGGCAATCCCATACCATCTAAGTCTTATTTGAGCCTAAATATTAGGACATCACTTCAGCTAAAGTGCTGTCCAGACAAACTCAATGAATTGAATTTATAACAAGTATGGAAGGTGTCCTTATTTAGGTTCTCTCACCTCAGCAGAAGACTTCTGAAGCTCTTATTTAGTGACCACTGGATTTTTGGTCACATCCCTGACCAAATTCTAGGAATTGTCCTGGTAGTTTGAAATGTCTCAGTATATCGCAATTATTGGTGACACTGTGTTCCTGAGAATACTCAAAGCTTAAGAAATGATTTTATCCCCTTACCCTTATTTATGCCTCACCACAATTTGATCACAGAGGCCAACAGAGTGTTCCTTAAACTTCATGGCTTGCTTTTTGTTCTGATATATCAGAGTGGATTGTGAGACCTTGTATACATAGGTGTGTGCTTTTCTAAATGATACCCAATAAATTCTGTCACAGATAGACTCTAATCATGTTCCACACACATCTCAAGGATAGTTACAGCAAACAGGATGTACCTGACCACAATCTTGGGTGCTTCACTAAGAACATATAAAGAGATTATCAGTTTTGAATCTGCTTGCAAACCTTTCTGATTAACATATTTTTACTTTTTCATTATGAGTTATTGAGTGTGAATTTATTTATATAAAATTACTTTTGCAACACAATAAATAAAGTGAAGGGGTCTGAAAACTTTCTGAATCCACTGTATGAAGCGTATGATTGTACAAGATTACAAAGAGCAATTATATTTACCACTTTTAAATAGCTGAAGGTTAATTGCAAACATTTTGTAGGAGATTCATTTTGGTGGCTGTGGACCTCATCACTGCTTTAAAATTAAAATAGTTGCTAAGGTTAAGCAGCTTTCCAATTTTGGACTTTTCCCTGTACGATTTCTGAAGTGATGCAACATCTTGCTGATATATGTGAGCTTCTCGTCCTCTTCAGAAAGTAGTTTCCTGTAATGATTAGCAATGAATAACTTACATTTCATGTGTTAAACACTGCAGCTATAACATTTAACTATTTAATTAACCCCTTTGATTCTAGTAGATGTAGAGCCATGATAAGTACTCAAACCTAAGATAAATTTAATGAAAACCAAAACACATGAATCAAATTATACTGTTCCTCAACTGACTACACATGCTGCTCATAATGCACCTTTCTTGCAGAAGTGCTCAGCCAGAACATTTTCAATATTCTGAAATGATCAAATGCACCCCTGGACTGGACAAGAGTCCATGACAAAGCACAATGACACACACTATTGGAATGATATCATTTTCAACTTAATATCTCAATTTTTTTCATTTTTTAGTTTCCTTCTAAACTATGTGTTTCATGCAATGCCTGTTTACTTGCACACTGCATACAATATAATCTATCTATCTATCTATTAGTGATGGCCCTGAATTTTACTGTCACAGTGTCCCAGTTAAATATGTATCTAGTGGAACTTATATTTGTGTAAATCAGTGACCGTGGGTCTTTCCTTCTAATGGCTTTATGATTTTCCTGTATACGTGTTGTGAGTTTTTTAGATGTTTGTCCCATGTGTATTGCTGGGCATACATTGCATGGAATGCTGTAAACTGTGTTTCTTGTCGCCATGACAAGTTTTGTGCTCTATCTTGATCCCAGATCTGGACAGGACGTGTGCTGTACTTTCTGACACAACACAATGATAAGGGAGGGTGTGGTACGTGTGGTGAGGGACTGAGTTAGAGTCATCAACCACAGATGCAAGAAACACAGTTTACAGCATTATATTATACCAGTAAGAGCGCACTGCACGATAACATACAGTGAATACACTTGATTTGAGCATTCCTAGCTTTCATCCTCTTTCTCTGTACATTTATCATTCATTTGCTCAGAGGTTGACATGCTTGCTGCTTCCTGAACAGCTCTTCTTTTCTTCACCCTAGCGACCCACTACTTCTCTTCTTTCATCGGCATCTTTTCGCGTTAAAACTGATTAAGTTAGTTTTTGTGTTGCAATTACTTTGTATGTTTTTCTTATTTTTTTCACTTAAGTGCCACAATCTGCCTCAAGAATGATTAAAGATATGAAGAGGTAGGGGAAGTGACCACGAAGGTGGTAGGGAATGAGAATGATGCACATACGCATGCGCCGCACGGCCACCCTGCTGCGCGCTGCCAAGAGTTGATTCTACAATAAAAAAATAAATAAAAAGAGCAATAAATATCATCACCCGAAAGTGGATAGTAGACGTCCTGTAGTGTATGTGTACCAAATTTATAGGTCAACAGGTGAAATGGTTTGTGAGCTACAGGTGATTTAAAATCCTGGACAGACAAACGAACAGCCACGGTAGTGTATTGTATAAGAAGATATATTTATACACACATACATAGTCACACAAGTATGCTTAGGAGACCGTTTAAGTTTGGTAATGATAATTCTCCTCCAGCCTCAGGGATGGAGCTGTGTGATAATGTTCTTTCTTTTCCTCCTGCTTCAGAAGATTGACAGCTCTGGATTCCTTGCCCTGTTACCAACTGACCAGAAGAACCACCAGCTTGGACAGTCGATTGCTTATGTCTGAAGAAGACGTTTTGCATACTTCACACATTATTTTGAAAATTTCTAACATTCAATTACATGGGGTTCGCCAAAGGGTGCCCCAAATCTTTGGCCGTCTCTGTTTTGTTTCTTATAATACACACATACAAATATCTAAATAAGTAGAACCTAAAATCATTAAAAGAAATAGAAGTTTGAATTTAAGGAAAGCCTTCAGAAAAGCACAAAACCTCTTTGTTTTTCCCAGTTGATTCTGGGGTTCGTCAGGGGTGTGTTCTGCTCCTACACTGTTCAATGCGTGTATAGACTGAGTGTTAAGCATGGCTCTGGGACATCTGTTGGTGAAGAAATAGTCATGGATCTTGACTTTGCTGAGGACGCTGTGATCTTCGCAGAGTCAATGAAGGCTCTAATCGGGGTGCTCGAGAGATTGAGCGAGGAGTCTGAGTGTCTTGGCTTGCAATTGTCCTGATGAAAACCAAGATCCAGGCCTTTAATGACCTCTTGGGCACAGCCATCAGCAGTGTGTCTGTTTGCACAGAGAGTGTTGACCTTGTTGAGATGTTTACTTACCTTGGCAGTGACATTCCTATGAAGCCAGAAGATGGATTAGGATAACATGGTGGGTTATGAGGTCACTAAAAAGGGGTGTGTGGCGCTCCTGATATCTATGCAAAAGGAGTCCTGGTGCTTCCTGTCTTGATATATGATTGCAAGACATGGATGCTCTCCAGTGACCTGAGAAGAAGACTGGACTCCTTTGGTACTGTGTCTCTCTGGAAAATCCTTGGGTACCATTGGTTTGACTTTGTGTCGAATGAGCTGTTGCTCATGGAGTCCCGAATGAGGCACATTACCTGCATTGTGAGGGAGCGTCAGTTACGGTACTACAACCATGTGGCGCATTTCCCCGAGTGTGATCCGGCTCATAAGATCCTCATTGTTGGGGACCCAAGTGGCTGGACCAGGCCAAGGGGTCGCCCAAGTAACACCTGGCTGTGGCAGATAGAGGGTCATTTCCGGAGGGAGGGACTGGACCGTTTGTATGCCTGTGGGACTGCCAACCAGAATCCCGAGTTGTTTCATCGTGTAGTGGGTGCAGCAACGCACTGCACCAGTGCATGCTCCCCAACTTGACTTAACTTGACTTCAGAAAAGTCTGAAATACTGTTTTGCAAATAAATCCAGTGTGATTCAAGTTAAAAGCCTCAAAGCATCAATATAAAGTATAAACTATAAAGCAAGCTGCAATCCAATAATTTGAACTGGGGTCACTGAGAAGGATTCTGTGCATATAAATATCAAAAAGTTAACCAACACAAATAGTTTAAGACTAATCTGCAAGAATCAGCTACAATCCTGTAAACTACAGCAAAAATATTCTCATCACATAATGACAGAAGATATGAGGCCTAGAGAAATCTAAACTCATGGGCCAAAAAGGTGGATAGAAAATAGTTGCAATGATACAATCATCATTGAAGGACCTGAATATTGAGAGCTAATTGACTTAATCAGGTGAAAACATCATACAGCTTTATGTATCTGACCATTTTCTTAACTCGTTATCAGAATAATGGGTTTATGGTGGGGCTTGATTCAAGAGAATTACTTATTTAAAAGGATTTCCAGAGTGTGCCAGCAGAGGATTATTCTCACATGCACATTTCATTTTGGTCAGAGTTATATTTACATTTGCTCATTTAGTAGACACAGTTTTCTAAAGTGACTTACAAAAGATGTCAACATAATCAAGTAAACATCAGTCTGGGAGTCTGTTTCGAAGCAAGTGCTAGAGTCGGCACTATTGTGTTTGATTCAGCCAAACAAAATACTTTTGCCAATTTCTTTATTTTTATCTTAGCATTTCAACACTCATTTTTGAAGAAACAGAGATTCCTTTCTAAGTATTTACATTACAACTTTCATTTAAATTTGCTTTGAGTCAGTTGCAGTACTTCAGCTATTAAAGTAGTTGCATTTTACAGCCTTTATTTATTTCCTTCCATGTAATGTGCAGCTTTATGTTGACTAAACTCCTTGGTTATTTATTTTAATAAAGACTTATTGAAGCTCTACTGTTACAATAAATAATAATAATGATAAAACAAATTAAAAATTAAGAATGGATGCAACAATTTACAAGAATCAATTCTTTTGAACTTTATGGTTATTTCTAAACCTTAAGGCAGACTAAGAATGATTGACTCTTAAGTACCGTGATAGAATTAAGCTTACTGCATTGTGAGGTATAGTGGTATGGAAACTGTGGGTGGAGATAGCGAGAGCTGAAGGTTTATTTTAAAGTTAAGTATTTTTACTTTTTCTATTTCTACTTACCATTTCTAGGAAGCAGAAGACCTTTATTTTAACCATTTGAAGTGGTTTTAGCAGCAATAATAGAAAGTACTGTAAGTAAACTTAATGAATTAGAAAACTAATTAATTAAGCATGTAATAAAGCAATTTGCTGTAATTTTTCTGACCATTTTCAATGTTCAAACTTTAAATTATCATTTTTTCTATAATCAACTCTACACTATGGTGCTACATTGTTTGTCTTAGGAGTTCTATTTAATATTTTGTTTCTTTAGTCATTTCTTGAAGAAAGCATATGAGCTATACATTAATCTGGATTATATAATTGCCATAAAAAAAGGGATTTACATGTCAAATTTAAGTTTACATTTTAATAAACAAGACAGCTCGCAAAATTGTAAAATTATCTTAGACAATGAAACATTGTCATCCTTAATGGCAATACATTGTATACTGCTCATGATTTGTATATGGTTAAAACTATGGCTATTATTATTATTATTATTATTATTATTATTATTATTATTATTAGTAGTAGTAGTAGTAGTAGTAGTAGTAGTAGTATCACAAGCAATGAAAAACTAAGAACAAAAATAAAACAATAGATCACTAATAACTATAGGAAAAATACTAGACAAAAATAAGCTAATTTCAGAATATAGTGACATACGAAAGAAAAAGAAAATTATATCAGAGAAAACAGTTATTAATTTTGTAGCCTGCAGCATATAGTCATAAACCAGAGGGACCAAAGAGATTATCCAGTTCATTAATTCATAAAATTAAGAAAACTTCTCAGAGTTACAGATACGTTTAAGTATATTAAGTTATTCAATAACATTAAACATTTTAACCCCAGAAAAACCCTAAAAATATTTGGATTATTATTTAATTTTCAGAAGCAATTTGCATTAAAATATTAAAATGGCGTACATATTATAATACATAGCAACAATAAACCTGGTATTGGGGTGTCAGTTCATCATCGTGCACACTTGACTCACACACATTCACTCGGTCTTGTGTAATAGAAAATAAGCGCTGAAGGTCTCATTTGTACTTATTTTATTATTCTCTTATTTTGTCATATGAATGTAATGATGTTTAAAGGAACTTTTGTAATAATTCAAAAATGTATTAAAACGTAATACATTTTATCAGCTATTATCACACTTCTTTCAAAATAAAACAGATTCTCCTGGGTTTTTTTTTTGTTTTTTTTTTTGGTTTTTTTTAGGGTTCGGAATGTTTTCAGGGTCATTGTTGTAACTTTTTTTTTCTAAAATAAACAATTATATGTGAGAATGTGTACTTATAAATTAATTGTAGTTGACGCTTTAAAAATTGATTAAGCAAGAATTATTAGTCAGCTTCTGAGCGGCTGAGCAGTAGAATTGTAAGCGTACTGTCGCTAGTGTAGCGTAGACGTAGATGACAAAAGACATGAAAACAGCTCTGTGTAAAAATAAATAAATAAATAAATAAATAGATAGATAGATTGATTGATTGATTGGATTTACAGATGTCACACAGGTTCACTACAGTTATATGAAGTCCAATGCATGTCATTTCTTTTTAAACCCATTTCTGTTTTGCACCCCATCACTGTAAAATCAGCGTATCTCAACCCGTGGTCCGCGACGTATTATCAGGTAGTCCGCGGCTGCTTTACCGATTCAGTATTCAGTGCTTTGAGTTTGCTCTGATCTTCCCTACATTTTTAGAGATTAGTTATTATATGCGCTGAACGTACTTGTGGCTTATAGCAATAAGATGGATGGCGGGGATGCCATCTTGTCACAAGATTGTATAGTGGCGCTTTGTGTTCCTAAATTCCGTATTCGGCTCTGCAGCTGCCTCAAATGCTGTCCGTCATTACCTGTTGCTGGCTGAGTATGCATAAACCTGGTTGATAGAAGACGATATGAAGGTAAATTGGGTGGATGAATAATCTCAGGGATAACAGTAAAGAAGTTAAAGAGGGCTGCTTGTATCAGGAGAAATACACACACACACACATATATACATATACATAGCCCACGTTAGTCCTTGCAGATGTCCGGTCTTCACGGTCACATATTTAGTGCACTTTTAGACGCCATTGGCAACATTCGCGTGTTCACCATTGCAGCTTAAGGTGCAAAGTCGTCTTTAATTAAGCTCATCACTATTCCCGTATAACAAACGAGCAGGATAAAGCTCAGTGAAGATTCTCAGTCATTCAGGTGAAGTTATCTGGTAGTTGAATCATGGCAACTGGACTTCTTTCTTGTTAGGTAGATAAACCTCAGTGTTGCTGTAGTGCAAATGACATATTTGTTGGATCAGCGAGAACTGTAATATAAAAAGGTTGAAACAAGTTGTAGAGCAACGGTATGGACAATTCAGCACGACTTCAATCTGTAGGTATTTCAATACAGATTATTTCTTATTGTCACATTATTTAAGATTTATCCTGTCTTCTGTATAAAATACAAATAGCAAACACAAATTTGTTAGTAATAATTTAGCTGTGTGACTCAATCTTTTACGCAGTTTGTTGAATTGTTACTAAAATCTGGATGTTGAACTAGTTGCAGAAATATTTGAAAAATGCTATTAAAATGTTTTAAAAGGTTAAGGCAAATTAAATAAACAACATTGATTAATTATTTTTACCACTTTCACTCTTAACAATAAAGGTCCCAAAGTGGTTCTTAAGAGTGATGCCTTTATGGAACAAAAGATCCAAAAGCATGAATGGTCCAGAAAGAATCTTTATTTATTTAGATTGTTAACAGGGTCCATACATTAAATAATCATAAATATATGGTAACAGATTTGTGAAATACCAACAATCCTGATTTTAAAAGGACTCTTGCTGCATACAATCACACAGACTAAATTCAGATTTTCTTATTCTGTTAGTGCCTCGATAAATTGCCCAGCTTACATTAAACATTTCAGTTTTTTCTACACATTAGGAAGCTTTTCAAAGCATTAACAACCAGCTTATGGTTAGAACACTTCCCAGAATGAAATGGTGCTTTCTGGTGGTTTCTTAAACATTACAGTTTAATAGTCTATAACTTTAAATCCCTTTTTATGTGTGGGAAGGTTTAAGTTAAGATATTCTTGTTACTGTATAATTTACTCCATATATTCATTAAGCATTCAGGTTCAAATAATATCTTAATTGTGTCTAAAAGCATAACTGTATTTCCTCTTTTTTCCTTATCTGGGCAAATTAAAATTTGGACCTAACGATTAATTTAGGTTCTGCAGTACTTGCTTAGTTTTCTAAGTTGAATCATGAAAAAGAATAATAAAGTTTTGTATACATATGATTTTACAGGTACAATGGCTCATGCATATGAAGTATTGATTGGAATCAGCATTGCAGTTGGGTTTGGATTTCTTCTACTGGCAGGTCTGTTTTGCTTCCGTAAACAAATTGGTAAGGTTTTAGAAATAACTGTTCATTTTGTTGTTCTTAAATTAAGTTATTCTGTATTTATGCAGTAAAGTACTCTGTAAAAAAGTGCAGTTATCAGAATTTAAGGATAAATATTTTTCATTAAAATAAAAATTTTCCATTCACTCTTATAAATAGGTGACTTTTTATGATATATATAATACATATTTCTTTCTGATGACTAGTTAAGCTCGCACCACATGTAATGCACACTGATTCTAGAGCCATGTATGCAGAGGCGTCAGTTAATTGCAAAGAATTACACAGGGCAGGAGACGTGGACCTCTTGTGCCTCCTTTATCAAAGGTACGGGCAGTTCATTTATCTAAGCTGCTGTGGGTTTGTAGTTTCAGGATTAACTAAATATTTACCAGTAAACTTTTTCTGAGTAAACTTTACCTTGCAAAAGTGTCTAAATGAATAAAAACTGCAAAATTGTTTTTCCAAAACCAACAACACAAACAATCATGTCATATACTACTATTTAAATACAGTAAATTAAAATTTGAAAATTAATATTTGAAATAAAAAATGACTGGTTTTAAAGCATGCAACTGAATGCACATTTCTGTATGCATCACATTAAATAAATGAAAGTAGAAAATGAAATGACATTGCACATGGTTATTAACCGACCTTTCACAATGTAATGCTCATTTCAGGTTCATCACTTCTTACAGACTTTATTGTTGTGGTGTGATGACTACTGACTGACGACTGACTGTTGTGAGCTGCACTCACTGCCGGGTGCCGCCAAGTTGACTCAATGCAAATTAATTTTTTCATGCTGACGTTCGCTTCAATGCACCCATTTGTATAATGAATTCACTTGTAAAGAACCCACTCTGCACAAATACATGCAGAGACATGATGCAAGATGCAAGCAGACTAATGCACGCCAAGCAGTTGTAAGCTAGTATAAAGAATTAATGTTGTTCCTGATTGGCATGGAGCTGCTGGACAGAGATGCTTACTTACTTACCTACATTGTAAAACTTTTACTTTGGTTAATATGGAGGGAAGGGACATACTTACCTACATACCCAGTATAATTGTTATGTGCACATATAGATTTTCCAGAAAACATTCAATCAAAAAATCCGAAAAAAAAATTAAAAATGTAACAACACTTAACATTCTTAAACTCACCTAATCCAGTCCAGGGACATCAACCTCAGGTAGATAGCAGAAAGCATTTCAGGAAAAGGGCACCATCATAGGATCCAGTCTCTCACATGCACACACACACACACACACACATTTAGATCACTAATGTCACATTACATGCCCTTTCCAGTGATTTTCAGTCACATACTTCATTTACTGTACATACTGTAATCTTACCAAGTTGGAGACATGCAATACATGCTTCTGTGACCCACAGTCATGTAATATTATATACCCAGAAACTCAGTCCTGCTGGTCTGTTACTTGTGCTGACTACGTTTATTTTTCTTAAGTCATAGGTGTGGGCTCTGTGTGCATGAGAGCTGACATTAAATCAGTACTTACCCGAAAGTACAATGCATATAATGCAGTGACGATGAATAAGGTACAAGGGTCGCACCTGTCTGATGTTGTATGTTTTAAGTACCATGACACAATGGAAATCAAGCAAATGAAAAAAAAAGAGGAAGAGACTATGGCTGAAATTGCCGTCTCTAAGACCTTCACATGGGCACCAATTCAATCAGGCTACACGTTACTGGCTGTTAAAAAAAGTAGGAATATTTCTGTGGAAGTGAGGTATAATGGGGCTGCACAATAAGATGGGAACTGGGTGAAACAGAGAGAGAGAGACAGCGCTCAGCTAACGTCACCAGAAAATGCAAATCGGAGAACCGAGATGGCTCAATTGGCATATTTTCTGCTCATCTAAGGCCAGGAGTTCTTCTGGCAGCTTAGGCTGATAAGATACTGTTTCTGAGGGCTATTGAAATCCAGATGTTATGGTTTAATGGCTGGCCATCAAAAGTTACCACAGTGCAAAGTTTCAGGCTGGCTCATTGTGTGAGTCTACAGCAGTAGAAGGAGAAAGCTTGCAATACTCTGGAAATTTTAAACTGCATTGGAAAGTCATTACACAGTCATTTAATTTCATATACCCTGTACTTTCGCCTTGTGTTAACTGAATTACTCAAGCAAGGAGATCAGCAACTCTGTCATCAAGTATGACATCCCTTCCGATTAGAAGTTAGATAAAGTGACAGTGGGTTCATTATTCTAAGACAGAAATCTTTCAGTGAGAGAAAAAATAGAAAGTCACTGTGGAAAAAAAAAATGCAGACATGTTGTGAAGATGTTCAACATCAACACCGACAACAAGTGGGTACAACACTTGAACCTAGCACACTGGAGCACTGTGGAAGCTGTGCTAACTACAGTGCATATTCAAATATAGAATATGACTTGTGTAAAATGTATCACTTTGCAGTAGCAGATCCAGAAAGAACATGAGGTTCTTGCTAATATCAATGCAATTTGCATTACTTATTTCATTATAACCAAAAAGGCTCATCTTAAATGTTTGAGCCTGCTTGCTATTGAAACTTTTAAAAATATACTGTAAATCTATAACTACAAAGAATCACATTGCAAAATGTTTCCTCAAATTTGTCTTAAAACATAGACTGATTAAGCATTTGGCTGATTTTGTGTTTTAAATAACTTAAAACAGTAGCACCCATATTTTAACTGTGCTACCCATTTAAGACTTGTTGAAATCTAACTAATCAATACAGACTTAATCACATTCAGCATTAATGTTTGCAGTACACCATTGAATGGAATGAATTTTGTAAAACATTACATTGGATAAACTTTATTTACCTCAAGGGGAATTCATATGCATAAAAAGCAGCAGAAACATAAAAACAAGGACACAGAGTCACAGGACAAATGATACAGCCAATCAATAAATATGTAAGTATAAATAAATAAATAAACATTGTTCAAATATTTCAAAAATGGAATTTAAAATAAACTTAACTAGTGCCCTGGGATGAAGCCTTGAAATGCCTGATATCAGTAATAAAATGCATTCCAACAGATGGTACATCACATTTCAGGTTACACAGGTTGTCCATCTCCTCAAGGATGTCACATCCATACATGCTGTGGTAAGAAGGTCTAAAGAGCATGGAGGAGATTCCAGGAGATGAGCTATTAAACATATAGAGCTGGACAATGCCATAGAAATTAATGTAAATTTTAACCTGTGTGCTCAACATGAACTGGCTGATGTAACAATTAAGACTGTGAAACAAATAAGAATGCAACATCTTAATTATTAGGAAAAGTAATCAATTACTGTGAATACAATTCACATATTTGTGCTAAATTCCACAGTTAACAGCAGTTGATTAGAGAGTTATTGTTCTGGTGCATAAAATGCAGAAGTAACAACATTTTTAAGTAAAACTGGAACTTAATTACAGCTGGAGGTGTAGTAAAACAGCAGGTACGAGTCCAGGAAACAATCATTATTATCATAGAGATGACGGTTATCAAGTTGCTTAGTTTATTTTGTTCTGGAAATGAGTGTAAAAGAATTTTAAAAACAGCTGATTTAAATATACATTTATTTGACTGTTTCACCATTGAACAATACCTAGTAGGCCTTTGATTTCTTTATCTCCTAAAAGCATTACCTTAAATGATAATTTACACTTTAGTAAGATAAAAGAGAACTTACTAAAATAAACTATACTAACTGTACACATTGTTTGTAAGGCACATATTGTATTGTTAACACTACTTGAATATACAGTATTTAAATTTCATGTTTGCAACTCTGTCACATAGTTTTACAGTATTTCTTATGTCTTCTAGATAACTGTGTGGACAGTTTTTTGTCTCTATGGATACCACAGGAAGCTGACCAAAAGGTGCTGTTTAAACTTTTAATCACATAAACAATGCTAATTGTTTTAGATCTGTTGCAAATGAGTATTAATGGCTACACATTTTCAAAAGAAAAAAAAAATACTTGATTTAAATAGACCATGAACTAGAACATTTTCAGGGTGGAGTTTTTATTTACACAAATTTCCTAAAAATTCTTTAGTTTCTACTGATTGTTCAAAGACATTTAAAATGTAGAAGGAAATGGGGATAAGATATACAGTAAATGATGTTTTTATCTTTTAATTATAAACACCACAGATTCCATGTTTGTACAAAGGGGAGTAGTGTTGATTAATAGTCTGGTGCTGCTGGAGTATGATTGTCTCATGAAAAACAGATTAATGTTTTATTTTTTTTGTAGGGTATCCCTATAATCCTCATTTATTATTATATGATTTTTTGGAGGCAGGAACAAATTATATTTTAAGTATGTCTACTTTTTTTTTTATATAATTTATACTAGATATACAGAGATGTTTCCTCAGTGATTCTGATAAAGCAAAGGTCGTGAGGCTTTTTCATATTACTCGTCATCTGGTCAAAAAAACAGTCCAGATTAGTCACTAATTACCTTGAAATTTAGTAACAACACAGAAACCAAAGAAAAGAAAATATTTGGAACTGAAATCTCTAACATGCACATACGCTTGTAAGGGAAATATTCTAGAATGTGATGGCTTGGTTGAAAAATTCAAAATCCATGTCTCAAAACAGCAAAAGTTATAAAGCCATCAGAAACAAAGTAAAAAAAAATACAAACGTAGAATCACAACTGCATGTTGAATCTGTTCATAACTTTGTATTCTTGCAATTTATAAAAAAACGTGGCTGCAAGATGTTTTTTCGCATCAGAAGCGCAAGAAGTGATACATGTGGCGATAAGAAGGAAAGAGATACTTCTGTGCTTGAACCATGCAGAGGAGTGGGCTTGAGGATGAGTGGGCTTTTACATGAGCGTCTCCAGTTACATATTATTTTGAACTGGCTGCTTCAATATTACTTTTCAAGTTTAAACACATCAGCAATGCTTTTTTTTATTATAGTGAAATGCCATTTAATCCTTTTATTTTACTGCCATTGGTTTTGCCTTCAGCTCTGCTGTTTCCCTTTACTATTTTTATTTTGCATTTATTCAGCAATGCATTTTATTTATTGATGTTTAATCTTTTTGCTTTACAGCTACAAAAGTGGCGCAAGATTGTTTAGAAACTCCATAGGGGATCTTTTTAAACTTTTTTAATCTAAAATGTTGTGGTTTTTATTCAGTTTGTTTCATCCAATATCTTTGAGCTGTTTCTCTGCTTAAAAAATAAATACATTATTTTTTTAACTTCTACACAGTTTTCAAAAGTTATTGTGTAGTACTCTTAAATACTAAAATGATTGGGTAAAATATCACTACTTTACCCCCGTTGGCGACCAAAAAAAAAAAAAAAAAATAGCCACCCCATATGAAAACAGTATAGCTGTGGAAGAAGAAGACAGACAAAAGTATTGAGGTATGCCCACGTGCATTTTTGGGGCTAATGTTTCATAGAATTAAAGTTGTCATAGTTGGTCAACAACGCTTTTAAAACAGGACCTGAAATTCTATCTGGACTGGGTTGACATTAGCTCATTTAAAAATGCTGTTTATGTCTAAAAAAACTAATTCTGACTAGCATTAAGCAGATAATACCATTAACCCATTGCAATGTTTTCTTAGCCTGTGTTCAACATGTTGAGAGTTCCACTTTAAAATAGTGTTACACTGAGAACACTTAAAGACACCCAAAGCATTGCCAAAGGTAATCAACAATATAGTCACACATGGACCGTGGGCAGTGTGTGCTTTGGAAAACCCAATTATATACTACACTGGCCCAATGTGGGGGCTGTGACAAGGTGCCCCTTAGCAAAGTTTCCCTAGTGGCACACATTTTGAAATTGTTGGCAGTACAAGTTCAGTAAGCCCCTCATTGCCCTGTGATGGTTTGCACCCAGTAGTTTCCCACTTTTTAATGTGGTCATAGATTAACACAGTGACTGCATATTTTCCAATGGGATTTAGATTGATTATAGAAGTAAAAACCACAATTTGAATGATTTAAAGTAAAAAAGTATTGTTTTTATATTGGCTAAAATTGTACATTTTTTATATATTATTGGTAGTGTTTTTATGGGTTTGTAACATTGTTGCAAAAAAAATTAAAAAAGGAACTAGTATGAATAAAAGCAAAGGCGTTTTGTGGTTTGCAAAAATAACTTTCAAGCCACATTAGTACTGTGCATTTTCATTTTCTTAATATATTGTAAATCTTTAATTGCACATATTTTAACATATTAAACCGGAGGTTCTCAACCTGTGGTGCGCGAAGTAACAAAAAAGGGGGCGCAAAGATGTGCAAAAAGAAAACAAGAATAGAAAATATGAAAAATACATCTGTTGAAACCAAAACAAATTAACTTAAACTACATTCTGACACTAGAAAAATAAATATAGAGTTAGATAAATGTCGATAAAAGTTAAGTAGGTATAATAGAACTTGTAGTGGTGTATCGGCAGCAAAAAAAATGTATAAATTTTATAAGGGTTTCAAAAAAACATTAGGGGGCGCGATTAAAACTGTTATGAAAACTCGGGTCGCAAATACTCAAAGGTTGAGAAATGCCGTATTAAACTAAACACTAAAAAAAAGTTTAAGGTAAGGAACAGGAAGGCGTGGTGTAGTGGAAGCGCTGCTGCCTCTCAGTAAGGATACTGAGATTTATGTCCTGGGTTCTCCCTGTGTGGACATTTGCATGTTTCCTCAGGTCCACACTCTTAAAAACAATGGTTATCAGAGTGGTTGTTCAGAGTGATGCCATAGGGGAACCATTTTTGGTTCCCAAAAGACCCAACCACATGAAGGCTCTAGAAAGAACCTTAATTTAAATCCGCAACAGGCTTCATATAGAGTAGTAAGGCAACAGATTTGTTATATACCAATTAGTCGTGATTTTAAAAGGACTCTTTAATTCATACAATAGCACAGGCCAGATTTTCTTAAAGATATTGTACTGTGAGATAGCCTACCATTCATCACAGATTATGTTTTGAACATATTAAGGAATTTATCAAGGCACAAAGAACAAATATCATATGCTGAGTACCCCTTCCAAAATGGAATGATGCTTTGTCAAACAATGTATAGCACAAGTACTGCATTTAAAATAAATGCCCATGCCTTTATGCAGGCCTATAAATGAAATTTATTACAAACCACAAAAAACAAAATATCAACCAGTGAAGGCTTCCATTAAAACAAGAATACAAATGAAATTTGTAATGTGCAATAAAACCCCAAACCTCCCAAGAACTAGTGAAATGATAATATGACAAACAGAATGGCACAACAATGGCAAATCAATCTAACACTATCATGAAAAATGTAAAGAAAAACGTGACAAGTCCCATCGTATCTACAAAACAAAACTAGTTTAAAACATCTTGACTCTTAAAAACTACATATATGCTTAAAATCTCCATAAAATCCCTTTAAAGTACTTAAAACCTACCACGTAAAAGCGAACATTTCAGGCACATACATTTCACTTCTTTACTGCAACACCCAGTTAACCATTGATCTTCTCACACACTTGGCTTGAGACGGTTTCTAGGCCAGTTTATATACAATAGGTAGGTGAATTGTCCCAATGATCATGTCACTTCTACTATTAAAAACCCATCTACGCACTGTGTGGAGGTACTTAGACTAAAGAGAATCACAGTTCCCCTATTCCTGTCCAATCAGGAAGGCCTCTATTCTTTCAATTTCATACCTTGGTGATATATAAATATTGGCAGGTGACATGGAATGAAATGCCTTCTTGCTGTTTCCCAAACTGACTTTGTCAAATTGGACAGCAACTGCTCTGCCAGGTGCCACAGCAACATCTTCCTGCATTTCCAGAGGAGCGTCCAGTTCTTCCTCCTATATTGTACTATTATCCCTCATTTGAGATGATGTTGCCCATACTTCAAACTCTGTAATCTTCACTAGAAGTAGAAATGGCCAAAGTTTCTTCCAGTGCTTCTGAGCCCGGATTAATTTCTAAACACGGTTGAACTTCTGGACAGAGTCACAATTCATAACAGTACATGTTACAAGGTGGCTTGGACCCATCTACCAGGACAATTGTATACACCAACTTCTTATCCAAACATTCCCACAATCTATATGGCATCTCTTACCAGCCTAAGTGACCTTCCAAACAGGAAGAGTAAAAAAAATGAATATCCTGTGGCATGATTTTCAGTCGTGTTCTATTAAAGCTTTTACATTGCCCATTCCCTTTTCCAGTGACATGGCAAAGTCCTGCTTTTTTTCAAAATGAAGGAACTACAGTACTTGTGCTTCAAAACATTGTCCCTGATCAGAGTGAATTATTTCCATATCTAAAAATCCATTCCTTTATTAAAACACCAGCCACATTTATTGCTTTCTGATCTCTTGTTGGCACTGCAATGGTGAAATTTGAGAACACATCTATAATAAAACATTTTCAATACCATCTTGTGATGGTTCAAGCACAGTAAAATCCATTGTGACAACTTCCAAGGGCTTACATACTCTCAAATAACCCACTGCAACTTTGCCCTTGGGTTGCAGATATTTTGCTAATTAGACAAAGCTTAGTTTTTATATCATGATTTAAAGTCTTGGTACATCTTTGGCCAATAACGTCTTTCTAGTACCAGATAAAAGGTTCTATTCCTAGATTACCATGATTATTATGCAACTAGGTAGGTACATCTTCCTGAAAACCCTTGGGCAACAATATCTGTTTTATCAGTCTTTCATCCTCATTCACCACTCTGTACTGTACAAGAGCTCACCTTGTTCTATCATTTCCCATTGCCTTAAATTGTTAGTTTTGACACTTTACCCCGTTCCCAGGGACCTGGTGGATTACCTCTCCTCCTGAAAATAAAGAAATTGTCCAATGATTTAATCCATTTCTTGTAACACACTTTTTTGCTTCTGTGAAAATTCTGGAAAGGATGACACACTCTGCACCAAAGCATAGTCCACATCTTTAGATTCCGCTTGTCTAATGCATCCTTTACAAACACTTGGAACTGTTTGAACAGAGGTGACTTGTACCTCAGGAGCTATTACAAACTCTCATGTCTCATGAGCAGTATACTGTTAAGACAATGCATCTGCATTAACATTCTTTCCTGGTCTTTAAATATCAAAATCAAACAGGGCCAACTGAGAAGCCCATCTTTACTCCACTGCACCCAGGTTAACTGTCCACAAGTAGCTCAAAGGACTGTTACCTGTAAAAACTGTAAAGTTCCTTCCCAACAAACAATCTTGAAACATCTCAGTCACTGCCCATTTTAGGGTGAGAAATTCTGGCTTCATAGCACTGAAATTTTCATGTTCCCCTCTGTTGGATGCTATTTGCACATGCGATTGGTTTTCTGTGACCTTCACGGTCCTGAGACAGAACGGCTCCCAAAACGTGGTGACTGGTATCTATAGTATCTCTAAAACTAAAGAGTCATTGAAATTTGCATATGCCAGCAAAGGGGAAGAAATTAACTTTACTTTAAATTTCTCAAATGCCGCCTTGCAGTCCTCGTCCCACAATTGCACCAACAGGACTTGTGAAGATGACCTAGCCTTTTTTCCCCTTTCTTATCAACCTCTTGTGCAGCAAGGTGATGTAGAGAGGATGTGATCTGTGCAAATCCAGCTACAAACCTTCTATAATAGTTTGCAAACCCTAGAAATTATCTCAATTCTGCATTAGTTGGGCATCTCCAGCTAGAAACAGCTTATATTTTCTCAATGTCAGTTTTTACCCCATCTTTAGAAATAACATGTCCCAAATACTTTACTTCAGTCTTAAAAAGAGAGCATTTACTAGGGTTTACTTTTAGGTCAATTTCTTTAACGCGCCCAAATACATGGTCCAGTCTCTGCATATGTTCTTCAACTTTGGTAAAGATGACAAAATCCATTCAGAACAATAAGGATTGATATCGCTCATCACCCAAGATTCCCTCCATTAACCATTGAAATGTACTAGGTGCATTGCAAAGTCCAAAAGGAATTTTATTAAACTCTAACAAACCAAAATGCTTACAAAATGCCTTATGAGTCTGTCCTTTTCAGCAACTGCTACCTGGTTATATCCACTTACAAGGTCTATGGTAGAAAACCAACAAGCACCATTTAAGGAATCCCAAGATTCTTCAATCCAAGAAAGTGGAATGGCATCCTTTATTGTTTTTGCATTCAGCTGTCTGTAATCTACACACATTCTGAGGGAACCATTCTTCTTTCAAACCACCACAATTGGGGATGAATAGGGACTGCAACTCTCCGACCCCCTTCCATTGTAACAACTGCCGAATATGGGCCTTAACCTCCTCATATTGACTAGGTGGAAAAGTCTACTATATCTTTGACAAACAGGAACTTCATCAATAACAGGAATGTCATGCTAGATTACTTCAATATATCTCAAATACTGGTCACCAGTGGAACAAAACAGATGCATGTTTTTCCAACATTCCTTTAACCTTTTCCACTTGACCAGTATCAGGCCCTGGAAAAAGAGGCATTAATTATCAAATCTTTGGCCCCTACCTTATCTTCCCCACCTGCAATTAACTCACATGAAACCACCTTTTATGCCTCCTCCTCTTCCTCCCTTCTAAAGACTACCTCCGTTTCAAAATGGGGAACCTCCACTCCACTCAACCTTGCTAGCTGCAACCACATATCCTCCTTGTCCAAATTTAAAACCGGAACATATAACAGTGTTATAAAGGGTATGTTGTATGTGCAACCCATCATAACATCTGGAGGGAGGCACACTTCTTCTACATTTAATGGCTCCACAAGGAGTGAACATTCCAGCTTTTTTACACTTTGTAAGCCCGATACCTGCACCATACCTGCTTGAATGTTTTGTGTCTCAGAACTCTCCATTTTCACAAACAGACCATCAGGATGCCAATAAAGCTGCCTGTATACTTCCTATATACTTACCCACCCAGTGCCATATTGCTTTATACTGTATATGCAGATTGCAGATTCTCTGTCCCTTGTTGATGAAATCACAGATAACATTCATTTCAACTAAATCAGGAAGTGCCCTTAGTAATATTTTTTTTTTTCTGGGGAAAGAATCTTTCACCAACAAAATTCCTCTTTGGTAACTTCTGACTCATAGTAACTATATCTAGTTCCAAATAACCCAGATATGGAATATCTAGCATATTGTCTGCTTTAAGTCAAAGTCAACCACAATCATTAAACATTTCCACACCCCTAGGTTCAAAATTCTCTTTAAAGAAACTTTCAGTAATCATGGATCCCGTATCCAGGAGACATACTACAGGTACCACTCCTATTACTACATTCATTATAGGACTCCTTCCAACTAATTAGCTCCACAATTTAGTTGGATTCTTATTCTCTTGGGCTGAGCATGGCCGATCACCTTCTATTGCATGGCTCTGAACAACAGGAGGGGTTAGTTTTCCAGTACTACAGTACATGTCACCATATCCTGATTGTTCACCTTTGTCACCTCTTGTACTGTAATCGGCATATTCTTCCTGCAGTTACAGGCGAGATGCCCACATTGCTCACATTTAAAACAAATAGATAATCCATTTACATCGTAAGCTGGTTGGCACCATTTCCCAGACTTAAGATTGTCCTGCTTGCTATTGCAATTCTGTTATCTGCTTTATAACCTTTTTCAAATGTCTTCACTGAGCTTTCACCATTTCAAGTACTTCACTTAAAACTGCAGTTCTGTAAGAGCAAAATCACAAACAATGCCATCTAAATACTCTATTCCAATCCAAAGCAATTTATCCCCATGAGAACCACTCTACCCTTCTTCCACCCAATGAATAGTTTTTGCTCGTAAATCAAAAAAAGAAATATCTGGTTTCTGATGTACCATTCGTTTAAGCTCCCGGTGTGGGGTATTATCATGTAGATTTTCTGCAAACTGATCCCTTAACACGACATCTTTTTCAACCACACCCACCAGTTTCCATCTAATTACCCCCACTAACAATGACATTAATACATAAGAGTATTCTTTTAATAATTCCCCCTCCTTTTGCCTATGATCAAAAACAATTTCTGCAACTTTGTGAAGGAATGTGAACCCCCAAAAAGATTTTGCAATATTCCTAAATTTTCCACAGATTATACACAAAAGCGGTATTTTATCCGTTCACGTGCCTGTCCTACTAAATGTTCATAAAGAAAATCTGTTTGTTCTGAAAGGGTCATCCGATGAGTGCTCATTTTCTTCTTCTTCTTTTCGCTGCTCAATGTTTTCAATTTAATTCCTCCATTCATAGAGTGGTAAATCATTGGGATTTGATTGTCCAGAAAATTTCCCACATTTCTTTTCTTTATAAACATAACCACTTTCTCTTTACTAGGTCAAACCACCCCAAACCAAACCTGAAAGTCTGTCATTTTCTCTCAGCAAAGCGTCCTTTTCGTTTTCTCTTTTGCAAGTCATTCCCCTAACACTTTCAATTGTTTCTTCAGCTCCTCAATTGCAAACACAAAAACACACGTCTTCTGTTCAAGAATGTAACCCGACATCTTAAAACGGTCACCAGACAAATTGTCAGTGCTTGTCACGTTTTTACTCTCTCTTCAACTACCAACCGTGACTTGCCAAAATAGAAAAATTCACCAGTATTCAAAAAGCTAAAGATTATGCCAGATTTCTGTAGCACAAGTGCGGCATTTAAAACAATAAATAAATGCTCATGATTGTATGGAGTCACAAATAAAATTTATTGCAAACCACAAAAAATAAATACAGTACGACTCGTCAAGGCTTCCATTAAAATGCGAATACAAATTAACTTTGTAATCCCACAAACCTCCCAAGAACTAGTGAAATGTTAATACAACAAACAAAACACAAAATCAATAAGCAAACGGCCCAACAATAACACATGGAAAATCAATCTAACAATATCGTGAAACGAGTAAAGAAAAATGTGACAAGCCCCATTGTATGAACAAAACAAAACTTACAATTAGTTAAAACACCTGACTCTTAAAAATATACATATATACATACATGCATACTTAAAATCCCCATGAAAAACCCTTTAAAATAATTAAAACCTGCCACATAAAAGTGAACATTTGAGACGCATATACAATATTTCGCTTCCTTACTGCAACACCCAGTTAGCCATTGATCTCCTCATACACCTAGCTTGAAACTGTTTCCAGGCCAATTTATTTACACCCACCTTATTCACAAATCACATTAATATTTGGGCTATCCATCCATATTTATCAGTTCTACAAATAATTCTCCAAAGAACCATACAGCCCAGTAAAGAACCATAAAATATCCTTTAAAAATCATTATTTTTAAGAGTGTGTGTTGGTTTACTACAGGTGATCTGGTTTCCTCCCATTTCCTCAAATCATGTAGGTTAGGTGGACTGGTGGTGGTAAATTGGACCTATGCTGTGGTGTGTGAGTGTTGTGATCCTGTTGAGTTGACTCTGTGATGTGCTGGTACCTTGTCCAGGGTTTGTTCCTGCCTGCAACCATTGCTTGCTGGAATAGGCTCCAGATGCCCAGTAACCATACCCTGGACAATTAGGTACAGAAAATGGATGGATGGACAGTTTTTAGGTTCATGACCAAATTTGGGCTCCCTGTCTGTCTGCCCACATTGGACCAGTGTTTTTGAGCCAATGTTGCTCCATGTTCAAATCCCAATTGGGCCATCGCTGGCTGCCCACAAATTTGCCCACAATGTTAGTATGTTTAATGGGTCATTAGTCATTTTTCACTATATTCTGTCAAAAAACAGGCAGATGCTTTTCATATCTATCTGCTCCTAGACTAATTTTCAAGTGTCAAGCCGCAGTCACACCAGCCTGAAAAGAATGCTTCTCTTTCACTCACAAAAACGCGACTACATGCACTTTAAACAGGATAATCGAGACCCTTCATAGCGCATTTTTATTTTAAAATCCGTTAACTATTACACTTTCCTCCATTATGGTTAATTACTTTCTCCTACTTAATTACCACGAGTGCAAGGCAATACTTCCCCCTGACAAATGCGGACACCCTGTTAAAACTGTTACTCAAGGAAAACTCTACAATGCAGTTATACTGACTGTTATCTGAAATTCTAATACTGACGACTTATCAGTGGCATGCAGGGGGGCCGAGAAGACAGTGGCCCCGGGCATCTATATCTGGGGGTTTTATCCAGTCCAAACAGTGTTGGTCTCTAGGAGAGGCCTGTTTCAAAAATAATTTTAATTTAATATTAGAAGATTTTAATTATTATAGCTCATTCTCAGTGAAGTACTATGACTTCTAAGCACTAGTACTAGGGTGTTGTACAGTGTTAGCCATTATGAATGTAGAGAAAAGCCAAGCAAAATGACACCTTTTATTGGCTAACTAAACTAGTTAGCCAATAAAAGGTGTCATTTTGCTTGTCTTTTCTAAGCACTAGAAATACTCACACTGGGCCTTCCCTTGAAAACATTATGAAAACTATGTTCATTTCACATGGGACTGGAAATTGAACCCATAAGTCAAACAACCTTGAAATGGGTTTCAGCACGAGAGAGATGCTCCGCTCCCTCTCCCTCCCTTAGTCCCGTATGCACAATGAACGTGTTAAGGGTCATTTATCCAACCTTGGTGCAGTGAAGTATTTACCTCACTTCATCTCTCATGTTCTCTTTCTAGCTAGTCCAGTAAGATAAGTCGGAGAAATATGTAGTCTGTGCAGCCTGAGTAAATCTGGATTATGTTATAATTCTTGCATGTACTGGAGTTTGGTCGGGGTTCTTGACCTTTCAGATCTTTCATGTCACAAGAGCATCTGACCACCTGGCTTTAATTAGCATTGAAAAAGATTTCCTCATAGATGATGTAAAAAATGAAGTAGTACAATTGTTTTCAGAGAGGAGATCTTCTTCTTCTTCTTTCGACTGCTCCTGTTAGGGTTTGCCACAGCGGATCATCTTCCATATCTTTCTGTTCTCTGCATCTTGTTCTGTTACACCCATCACCTGCATGTCCTCTCTCACCACATCCATAAACATTTGCTTAGGCCTTCCTTTTTTCTCTTGCCTGGCAGCTCTATCCTTAGCATTCTTCTCCCAATATACCCAGCATCTCTCCTCTGCGTATGTCCAAACCAATGCAATCTCACCTCTCTGACTTTGTCTCCCAACCATCCAACTTGACCTGACCCTCTAATGTCCTCATTTTTAATCCTGTCCGTCCTTGTCACACCCAATGTGAGGAGATCTAATTTGGAAAAATAAACTTACATGAATATTTAATTTGAATAAAGTTTTTACTTCTTATTTAATATGCTTTTGTTTATCATACTCAATATGCCTTCTTTACGATTCACTTTGTCAGCACCTCACCTTAGGGGGCATACAATCAAGGAGTCTGCCCCAGACATCTTCTAGCCTCTGCATGCCACTGCGACTTATAGGACCTATTCATCATTTATACATATTGCTTTTCTAATAAGATTAAGTTAAAGTATGTAGTTTTCTAAATATGCTTACTTTCTCCATCTCTAGAGCTCCCAGGAGACTAAACTAGACACATCTGTGTATTTAAAATATGTATTCTTCACTTTATATGCACAAATAGTTTTGAGAATTTCCATTCACCCATTTTTGGAACCCACTTACCCAAAGGCTAAATGTAAATGTTGTCAGCAATTGAAATAAAAAACTATGAATTAAAATGTTTTATTTCTGTTTCCTATTGCTATGAGCATGCAGTTAAAGGTAGAAAGAATACCTTCTCCTTACAGGTCAAAACATTGCAAATGTTATCAATTATCTAGCAACACTTTACACTATTAAATTTAATTTTATGCTTATGTTTTCTACTTTTACTCTAATTGTCTTTTTCTAATGAAAGATTTCTTGGCTAAAATTATTTTCTTTAATTTCTAGGAAAGACAACAAAACTTCCTGAATACAGAAGATATTACCTATGCATCAGTAAGATGGCTGTGAAAAATTAAATGCTGATTCTTTTATAAATTATTATTTTGTGATTATTATGTTTACTCCTATAGAATCAAAAACTTTTTTTTCTGTTCTTATTGTATAGATTTAAAGCTTATGATTTATTAATTTAATTTTATAGAATATTTTGCCAGACATCTACATTGAATTACTTTTTCCTCTCCCTTATTCCATTATGTTCAAAATTTTATATTCTTTTCTGATGCCAAGTTATTTACAGGACCTTATGATTGTTTCAGGATGTACCAGTAATCCACCTTAATCAAACGATGTGCCTGTGTGGATGTCGATGTGTCCGTCCGGTTGCTATGTCTCTGTCATTCCAGAAGGTGGCGCATAACTAACATTTTTAAACAACGCATTGCATTTGTCATTCCAATAAGATGGCGCATCGCAGACATTAACACTGCCTTTACAAATGGCATATAATGGAGATACACAGTGCACTGCAAACGTTAATGCTGTGGTATACATTGGTTAATTAAATTTCAACCCGTTTTATTTATAATATATTCAAGTAATCTACAGCCATGAGAATTGCAATGAATTACTGGGTATTTAATGAAGGAGGATTGGGAACTTATAAGGATGTCATTATTTTGTTAAGCTTTGTTAACTTTGAAACACTTTCTCCAGCTCTTAATCTGTTTCAATTATGTTCTAATTTAGGTCCATCCTTAATACTATTCCACACTCTAGCTTTGACCACCAGGATGAATGCAGATAGAGAATGGTCCTCAAAGAAAAGCTACTGCAAAGTGCATGCAACCTCAGACTGACATGATGGTTCAACTTGTAGCACAACAATGACCCAAAGCAAAGAGCCAATACAACATTTCGAGTGGCTTTGTGACAAGTTTATGATTGTCCTAAAGTGCCAAACCAAAGACTAGACCTAAACCCCTTAGATTAGAACATCTGTGAAGAGACCTGAAAATGGCAGTTTTAGAGATACTTCCCTTCCAATCAAATGCCAACTTGAGAGACTCTGCCAGGATGAATGGGATATACAGTACTGTCCAAATCCAGGTTTGCGGAGCTTGTAGAGACCTACCCAAAAAGCTTTGTAGCCATAATTGCTGCCAAAGGTGCTTCTACAAAGTACTGAATAGTCTAAACACTTCTATGAATGAGATATTTCACTTTTTGATTTTTAATAAATTTGCAAATCTTCCCGATAAAAAGTTTAATTTGTCATTATGGGTTTTTAGGTGTTGATCGATGGGTAAACATGGCAAGTTTATCCATTTAAAATTAAATCTACAACATGGTAAAATGTGCAGAAAGTGAAGGGAACTGAGTACTTCCTGAATCTACTATAGCTTCAGCTAAATACTCCAAAGATGCATTAATGAGTTGAACTGAATAAGAACAACCTTGCTTAGATCCTGTTTTAATCAGAAAGAGACAATTGATGTTTATACTGATAAGCACTACTGCTGAGGAAGCTTAATATAACATTATAATCATGTCTACAAACTCCACATCAAATCCATTCTTAATAGTTAATGCTGTATGCAGATGTTGGGAACTAAAAGATACTAATTTTGAAACTGGAAACTGCACAGTCACTGAATTCCATGGGGATTATCTCAAGGACAGGGAACTCTGCAAAATGACATTCTAAAATCTTCTCTCAAAATAAAGGCTATGAGCCTCTTTTCTTGGAGAGCCGAATTCAACAAACTCTTATCTTGGACCAGAAGCTAAGACCCAGTCTGTCAAGCCAAAGCTGTGCGGCAGTAGTCTGAAGGCTGAGAAGCAGCCATCACTTCAAGAAGAGCAGCATCGACATTCTTGTGCCAGAAGAGTAATGCTTTTCCCTAAGATTCAGACAGCACAGCAAAAGACCTAACAGCAGAAATCAAACTGAGGAAGTGACAGCACAGCTCAGACAAGGATCACGCAGCAAAGAAAACAAGTGCACAGCAACACATAAAGAATCTTCCACTTGAACTCGGGAGCAACAACAAAGCAACAACTCCACACAACATTGGACATTTCCATAGCTACTTGGTATCATAAAACTATTTATCTATGGTAAGATAAATTAGAGCTCTAAATACCAGTAAACAGACAGCCCATGTGTTTTATGTTTGTCTAGCCAGTTTTTGCTGCTGACTACTTCTTTTAATTAACTTGACTCAGGCCCCATAATTGTTTCTTTTTCTTTAATTAGCAGCCAAATAATAATGAGACACAAAACAAGCCACCACATGACCAGCTCCCTTGTGCCAATTACACAAAATCTGAAATTGAAGAGAAGTGATGGTCTTGGTAAGGTTGATCTTTCAGGTCACCAAAACATTTTGACAGTGCTCAGAAAAACAACAAGTTTTCGAAATGTGTGCTGTGGCAGAATGAGAGCAGTAATGAGCCATGGAATTAAATAATGGGTTTAAGTAACAGCAAGAATTGGAATTGGCTTCTCATTAAGAAAGTGATTGGAGTGAAATTGGTTGGAGTTTGAAGCCTGAGTTTAGATGGTCATCTGTTAGCTCGTTTCACACCTCATTTCTGCTTGGCTGTCATTTAATGAAGAATGGAATCAATTCAGAAGGCTAAACTCTTCTAACAGGGCTATTAAAGTGACGGGGAAAAAGTTAATTAGCAGTGAAAACTGGACACTGATTAGGAAAAGGGTTAGAATGAAAACCTGTAGCCACTGCGGCACTCCAGGCCTGGAGTTCGCCACCCCTGAGGGCTGTTCCACGAAGCGAGCTTATAAAATCGAGGATTATTTGTAATAGCCTCGCTTGAGTTAGCCTAACAGTTCACTTCAGGCTCATTGAGTTCCACGAACAAAATTCAGGTGTATTTAATCTCCGCTAATTCAAGCCAAGCTTGATAAGCGAGGCTCGTGCGCGTCAGCGCGATATAAAAGGCAGCCTTGTTAATCGATGCTGGATAAGCAAGAATGGAAACTAAGGAAAGAGCTGCGTTTTTTACGCAGGCGGAGCAAGAATTATTATTACAAGCCTATGAGGACTACAAAGCTATAATAACTAGAAAGGGGAACACGAGCTGTATTATCAAAGCTCGTGAGGCTGCATGGCAGAAAATAGCTGACAAGTTAAATGCGTAAGAACATGATTTTAGTAACTTTTGTGTTAAGGATGTCAAACTATTTAACAACTAAATGAGAACAGTTTCAAGCCTTCAAAATGTATAGTCATTAAAATTTCCTTTTACATATGCATTTTGTTACCAGTTGTAAGGTACTTTAAGGTTATTTTAACACATTGATAAACAGGACAGCATGTTAATTATATGGGTTCATCTTGGATAAAAAGTGATATATAATTGTAATTATTAATATAATTATTAATAATGCTTGGTTTCAGGAGCAACATGAGTGGAACGAAAAGGTCCTGGCAGCAAGTGAAGATTAAATACAATACAGTATTGCCACATTATGCAAAACTGCACAGGCTACTACAATGTCACACGCTCTGTCTGGTGTAACTCTGAGATGCCGCAGGCAGTTAAACCTGGATTTTAACTGTCCAAATGTCATTTCAATGCGTGCCCTTGTCTTACAATGGGCATGGTTGAAATGTCTTTCTGCTTGTGTTGCAGGATCTGTATATGGTGTGAGAAGAAACAGTAGACATGGGTATCCTCTGTCACCAAGCAGCACACCAGGAAAAATTCCTATAATGGAAAGTAGACACATTAGACTGTAGTATAATAAACTATAGTATATTTGTGAATTTTAGTTGACTTGCCTTGTCTGAGGCTTTGAGCCAGTGAAGACTCGCGAAAAATTCTGGCATCATGTACTGATCCTGGCCATTTTGTCACAATGTTTGAAATTAGATGTTCAGCAGTGCATACCATCTGAAACATTTTAGGAAATGGTAATGACATACATTGCTAATGTTGGACGACTACACTTTCACCTCTTGTACATAAATGTGAGATATTATCAGTACTTACCTGTACATTAATACTGTGATATGATTTGCGGTTTATGTAATCAGGCTCTGTTGGACCTGCTGGAGCCTTTATCCTCACGTGTGTACAGTCAATGGCTCCAATGACGTTAGGAAAGCCTGACAAATTAAATTCAGTTACTTATCAGGTAATGATTTATGTGCTGTAAATGAGTAGATGTTTAAAGATTAAGCACCATTAATTCCAAAGAAAGTTTCCTTAATGGCAAGAATTCCTCGGTGGCCAGGAAAGGTAATGAATATATTTAAAAAGGACTTTATTGCAACACAAACCTTCCTGATTTCACGGCACACTGTAGCTTTGCTTAAATGTTCAGTATCCCCCACACTGTACAGAAATGAACCACTGGCAAAATAACGCAAAGCGATACACAAAGACTGTGCAACCGTAAGGGCTTTAGAGCGACGTGTGTTTTTGGAAATGTAAGGTGAAGGTGGGTTTGTGCCCATAGGCGGCGTTGTTGCTGGTGATGTCTGGTAAGGACCTGCCTTACAACAGGCCTGCAAGCCCTCAGTCCAGCCTCTCTCAGCCTATTGCGGACACTCTGAGCACTGATGGAGGGATTGTGTGTTCCTGGTGTGATTCGGGCAGTTGTTGTGGCCATCCTGTACCTGTCACGCAGGTGTGATATTCGGATGTACCGATCCTGTGCAGGTGTTGTTACACGTGGTCTTCCACTGCGAGGATGATCAGCTGTTCTTCCTGTCTCCCTGTAGCGCTGTCTTAGGCGTCTCACAGTGTGGACATGGCAATTTATTGCCCTAGCCACATCAGCAGTCCTCATGCCTCCCTGCAGCATGCCTAATGCACGTTCACGCAGATGAGCAGGGACCCTGGGCATCTTTCTTTGGGTGTTTTTCACAGTCGGTAGACAAGTCTCTTTAGTGTCCTGCGTTTTTAGAACTGTGACCTTAAATGCCTACTTTCTGTAAGCTGTTAAGGTCTTAACGACCATTCCACAGGTGCATGTTAATTAATTGATTATGGTTAATTGAACATGCATGGAAAACATTGTTTAAACAATTTACAATGAAGATCTGTAAAGTTATTTGGATTTTTAAAACATTATTGTTGAAATACACAGTCCTGAAAAAGGGACGTTTCTTTTTTTGCTGAGTATATATACGAAGTCAAGTCAAGTTGGGGAGCATCCACTGGTACAGTGCGTTGCTGCACCCACTACATGATGAAACAACTCGGGATCCCAGTTTGCAACCCCCAGGCAGACACACAGTCTAGTCCCACCCTCCGGAAATGACCCTCTATCTACCCAAGCCAGGTGTTACATGGACGAGCCCTTGGCCTGGTCCAGGCACTCGGGTTCCCAATAATGAGGATTTTACGAGCTGGATCACACTTGGGTAATCACACCACATGGCCGTAGTGCTGTAACTGATCCTCCCTCACAATGCAGGTAATGTGCCTCCTTTGGGACTCCATGAGCAACCGCTCATTCGACACAAAGTCAAACCAACAGTACCCAAGAATTTTCTGGAGAAACACAGTACCAAAGGAGTCCAGTCTTTGTCTCAGGTCACTGGATAGTGTCCATGTCTCGCAGCCATATAGCAAGACAGGAAGCACCAGGACTCTAAAGACTTGGACCTTCATCCTTTTGCATAGATATCAGGAGCGCCACACACCCCTTTCCAGCGACCTCATGACCCTCCATGCTCTCCCAATCCGTCTACTGACTTCACAGGAAGAGTCACCAGAGACACGACTGTCACTGCCAAGGTAAGTAAACCTCTCAACAAGGTGGACACTCTTTCTGTAGACAGACACAATGCTAATGGCTGTGCCCAAGAGGTCATTAAAGGCCTGGATCTTGGGTTTTATCAGGACACTCGCAAGCACAGACATTCAGACTCCTCTCTCAGTCTCTAGAGCGCCCCAATCAGGGCCTCTATTGACTCTGCGAAGATCACAGCATCGTCAGCAAAGTCAAGATCCGTGAATCTATCTTCCCCAACAGATGCCCCACAGCCAATGGACCCCACGACCTTGCCCAACACCCAGTCCATACAAGCATTGAACAGAGTAGGAGCAGAACACACCCCTGATGAATCCCAGAATCAACTGGACAAAACACAGATGTCCTGCCTCCACTCTGCACAGCAGTCACAGTGCAGTGTACAGGCTCATGATATCCAGCAACCTCGAGGGGATCCCGCCAACCCTCAGGATGTCCCACAGGGCAGCTTGTTCAACTAAGTCAAATGGTTTGCGAAAATTGACAAAGGCTGCAAAGAAACACTGCCGATATTCACGTTTGTGCTCTATGAGAACCCTCAGTGCCATGATCCAGTCGATGACTTGTTACACGTAAAACCAACTGTTCTGGTCGCTGGTAAGTTAGCAAGTGATCATGGATTCTATTAAGGATGACCCTAGCAAGGACCTTACCCGACACCAACAGCAGTGTTATCCCCTTGTAGTTTTTGCAATCCAGGCGATCACCCTTCCCTTTCCAGATAGGGACGACAAGTCCCATTTTCCAGTCAGTTGGGATGATGTCGGTCTCCCAAATGGAAGCAAAGATTGCTTGCAATGCCAGGAGGACAGCCTTACCACCAGCCTGGAGAAGTTCACCCCGGATACCACAGATGCCCAGACTATAAATATATATGGTTTAAAATAGAGAAGAGATAACTAAGTAAAAGATATTAGTTATGAATACGGTACTTCAAAATAATAAGTTGATATGGTTGTTTTAAGTTGTGTTAATTCATCTTTATAAAAATTGAGTTTGGCCAATTTCTTGCGTTCAAGCCCCTTAGCTTAAAACTTTTGATCTCATTTGTTAGTGTCCTGCTAACTCTCTCGACTTTGAGAAACATCACAGCATTATTCATTTTAAAGTCTATCCTACCTGCTTAGTGAAAGTGAAACTGAAATGGTGAAGCACACCGGTTGTGACTTGGAATGATTTAGAAGTAAAGACACATTTAGGAATCTTTCACGAAATGGAAAACTATCCTTATGCCGTTTTAATGGAAATAACGAATTTGGGAGGAAAGTACAAAGAAAGGATCGAGTCTTATTTTCGAATAAAACGAAAGTCTGGCGGCGGAGAATGCAGCAAACTAAAACACATTGATGGAAATTTGTACAGCATTTCTTTTGAAAACGAGGACGGTAAGAGAACAACTGACATTGTCCTTAAAAAAATCTTTCTTTTTTTGCTTATTTACTCATAACAAATTGACACGATGGCAAGTTAGGTGGCATCAAGCGATGAAAGATGACCACGAAACACTAATTTACAGTCCGAACTATAAAACTATAAAAGCAGTGGCACGTAGGAATGCAAATCGTAAGAACGGATTGTCATTCGGTAAATGAACTTATTTAAAAATATTGTACCTGGTATTTGCTTCTTTTATTTAATAGCTTAAACTGGTGTAATGCGTCTTACTAACTCGTTCGACAGCGTTTTGTTTAATTCCTTAATAAAACTCTAAAGTGTCTTGTGAAAACAAATAAAGATATTACCCGTGACACCGACAGTTTCGAGGTGTGTCGAAATCGTGCATGGCACTTTGATCAGTTGCCAACTTCTGAGAAAAGGAACACTTCCTCGTTAAATCTTGTAGTAATAATGACGCTGTAATGTACATATAAATTTATATATATTTCTTTGGCAGACGAATCTCGCCAATTTAGGGCACCAGGACGGGTCTAAACTCAAGTTCACAAGTTAGTAAATGCCTTTGTTTACATTTTATTTGTTTTTGTTTGGATTGTGTTTTATGAACAGCTAATAATGAAACCGAAACGAAGAAGCCTGTTTTGCTCATTTTTTTCAGACAGATACCACGCCACAGTAAAACGACATTATTCGGCAGTTGTACCCTTACAAACAACAAACGTACTGCATATAAAACTTCGTTTCACTCCTGTGCCAGCACAAGTCAAACACAAGTCAAAACTTTCATATTGCCTTTTGATGAGCTCGGCATTGACCTCCGCGACTATCGTTCAAAGACGGCTTAAATTGAGCTGTGTGTGTGTGTGTGTGTGTGTGTGTGTATATATATATATATATATATATATATAAATATTTATATATATATATATATATATAAAATGGGGATGTGGAGCGATCGTTTGTTTAAAAAAAAAAAAAAAAAGATTATATATAAAATATCACCATTTAAGAATTTACAGAAAAAGTAATTTATGTTTATATAGATGGGTCAATATGAGTTCTTTTTGCTCATTCATATTTTGATTATTTTTTATGTTCAGGTTATTTAGGTCATCATTTAGTACATGAAGACAAATGGCTAAAAGTGACATAGCTGTCCATTAGCAAAAAGTAATTGCTTGGACTGGTGTCTGCTCAGTTCAACATTAAATGTCAGTAGTGAAACACAATTAAGAGAGCAAACTCTAAAGAAAGTGTGAATCAAAAAGAAAATGATAAAACAGAATTAATTGTTGAAAGGTATACCACAAAATACAGTACAAAAATATCTTATAAATATAAATCCTACACTACTGTTTTTTTCTAAATGCAAAATAATAGTAGGAAAAAGGGAGGCTAATTAAACAATGAGACTATAAAATGACTCACGGATTGTGAAATTGGTTGGAACAAAAACCTGAATGTACAGAGTGAACTTGAAAACCACTGAACTAACCAGTTATGTGAGTAACAACATTTTTAGTACATTTAGTTAATTTTAAATTATGTTTATATAACCTTTATTAAAATATATTGCACTGTAAAAACATAAATGCATCTAAATTTCCATTTAAGCAGTGTTTCAGCTGTTAATATAAATTGTTTCAATGTGAAAGACTATTTTATAATTAATTGTTGTATTGCCATAAACTCGTATGGTACAGAATTCTAAATTTGCATAAACTTAGTATATTTGCATAAAGGGACAGCCCAATTTACAACTGCAAATTCTTTCCTATAACCTCCATATTTTTAGAATGGGCCAGCGGGACTAGTGCCCTGGGTACCTCCAATTGCTAGGGACCTTGGGTAGCCTGACTGTCAAATCAATAGAAAAGTGATTTTACAGTTTAGAATAAAAACAAACATACACTATCGAATGTTCACCTTAGCACTCTTGGAAGTATCCTGACCGGGTAGATCACATTGCGGTTTGGTAACCTCACTTGTCAGAATCACAAACTCCTTCAAAGGATTGTCATTACAGCTTCTAGAATAATTGAGGCCGACCTTCAACAGTTTCATACCATCTACTCAACCAGAAGTTTAAGGAGACCTGATAAGAGTCACCCTGCTCGTCCACTGTTTTAATTTCTGCTTTCTGGAAAGCGCTACTGGAGCCTCACCACTTACGGCATCCTGTTCAAGGATAACTTCTTCCCCCAGGCCATTATGTCACTGAACTTCCATTAACTTCATTGTACCTGCTTTGCACTGTGTACTGTGCCCACCTACTGTCTTCTGCCACTATTATTTATACACCAAAAAACTGTGGCAGAAGATTTTCAATGTGGTCACACAGTGTATGTGACAATAAATATATCTAATCTAAGCTTATCTAATATAATAAACTGAAAATAGTGTTAATATATAGTCTTTTAGTCCACTTTTATACTGCACAGACACAAGGCCAGATTTAGGCATCACCTAAACTAAACCGTATATATTCGCATATAAGTCGGTTCTTGAATCCTGAAAAATCGATCATCCAATCAGACCCCGATTTATACACCCGTTCAAAAATATGACACTTAATTTTTTTTTTTTTAAATCTTCTTGCCTCCTTCAATCTCGCACCAGTTTCTCAGATACATCGAATTTTGTTGCAGCAGTGCAGTTGCCAATTTCTTTCACCACTTCAACAACTTTTAATTTAAAAGCAGCTTCATATTTTTTTCTGATCAAACGCTCCATCGTAGATAAGGGATGAGTGTATGAGGGTATGAGATGCAAAAAACACAAAACAGTGCAAAAGTCACTTCGGAATAGTTCGGGTATTACCGTGTGGTCACGTAGGCACAATAGAGAGAGAGGAGCACGAGATGATACAGTGCATTGCTGCACCCACATAGAAATAAAAAGGCCATGTGCTCCGTGGTTGCTCTCTCAGGTGGGCGTTAGCATATCATAATCTCTTGGACCAATAGCATGAGTTTTCCACATTCGACTTATGTGACCGACATTTTAAAATACCAGAAATTATATGGTAAAATCAAGCCCTGACTTATCCGCAGGAGAACTTAAATACGTGTATATACGTTAGTTTAAGTTCGCTCAGTCCCTCTGATTTGCTACTGTTTTGCTTGCGTATTTTTAGGATCTAATACAGCAATCCCTCCACCAGCATCCTCATGGTTTTGCTATGTATCTTTCAGCAAAGCCTTATTCTCCTTATAGGGCTTCTAAAGCTTCCCATAACTTAGGATCTCACCATGTCTAAATGTGGCTTTGCATGTACATATTTAAAAACAGGCACCAAGGTTCATAGCTGTATGGTGGTCTGGGCATTAGCTCTGCGAATGTATCGATGTTCTGTATTTGCCCTAAATCCTGTTTGTCTGTATGGTGTCTGCTCAATCTCCATATATCTACAAGAGTTTTTCTCCAGTCATTATGACTTTTTCTACACATTGAAAAAAGATGCCTGTGTTGGATTAATTGGACTCTTTAAACTGTCCTGGTATGAGTGAATGTGGATGTATACATGACTATGCTCAGCGATGGATTAGTATTCTACCTTTTTGTTCTGTGCCTTATTCCTAGTGCAGTCTAGGAGATCAGGTAAGAAAGTAAATTCATATGCAATCATTTTTATGTCTAAAGTGAACAGAATGGACTGAGTGAGTGACAGAAAATTATTTTTGCAGTTTGTAAGAAACTTAATGAGGAGGTTCTCCCATCTTTATGTTACTCTCGAAATCCATCGCTTCAAAGTAGAAATGTTGCTCTTATTGTCTCTCCACTAGGAGATCATGTTCTTAAATATAGAAGTTTTGAAAAGTAATATATTTTTGATCTTTAAAGCTCAACAGAGAGTTCTCAACACAAAGGATCACAAAATCAATGTTGGAAATGAAACAGTTAAAATCACAGTGTGGAGAAAAGAAGCTGATCCACTTCAGGTATGCAATATAATTTATTAATGATATATATATATTAATATAAATTTTTTGTCCCAAAAATAAGTTATGCACACTTGTGAAACAGTTCCATGTTGTTTTATTTGTGTTTGTCATGAGTACAAACATTTACTGTTATAAAACTATACAATCTAGTATTGGGCTGGACCCACTTTTGTCCCTTTTTAAAGGGATGGATTATTTAAATGCTGAAAACATTCCCCTGGAATTTTGGTCCAAGATGGCGGAATAGAATTGTATAGTTTCTGCAGATGTTTCAGCCACATATTCATGGTCTGAACCTTTCATTCAGTCTCATCCCAAAAGCACTCTTTTGGGATGAAGATCTAGGAACATTGTAGGCTGTCAGACAAATCTGAAGTTACTTTCATATTCCTGGAACAAGTTTGACATAATTTGTGTTTTATGATAATGTATATTGTCGTATTGGACATGTTTATTTGAAGAACAGTAGACAGTGGGCAAAAAAGATGCACAATGCTTTGGAACACTGTGGCACTTGAATGATGTTCACTTGGTATTATAAGGCTTAATGTGTACCAGAAAAGCACCTGATATTTACATATAAATATATATATTGTGACAGATTAGGGCTCTCTCGCTCACTTGAACCCTCAGACCACTCGTCAGACACCAGGTAAAAGTCCAATAATAATATTTATTATTATAAATAAGTGCACAAAGCACCCTCCACTCCCAAATACTCAATAAATAAACAATAATCCAATCTTCCACTCCCAGACGCTTAGCCACCCTGCCTCCCAACTCAGCTCGTCCATCTGGGATTTCCCAGAGTCCTTTATAATCCTTGACCCGGAAGTGTTTGTCCCTCAGTCCATGTGACTTTCTATCACTTCCGGGTCAGGTAAAACTCCTTTTCTTCATCCTGGAAGCACGTCATTTCTTCTGTCCATGTGACTAGGATGTACTTCCGGGGTGTAGGGAAATTAGTCCCTTGGCCTCCCTGCATCAACTCCTGGCTGCCCCCATGGTATCCAGCAGGGCTGTGCATTAAAAGTCCACTGTCCATAATTCCCTGCTGGCATTCGGGGCACCTCTATGCTGCAAGGAGGGCTCCATCTGGTGGCCTGGGGGTATTGGCCGGGGTGAATGGCCGGCCATATCTCACAATATATATATATAGTCGCAAATTGGGGGGGCGACCCTGCCGGGATGCCCAGGAGGACCAGAGGAGGGCTTATGCCTCCCCCAGACCATGTGGGGGCGGCCGCCCTGGTGCCTTTGTGGGCAATGGGCACAGAGCTTTGAAGCTCAACCCTTTAGGGGCCCATGGTCACCTCCAGGGGGTACCCCAATGCCTTGGGAGCCCTGGACCTCAGCACTTCTGCCACACCCAGAAGTGCTTGGGGGAAGAGGAGCAGGGACACCCGGAGTGCTTCCGGGGATACAGCCAGCACTTCCACCACACGGGGGTATGTCGATGGAAGATTGCTGGGAAGCACCTGGAGCACATCCGGGTGTGTATAAAAGGGGCCGCCTCCCTTCATATGATGGCTTGAGTCGGGTGGAAGAAGGACGACATCTGGGAGGAGGCCTGAAGGAAGAAGGCATTGTGTAGTGGCCAGGACTTTTGGGGACTTTGGGGATGTGTGCCACTTTCTTGCATATAGTACACAATGATTAAACGTGTTTTGAGTGACATTGACTTCTCCACCTGTCTGTGTCGGGGTCGGCATCCACAATGACATCCCAGAAGGGACTGTCCGCCTGCTATAATTTTGTGGACGGCCCGGCACAGCAGGTGCACCCACACACGTGCTGCAGGAATGGCATGCACACAGCCCCGGGAGAAAGAGCTGTCCCGCAGACCGCCACCGGACCACGGTCGGAGTGTTCTCACCTGGTGCGGGAGAAGAACGACGGGCGTTACCGGAGTGCAGCAGGCTCCTATGAGTGTTCTATGGACTAAAAGGCAGAATTCTACGTGACCATCATCATCAAGCCTTTCCGTGAGAACCCTAAATCCAAAGAGGACTGTTTCATTTATGTTAGGTAGAATGCCCAGTGGGGACTGGGCGGTCTCATGGTCTGGAATCCCTACAGATTTTTTTTTTCTTCTCCAGCCGTCTGGAGTTTTTATTTTGTTTTTTCTGTCCCCCCTGGCCATTGGACCTTACTCTTATTCGATGTTAATTAATGCTGATTTATTTTGTTTTCATATTGTGTTTATTTTTCTATTCTTTATTATGTAAAGCACTTTGAGCTACTGTTTGTATGAATATGTGCTATATAAATAAATGTTGTTGTTGTTGTTGTTGTTCTGTCGCTGAGGGCACCAGGGGCGGTGTGGCGTCTAGGAAGGCCATGCCGAGGCAGCTGCCTTGGACAGACAGGACCCTGGGGGGCCGCACGTGTTTTGTGTTTTGCAGGCAGGGAATGTCTAATGATATGCTGTCATTTTGTCTAATGATATTTATTTTGCCTTTTATGTATCACACACACATATATATATACTGTATATATATACTGTATATATACAGTGCTCAGCATAAATGAGTACACCCCCTTTAAAAATTACGAATTTAATCAGTAGCTCAATGAACAAAAGAACAATTTCCAAAATTTTCACAAGGCCGA
>JANRMT010062852.1:33370957-33391350 GCA_026402145.1 Polypterus bichir lapradei | reverse complement strand
ATATATATATATATATATATATATATATATATATATATATATTGAAATAACAAACAAACTCTCATCAAAGTTTGGGGTTTTTACACCGCGTATACTGTAACAAAAGTGAAAAGCACAGGTCTTCTTCTCAGACAAAAAATTTGCAAGAGGTAACAAAGACAAAGATGGCGGATATGGAGGAACAATATAAAATGGTGGACCGGAAATTAAATGTGATGGCTGCTGGGTAGACGTGGTGGTGGATGGGAGTGTGACGTCATCTTTGGGGGACCAGAGGGAAGAAAGGAACACGGAAATGGAGACTGTTGTTTACTCCGGGCGGTGTTATGTTGGCATCGCTTCGTCTTTTCGGAGGGAGAAAGAGAGAGAGAGGTTAGTACACTGTTTTCGTCCCCTGACGGTCTCATCACTCGGCGCGTCCGGTCCTTCAACTGCTCCCGATGCGCTTGTGCGTGACAATATATATATTGTCAGAGGTGGCTGGGGTGGCGACCCGGCCGGGACGCCCAGGAGGACCAGAGGAGGGTTTGCGCCTTCCCCAGACCATCTGGGGGCGACCGCCCTGGTTCCTTTGGGGGCCACGGGTACAGAGCTTTGAAGCTCCACCCTGTAGGGGCCCGTGGTCGCCGCCAGGGGGCGCCCCCATGCCTTTGGGGTCCTGGACCTCAGCACTTCCACCACACCAGGAAGTGCTGGGGGGAAGAAGAGCAGGGACACCAGGAGTGCTTCCGGGGATGCAGCTGGCACTTCCGCCACACAGGGGCGTGTCGGCGGGTGATTGCCGGGGAAAACCTGGAGCATATCCGGGTGAGGATAAAAGGGGCCGCCTTCCTTCATTCGAGGCTGGAGTCGGGTGGAAGAAGAACAAGGTCAGGAACAAGAGAGAGTAGGAGGCGGCCCGAAGAAAAAGGCATTGTGTGGCCAGGACTTTGGGGGACTTGAAGGGGTTTGTGTGCACTTTGAATTGTAAATAATAGTTTTAAATAAACGTGTGGTGGTGGAAAACAACATGTCTGCCTGTCTGTGCCCGGGTAACGTTCACAATGTATACAGATTATATAATCTGTGTTAATAGGTTTTTTACCATCTATTTATCTTGGTTGCTGTCATTTTATCTAATGATATTTAGTTTGTGTTTTATGTATCACATCATCAATTTGAATGTATAAAGATTCGAACAACAAGCAACAATTATTCAAGTTCGACAGATTCCTTGTTTTATGATTACAGTTCTTTGATATTTTTTGTTTTCTGACCTTTTCTCTCTTAGTCCTCTGGTTTGATTCATTTGTTTGGTCATTCTGTTCAAATATGGTTGCATCTCAGTGCTGCCTTAACTGTACTATTGACACATGGTAAAAAAGATCCAATAATCCATAATGTTTACCCCACACCCCATCCAAACTGCAGGAAAAATTAAAGTTTATCTCACTAGAAGATATTTTTCCAATTTTCAGTTTTCTGGTTTATGGATTCATGTGTTCATGTAGCTTAGTGTTCCTTTTCTTAGATGGCAGGAGTGGAGTTGAGCCTGATTTTTTTATGAAGTCTCATGTGTTGTCCATTCAGAAATGCTTTTCTGCTTTCCACTGTTGAATGTTCGTGTCTTTTGTTTCAGACTGAACAAGTCTGGCCATTCTCCTGTAACCTTTCTTAATAGCAATGTGCTATCCAGCTGAAATGCTGCTGCATCCTTCATTCCCTATAGTTTCTAGACTCTGTAGTGTACACAAATATCAGCAAAGCAGCTATTTATAAAATGCACAAGCCACAATGTCCAGAATCCAAAATACTGCAATGGTTAAAGCCATTTGGATGATGCATATTTTCCAAGCAAAGTTTTAATTGGAGAGCAAGTGAATCTCTTCTGCATTTCTATATGATGCGTAACTTGTGTTGGAGCCTCATGATTGGCTGTTAGGAGGAGCAGGCTCTTTGCATTAAGAAGCAGGTGAAGCAGAATGTCATAAAAGTGCTTCAAAGTTTGTGAACCCTTTAGAATTTTCAATATTTCTGCATAAATATGACTTAAAAAATCATCAGATTTTCTCTCAAGTCCTAAAAGTAGATAAAGAGAAACCATTTAAACAAATGAGACAAAAATATTATACTTGGTCATTTTTTTTATTGAGGAAAATGATCGAATATTACATATTTGTGAGTGGCAAAAGTATGTGAACCTCTAGGATTAGCAGTTATTTTGAAGGTGAAATTAGAGTCAGGTGTTTTCGATCAATGGCATGACAATCAGGTGTGAGTGGGCACCCTGTGTTATTTAAAGAACAGGGATCTATCAAAGTCTGCTCTTCACAACACATGTTTGTGGAAGTGTATCATGGCACGAACAAAGGAGATTTCTGAGGACCTCAGAAAAAGAGTTGTTGATGCTCATCAGACGGGAAAAGGTTACAAAACCATCTCTAAAGAGTCTGGACTCCACCGATCCACAGTCAGAACCATTGTTACCCTCTCCAGGAGAGGTCGACCAACAAAGATCACTCCAAGAGCAAGGCGTGTAATAGTCGGCAAAGTCACAAAGGACACCAGGGTAACTTCTAAGCAACTGAAGGCCTCTCTCACATTGGCTAATGTTCATGTTCATGAGTCCACCATCAGGAGAACACTGAACAACAATGGTGTGCATGGCAGAGTTGCAAGGCCACTGCTCTCCAAAAAAAACATTGCTGCTCGTCTGCAGTTTGCTAAAGATCACGTGGACAAACCAGAAGGCGATTGGAAGAATGTTTTGTGGATGGATGAGACCAAAATCTGATTTTTTGGTTTAAATGAAAAGCATTATGTTTGTAGAAAGGAAAACATTGCATTCCAGCATAAAAACCTTATCCCATTTGTGAAACATGGTGGTAGTAGTATCATGGTTTGGGCCTGTTTTGCTGCATCTGGGCCAGGACGGCTTGCCTTCATTGATGGGACAATGAATTCTAATTATATCTGAGAATTCTAAAGGAAAATGTCAGGACATCTGTCCATGAACTGAATCTCAAGAGAAGGTGGGTCATGCAGCAAGACAATGACCCTAAGCACACAAGTCGTTCTACCAAAGAATGGTTAGAGAAGAATAAAGTTAATGTTTTGGAATGGCCAAGTCAAAGTCCTGACCTTAATCGAATCGAAATGTTGTGGAAGGACTTGAAGTGAGCAGTTCGTGTGAGGAAACCCACCAACATTCCAGAGTTGAAGCTGTTCTGTACGGAGGAATGGGCTAAAATTCCTCCAAGCCGGTGTGCAGGAATGATCAAAAGTTACCGGAAACGTTTAGTTGCAGTTATTGCTGCAAAGGGGGTGTCACACCAGATACTGAAAGCAAAGGTTCACATACTTTTGCCACTCACAAATATGTAATATTCGATCATTTTCCTTAATAAATAAATGACAAAGTATAATATTTTTGTCTCGTTTGTTTAACTGGTTTCTCTTTATCTACTTTTAGGACTTGAGTGAAATTCTGATGATGTTTTAAGTCATATTTATGCAGAAATATAGAAAATTCTAAAGGGTTCACAAACTTTGAAGCACCACTGTAGATCTTAACAAAATGTCTCAAATACTTACAACACTGTTAGGTACTGTAGTCTAGGTCTTCTCTGTTCCCTTTTACATCTATACCACCTAGCAATTCGACAGAGTAAAAGTACAGGCAGAAGAAGGAATTACACTTTCATTCATTGTGTGTTAATGGTAATATACCCAAAATATTAAAAAAGTTCAAATATATGTTAAAAAACCATACAAAATTACATTATTTGATGTGTAGTTTCAAGTGGCACATAAACTTGTAGTTATTCTTAATTATTTCTGGTTGCCAGGAAACAGTTAACAAGGCTACTAAAAGAATATTGTTAATGGATTAATGATTTAATATTTAGCTATCTAAAGACTTCAATCTTGATAAAGTAAATCTCCACCAAAGATGACATGCTACATTAAAATACACAAATACAAACACAGACATTAAGCCATTGCGCTTGCCATTAGAAAAGTTGAACTCAATGAATCTGGGAACTGAATCTTCAACAGTGAAAATCACATTACATTGCTATTTAGGTAAAAAGTCACATTTTCACCAAACAGTAATTTGTATTGTGTTCATATTTGCTTTTTATATTTTTACTATGTAAAATATACGCAGTAAAAACATGTATATATGCATTAAAGTGTTTTTTTCGGAATCCTCGTTGGGGAGCAAACAGTAAATCAGTGAGCCTGGCCCCCATGGGTCCCGCTTGGCACTAATGATAAGGTTTATTATTTCCAGGAATTATGACAGTTGAAAAGAAGGTCCTTTCATCTTGATATGTTCAGTGAGTGATTAGTTCTAGTTTACGATTGGTGAATCATTATTCTGTAGCATTTGCTACCATTTGTCATTAGCAAGACGGTGCTCTGTACATATTCTCTGTGGCTGATGTCAGAGTTTCAGTGAGGTGGAAATTACCTTAGAAGTACACACCCTAACAGACAGCTGTTTCACCAGGCCCAAAATTACACAGCACTATGAGTCATAGCTCATCAAAGTGCATAATTGCCGAAATACAATGGATAGTTGTTATAGAGTTCATTGCAGCCTCCCTTGTGCTCTGCCCTATTATAAAATTATTGACTCGTGCATTCTTACCATGGATGGATATTGGACAAGGCCAGTGGGGCCACTGGAGCCAATAACCAGAGGTCTCGTGAAACTTAATGCCTGGGATGATCAACTAAAAATGTTTTATCTATACATACAGTAGATTGATTAAATATGTACCAGTCACCATATACATAATGTGAAAAATCTGTAGAAATGTTACAAGTCCCTGGGCTCCTCAGCCAATATATTGCCCTCTGAACACTAAGACCCTCTAACCTCCTCAGTGAGCACATTGCCCTATGAATACCAGAATATTTGAGAACCAGGCGATCTACTGCAAATATAAAATACTTCTGTAAATATGAGCTAAATAATAAGGTATAGCTCATATAACACAAATCACGACCCCCCTCCCTTTGCTTTGAAAAAAAAAACATGTGTTGACTGTTTTTTTGTTTTTTTTTTATTATAACACTTGGAAATACAGTATATAGGCTTCACAGTACATCTGTCCATTTAAATAATGTAGCTGTGTGCCTCCTTGTCCTTTACATCTGATAATAAATCAGATCTTAAGAATATATTTACTGTACCATTGTACTTTTCTCCTTTGACAAGCTAAAATTATATTATAGTATGTTGAATTGGCAATAGGTGGACTCCACACAAGGGGTAGAAACAGAGGTGGCCTTGGGGGTGTGCAGGGCCTAGGGCTGACCAACCCCACACTGGCCGGTTACGTCAAATGCTGTTACCAGTATGTGTGGACTATATAAACTTGTGCACAAATTTAATAAAAATAACGTTAACATACACCAGATTTTCTCATTACAGTATTCAGCTAAGTTTTTGCAAGATAACATGCAGACTTTATCAAAATATAAGTGGAGAATATAACTTGACAGATCCACTCGAACGGGACAAGCGGAACCCCCTTAGGTGCGGGGCCTGGGGTGGTTGGTCCACTTGCCACCCCTAAACACCGCTCTTGGGTAGAAATATCTCAATGATGATCAACAGAATGAGATGCACCTGAGAAAAATTTAAACTGTCACAGCAAAGGGTCTGAATACTTGTGTCAATCTGATATTTCTTTCTTTCTTTCTTTCTTTCTTTCTTTCTTTCTTTCTTTCTAAAAACACTGCAACATGTTGTCCAGGACATTACTGATCCTTTGAGACCAATCCATGGTAGCAGTGGGTGAGACTTATCACCTTCCCGAGAACCACTCATTATTGGCTTAACAAATACAAAATACACACAAATTGCTGAAAATCTGCTAAAAACTTAAAGAGGCTTAAAAAATGTGACATTTGTTTCCTTTTGTTTACCAGAAAATCAACTGATAAACATTGAAAATGGGTTTACAATAAAATCAAAAAGTATATTTGAATTTTAAACCTTGTTTGGTTTAAATATTGTTTTTACATTTTGATTGTGCCAATATACAGTATATTTTAAATACAGAAATTTTTTATTGATTCAGTGAAATTGTAACTGAACTTTAATAGTCAAAGAATTACTTCAAAAAATCAAATGGATATATAATAACTGTTGCTTCTGTTTTTCAAAATAACAAATCTCATAATATTCATATAAAATGTGTAACTCAAAAACTAAAATTGTAATATTGCTTCCTAGGAAACATTTGCAATGGAAGAAAATCTGCGTAAGTGATACTTTTGTGCACTTTTTACTGATATAAATTTCCTCTGTTATACAGTACTTTGTTTTTATTGCAATTGTCACTGAGCCAAGATGATTATTTTATTATCTTCTTAAAGTTCACAGTTTTGGATGACAATTGTTTTCAACTTTTCTTTTTTACCCTTGAGATGTCTCGCCATCCATCCATTCATTCATCCAACCTTGCATAAATAACATATTTAGAAAGACATATGAGAAATATAAGGGGTACTTATCCACTCTTCTACACAAAACACACATATCTCTATTGCATTTTTAGGGCAAAAAATATAAATTTTTGACCTCACCTCATGTGTCAGAGTATAAACATGATCAAACCACCCATTTAACAAATTTGGTTAATTAATGGCAGGCTTTGGCATCTAAATAACATAGAATGAAAATCAGCAGTTCTTTGGAAAAATGATATTGTGCTTTTAAATAGACTAACCTTTGATGATGCTTAACAATTCTATATTTATTAACATTACCTTATGTTTTTTTTGTTTAGAAAATCAAGCAGCTTCTAACACACAGGGCCTTTTTGCTGGTTCAACCAAAAAGGGAAACATGATTGTCCAGAAAGTTGACCTTTACCGTTGCCGATACCTCCAAGACTGCAAAGATGCAATTGATGACCTAACTCAACAGCTTTCACAAATGAATTGCACTGTACAGTTCTCAAAAGAAAATGATGAGATGGTGTTAATTCAAATGAGCAATGGAGAAATTGCCAATTGCTCTGAAAAAGTTGAGGGTATTTTTAAAATTATGGAGGAGAAGTATTGCTGCCACTTTGAAACAGATCCTAAAAAACGACAGATTCTTCTGAAAATGCCACATCTTGCAAACAAGTCTATCCGAATCTACCACGAACCTGCTCAGAGTTTCACAGTTATGGTTGGTGTAAATGCAGACATCTTTGAACTTGTAAATGTGGTAGAAGGTGTGGCATTACAAGACAGGCAAGGAGAGTCAATTAAAATTGAATTAAGGGTGTCCAAACCAAAGTACATCCTTCTTTGTGATTTATTTGAAAATGCCATGGAAGGACAAATAAAGATAACCTATGATGGCAAGTCTTCTCTGTACCTTGAAGGAACCCCAAATGCAGTTAAAAAAGGAACTTGCATATTTCAGGAGCAATTAAAGAAAATCCTTGAACAAACCATCCGATTATCAAATTTATTGATTTCTTTCTTAAAATTAAAGAGCACACAAGATGCTTTGACAGCTTTATTCAACACCTTCAGTAACACTGTGACCATGGACATTGACCTTGATGTGACACTTTTTAGTCTTTCACAAGAAACACTGGAAGAAGCTAAAAAGATTTTACTTGCAGATCTCAGGAAAGAAGACATTAATGTACCAGAAAGCTTCAAGTCGACTCCTATACAGAAAAAACTGAGGGAATTTGTACACAAATTAGATTGTAGGATAAATAAGAAGGTAACAAGAGTGTGGGTTAAAGAAGATGCCAAAAGGGAGAAAATTTGTGTGGCAGGCTTTACAGAAGAAGTCAGAGCTGTAATCAAAGATCTTTCTGAGTATTTTGAGAAAAATGCCTTAACAACAGTGCATATTCCTTTACAGTTTCCACAGATAGCTAGTTCTTTAATTGACCTTTTAAATCTTAAAGGTCTGCAGTTTAGTGGTGTCGAATTAAAGGTGGTAACAACTCCTCCGAATGTCATTATTACAGGACCTCAACAGCAGGTGAGCAGTGCTCAAAGTTCCATTCAGAAGGCTTTGCCTTCAATAATTCTGGAGGACCTGGTTATCCCAAAACCAGGCGCCTACAAATACTTCAGTGAGCATGGGAGCTCATATCTTTCTTCGATCAGCAAAGAATATAATTGTGTAATCAAGTTTAAGGAAGACACTAACATTGAACTACTGCACACCAGTGAAACACAAAGGAATCTGTGTGACTTTAAGCTTGAAACAGGCAAAGTGCTTTCACTGCGACAAGGCGATATAACTAAAGAGAAAGTAGATGCTATAATAAATGCAGCAAATGAGCAGTTGAGTCATGGTGCAGGAGTGGCTGTGGCCATTAGCGATAGTGCAGGACCTGGCTTTCAAAAAGAATGTTCTGAACTGGTAAGAAGGCAAGGAAAAATAAAGACTGGAAAAGCAGTGCTAACAAAAGCAGGGAAATTACCTTGTAAAGCAGTCATTCATGCTGTTGGCCCAAACTGGAGTGAAGAGAAGAATGTAAACAGAGTAAAACAGTTGCTAGGATCAGCCATTAAAGAAGCCTTAGAAATTGCTGAACAAAAAGGCTTTCGGACAGTGGCAATGCCCTGTGTCTCCTGTGGAATATTTGGTGTTCCCATCGAACTGAGTGCAGAATGCATCATTTCAGCAGTGAAGAACTTTGCCAAAACAGCCCACAGTGTTAATTCAATCACAATTATCGATATCAACAGAGATACACTAAAGAAGTTTGAGGATATTTGCAGAAAGCTTCTAGGAATACATGAAGCCACATTAAATCAGAACCGGAAAATAGAAAAATCATCACATGTTAACATATCTATGGATGAAGAAGAAAGCCCAAACCTCCAAGTTGAAGTTGTTTTGGGAAAACTGGAGGAACAAAGCGTAAGGAAACATTTTATTATATTTAAAACATTTAGTTTCAAAATCTGATAATTCGTTTTTTACTTTTTTTGTTAATGTTCATTAAAGAGACACACTGAAATAGTTTTTAGGTTTTGAAAGTAACCCCTGCAATGCAAAATCATACTATAGTTACTACAAATAAGCTGAACAGCCCATACAGTAAAGTATAAATATGAACCCTTTCACAACAATCGCTAAAAACTACTAAATATGTTTCCTACTACCAACATTTGTTCATTTCTCATTTCATTTTGCTTACACTGAATAGAAATTTATTTTGATGCCCCAGATGCCCGCAGCCATCTGCCTCATCCATTTCCCAGGACAGCGACAGTCATAGCCAAGGATGAACTACTGTATGGTTGAGTAAGGACACACAGCAATAGTTCTCATAGTTGTTGCAAAACAGTGCATAAAGCAAGTTTATTCAATCCAAAGCAGTGGTTGAAAAAGTAAAGTATAGGCAAATGCCTTCTTCAAGAAACAATTCATAAAAACAGTGCAATGTGAACGTTAAAACTCTCATTAAATAGTTTCAAATTAATATTTAAAACCAAGAGTAAAATCAGAGTTAGAACCAGTTGAGATACTGAGACGCTGGCAAATATGGTCAGCCCTCTGGTTCTTATCCCAACGACCTTCTATTAGTGTCTTTTGGGGTATACTAGGCCTGGCTCCCTAGTCCTGCCACATTTGTCAGCAATGGAAACACTCATGTAGCACTCGGTCACTCCTGTTCCCAAAGCTCAATAGGAGTGACCTGCCCCTGGAGCACAATTCCTCTCACTCCACCACAGGGCATCCCAACTACCTTGCCTACCACCCCTAAGCACTGACTCGACTGTCCAATTCTGTGCTCTCTCATTCAGTTTTCCTTCAGTTTGATCTTGATCTCTCTTTTGTCCTAGCTCAGACCATTTATTCTTTTAGAGTACTAACGAGGGATGGCCGTGCCAATTGCTCTCCCACACATAAATGATCCATGATCCAGTTTTCTCATTAAGCTCCCCACAACTGCCTGTCTCTCTGACACACACCTACTCTAGCAGAATCAGAGTTCCACTATTCTAAAAAAAATCCCTAAACCTTCCCTGGGACAAGAGTCTCACCATGGACCCCAAACATGGTCCATTATAAATATACAAAAATGCATGTCCATAATAGGATAACGTCATCTTTGCTTAAAACAGTTGCTTACCAAACTATTTTTCAATTTACTTTGAATAAAGAAAAAACTTTACAAAGTATGCAACATTAAATTCACATATCCAGTTTTTAAACTTAATTTGTTTCCTTTGTGTTCTATGGACAAACAACATTTTTTATTATACAGTGCCTTTAGAAAGTATTCAATGTTTATTTTTTAATAAACCTATTAATAAATTACCTCATAATTTCTACATTTAATTATCACATAATGTATGCATCCATATACGTATGCAGGTAAATTTATTACTTTTACTTATGCCTTTGTTTTATTAGGACAATGTTTTGGTGGTTCCGATAATTGGAGGTGACCTTAATTCAACACAAGTCTCCATGGATTTACTAAACAAAGCAGGAACATTATTGCCGATGGCATTTACTCACTCAGCTCAAGGCAAACATTTGATCCCTGGTGATATACTCCCAATATATGATGTATCAAATCTAAAATGCCTCCAAGTCCTCTATTTATTTTGCAGCAAGTGGAATGACCCTCAGGGACATGCTTTAGAGGTAAATTTCCTTTTTTGTTCATTTATTTTATGAAAATAATATATAGGGTAGACTTGGTTTCTCTCTGCCTGCTTGACAGTAAGACTTACTTTTTAGCTTCACATGTGCAGTTTAATTTAAGATTTAATGTTTCATCTTAGGGCGGCACAGTGGTGCAGTGGGTAGCGCTGCTGCCTCGCAGTAAGGAGACCTGGGTTTGCTTCCCGGGTCCTCCCTGCTTGGAGTTTGCATGTTCTCCCTGTGTCTGCGTGGGTTTCCTCCCATGGTCCAAAGACATGCAGGTTAGGTGCATTGGCGATTCTAATTTGTCCTAGTGTGTGTGCGCACCCTGCGGTGGACTGGCACCCTGCCCGGGGTTTGTTTCCTGTCTTGCACCCTGTGTTGGCTGGGATTGGTTCCAGCAGACCCACATGACCCTGTAGTTAGGATATAGCAGATTGGATAATGGATGGATGGATGGATGTTTCATCTGATAGGAACTTTATCAATATGAAAAATATAAACAAAGGTTAATTCAATTCTAGAAAAAGAATGTTTTTGGTGTAGCATTTTCATCAAGTGTTCTCTTGAAGTATGGTGAAAGGGAATATGGAAGAATACTGATAATACTGAATTAAATTATAAGATCTTAAAAGGGCAGAAGAAAAGAGCAGGTTTGAGGAGCAGGCTAAAGTGTAATAATAAAGAGTTAGCAGTCTGTTCATCACTGGAATTTGTATTTCAGAGCTGTCATATTCATTTCAGAATTTTAGTTATATTAAAATATGTCTTACAGTTTCAATAGCAGAAACTCAAGTTCAAGTTCCTTTATCATCATCCCATCCGAATACAGGGTACAGATTGAGAAGAAATTGCATGTCTTTAGGACCATGTTTCAAATAAACATGTTGTGCAACAAGACAATGTACACCATTAAGTGTAAATACACCATTTTTGATTTTTTGATTTGTTTTACTTTATTAATCCATGTAGGGAAACTGTCTTTTTGCATGACCTTTGGAGGTCAGAGCACAGGGCCAGCCATTATACAGTGCGCCAGGACAATTTTCAGGTTAAGGGCCTTGCTCAAGGGCCTAACAGAGTAGGATTCTTTTACTGTAGGGCGAAGTGCAGCAGATCAGTTATAAATGGCTTAACAGTAGCAACATTAATTTATTAAAACAAATGCAATTTAAGAAGATAACAAATATACCTGGAACATCTGGAATGTAGTCACTGTTTACCACTTATAAAGTGCAATGTGTGCATTTGATTTAGACTGCTGTCACATATATAAATAGTGTAAGGTTTGTAGTTCAGTAGTAGTAGGGGTGCTAAAGCACTGAGTGGGTTGTACAAAGAAGGAAAAGAAACCATTACACCAGTTGTCGAACTCCAGGCCTGGAGGGCCACAGTGGCTGCAGGTTTTCATTCTAATCCTTTTCATAAGAAGTGACCAGTTTTCACTGCTAATTAACTTCTTTTCTTTATCCCTGTTTTTAAGGATTCAGATGCCCGAATTGATTCTTTTCTTCAATAAATGACAGCCAAACAGAAATAAGATGTGAAACGAGCCAACAGATGACCAATTAAATTGGGGATTCAAACTCCAACCAGTTTGTTAATGAGAAGCCAATTTTTGCTGTGAATTAAGCCAGTCATTTAATTCCATGGCTTGTTTCTGCTTTCATTGTGCCACAGCAGACATTTCCAAAACTGTTGATTTTCTGTTTTATTGAGACTTTCACCTTTCTTTATTTTCAGATATTGTCTGATGGACACAGGTTAGCTGGTCATATGGCTGTTTGTTTTGTGTCTCATTATTGTTCGGCTGCTAATTAAGGGAAAAGAAACAACTAAGGGGTCTGAGTCATGTCAATTAAAACTAAGGCAAAAGAAGTTAATTAGCAACAAAAACTGATCACTAATTAAGGAGATGGTTAGAATGAAAACCTGAATCCACTGCGGCCCTCCAGGACCGGAGTTCGACACCCCTGCATTACACAGTCTGGATGATCTGGCTTGGATGCTGTGATATTGTCTACTAGATGGCAGGAGCCCATTAGAGCCTATATGCTGAGTGTGAGCCACACCGCTGGATGCCTTGTGGAGGCTGAGTGTGCTGTAGATGTCTTGTATGGAGAACAGAGATACACTGATGATGTCCTTGTGATGAAAATGAAAAGGGAAGATTTGCCTTTCTCAGCCATTGCAGGAAGTAAAGTAATTGTTGTGCTTTCTTGGCAACACATAAGCAGCTGAAAGCTGAACGATACAAATCTATTCATTCAGATTTTACTTACTCTAAATGGCACTTCAGGAAATTGTGAGATTTTTACCATAATTGAATTTTACTTTCAAAAATTGGTTAATCTAATCTAATCTAAATACATGCAAAATTACTCCATAAAAGTAATCCCATAAGAGAACTATATGCTTTCTTCCTGAGGCAATGGTACCAATTTTCCTGGAAGTGAAACATCATTTGTTTTGCAAAATATTCGCAAAAGCAAAACATTACGTTTCACTGGAAATTCAATTTTGTGTGAATCGTTTAATTCCAACGGTGAAAGTCAGATGCATACAGGTGCAGAAACATAAAATACAAGGCTAAATATTCACAGGACAGATAATATTGCCAAGCAATAAATCAATCAATCAATAATAAGTAACTAAACAGGTGGAAGCACCGAATTGTCTGATAGCAGTGAGTATAAAAGACTACCCCAGGATGCTTCTTAGCACAGCATGGTGAAATGAGCCTGTGGCTAAAAGTGCTCCAAGACAGCACCTCCTGGAGTGGATGGAGAGTTATTTCATGATGGCATCCAACTTTGTCATAATAGCTTCCAGTGTGACCAGGGTTAGCTATGAGATGAAGCTGGCTTTCCTGATAAGTTTGTTCAGACATTGTGTTTCTTTTGAGCTCAGGTTGCTTTCCCAGGAGACTGCAGTGTAGAGTAACCCTCCTTAAAAAGTGCAGTCTACTCTGGCCCTTCTTGTACAGTGCCATTGTGTTGTCAGATCAGTTCTGTTTGTTCTTTATGTGAATCCCCAAGTATCTGTAGCTCTGTACCACATCTATATCCTCCCCATGAATGGTCTCAGAGACTCATCAGCATGCCAGGAGTCCACCACCTGCTCTTTTGTCTTGCTAATTTTGAATTGCAAGTTGTTGCCCCTGCAGCACAAGGCAAAGTCCTCCTGTACAACCTTACTGTACTCTGGCTTGTCTTCATTATTAATGCAGCCTATAATGGACAAGTCATCTGAAAATTCCTGTAGATGGCATGTGCTGGTATTGTGCTGGAAGTCTGTTATGTGGAGGGTAAACAGGAAGGGAGACAGGATAGTTACCTCAGGTGATCCAATATAACACACCACCATTTCTGACACACAGTTCGTCAGCCTCACAAATTGCTGTCTGTTGGTCAAGTAGTGCATGATACAGAAGATTTGGGGGAATCAAGATTCAAAGCCTTAAGTTTTTTTTTCCCCATTCAATTAGGCAGAAAGGTGTTAAAAGCACTGGAAAAGTCAAAGAACACTATCCTAAATGTGGTGTCGGCTTTGTCCAAGTGGGAGCAGGCTCAGTGGAGCATGTAGATGAAAGCATCCTCCACACCTATGTGTGTCTGACAGGAAAACTGAAGAGGATGCAAATGTTCTGAAAGCAGAGGTCATAGCTTTATAATGAACAGCCCCTCAAAGGTCTTCATAATGTATAAAGTAAAATCAATTGGTCTGAAGTCCTTAGGATCACTAAAATGTCCTTTCTTTGGCACCGGGACTGCATAGGATGTTTTCTATGGCTGATGAACCTTCTGCAAACTCAAACTTCCCTGTGATTTAATATTTAAATAAAGATCTGTAGTAAAAAAAAAATAATCACTGACTCCTTTCCTGATGATTCAGGAGAGTAGTTGTGTGAAAGCATGCTGTTAAATCATCAAACTTGTGTTGTGGTTGTTCTTGCGGCACGTGCTTTAATGCCCATTTGCTGATCACAATCCTAAGAGTTCAGTGATGCATGAATTGTGCATATCCTTAACTAGTATGAGGTGGTTACTAGTTAATAGTGGTCAGAAGGCTACTTTCATTTAGTACATTTCCTGTGGAGAAAACACAGTGATTTGCATGATGGTATGTTTTGGTGAATCTTCATGTTAAAAATGCCATACATAGAATTGAATTAACGCGTTACTTATAGCTGCAGAAAAGAGCATCTGAACTTGCTGTACTTGTAAAGCTTTTGTATAGCACCTCTGCAGTCAGAAACATGTTATTGTCTGTCAGAAAAAGGAATGAGCTCCTGACAATTTGAAAATGTGAAACTGTGCTTAAAAGACATCACAGAGTTGGCTAATTTGATATCCCCTACGATAAGTGGTCATGTAATGAGATATCCTCAGACAACAAGATCAACAACTACAGCTGTCAAGTTCGACATTCCCTCTCACTAGAGGTGCTGTAATATAACACTGTCCTATGCACTTCTCAAGCCACATCTGTCTGCAGTTTTGGTTTCCTTATTATAAAAAGGACATAACAGCCATAGAGAAAGTAGAAAGAAGAACAACTAGACTTCTTCCAGAGCTACAGTGACTGAATAATGAGGAAAATTACAAAGATTAAATATTTTCAGTTTATGCAAATAAAAATTAATAGTTTACATTATTGAGGTGTTCAAAATTATGAAGGGAAATAGTAAGGTGAACTGTCAGCTGTTACTTAAATAAAAAGACCACAAAAATAGAATAACTACACTAAAAAAATAAATGGCAGTTAGGGTTTAACTAAAAACATGAAGTGAAGAGTAAATTACAAACTTTGTAAGTTGGACTCAAAAATTTGTTCCTGCCAAAATGTGTTACAGTTTCTTGTTAATGTGATATACTTGATCATTTCTAGATTCTTAAAAGAGGGCTACATAAATGCCTACAGCACTGCCATTCCAATGCTCTACAATCAATTGCGATTCCTCTGATTGGGCCTGGCAGAGCACTGGGTTTTCCTCATGAGGCTGCTATCAAGGCTTTGCTGAATGAAATTGGCCAGTTTCAGAAGAATTTCAGTTCCAGTTGGCTGAAAAAAGTGAGAATTGTCATTCATCCAAATGATAAGAATTCTGCTATGGTAAGTTGTCAATTAGAAAAACATCTACTGTAAGACTAGCCAACCTGCGGCGTACAATACGCTGCATAATTATTTATTGATGGGTGAAAACTTCCTGAAAGACACAGTTGTCCAAATGGGGTGGGTTTGAGGATATGACTGTGAGTGAATGAAAAGATGGAACTCTGGAGAGAGCAACATACAATTGTCCGTGACTGAAAACTGGTTTTGGCAGATACCGGCATATCATTTTGAAAGTTTGGCCCTGTGCCTTATTAATTGACATTGCATAGGCTAATCTAACAGGTAATTGTCTGTGTGTAAAATTAAAAGGCAAATTTGAATCTGATGGGGTCAGGGAAATCCGGGGAATAAGGACAGTTTGTGAGGTAGCAGCTGCGATAGTTTTACACTCCAGTACATTGCGGTGAATGCTGGTAACAGTCAGTCTATTGCCATGACAGAGACCTCTTGCTGGCATGAGGTTTCTGAGAAGCATGATGACTGAACCAATTTTAATTTTGAGTTTATGCAGAGGCATGCCAGTGGGAGTAAGACTTTTAAGAAATTCTTCAGGAAATGAAAGTTGATCTGCGGGGTTTGTCTGTGATGATGGAGTCAACACTGGTGAAAGTTACTTCGTGGGTAGGGATAAGTTTCAGTACTTGTTCATTAAGGTATAGTGAGTCTTCGTTGGTGACGCTTAATATAGCTTGCATACTGAGTTGTTCTGGAGTGACAGTTGAGAAGTTGATGTCTTGAGAATGAGGGTGGATGCGGGAGGAGGGTTAGAGTTGGCAGGCAGGGCTCTGTCGTTCGTATCCCATGGTCAGGTGACTTGGTCGATTGTACTGTATATGGAAAAGCAGCCGGAACCAAAAAGAAGAATGAAAAGTCAACGTGGCTCAGAGGTGCATGTGGACTGTGGCAGAGACGAAAGTGACTGAGGCGGTGTTTAGTGAGGTGTTGCATGCAGGCACATGAGCAGGCAGTGTGCATGCCTCGAGAGCGAGGGTGGACGCGGGAGAAGGGTTAGAGTTGGCGGGCGGGGCTTTGTCATGCATATTCCATGACGCGTGAAGAGGGTTAGAGTTGGTGGGCGGGACTCTGTTGTGCGTATCCCATGGTCTCTATCTTACATGCCATGGTCGGCTGCTTAGTGAATTGTTGGTGGGCGGGGCTCTGTAAGTTGGCGGGCGTGGCTCTGTCATGCGTATCCCATGGTCTCTGTCTTGCGTGCCTTGGGCGGTTACTTAGTGAATTATATATATAGATAATAAAAGTTAACACTTTTGCTTAACTTACCTTCTTACAAGTAGTATAAGTAAAGTATGGACATTTGACACTCATTCTGAACTATGTGACATTGTTCCAGAGATCTAGACAAACGAAATACATCATACATCAATCACTGAACTATAGCAAATCATTTAATAACTTGTGGATAATTAATATTTTAATATAAAAATATTTTATCATACATAATTACTGATGAGTGAAACAAATGTGTTTAATTTTGCATGCATATTTCCAAAATTGCCCCTAAAATATGTGATATTGCAATTGTGATGGGTAAAATTTACCAAAATGAGGTTTTTGATGGGATTTTTAATTTTATTTCATGCATGGGAAACCAGTCTGCGCACCTCAGACAGACAGATCTCTGTAGATGGATACACCGTTTATTGGTCTGGTCGGTCTGATGGCTGAATACTCAGGGAGTAGCTGTTGCTATAGCAGATTGGCTTCTTCTGATGGTGTCCGATGTCCGTATTATGGGACTCATTTTACAGCACTCCCTGGGTGCCTTGTCTGTTGTCTCAGTGTATGCTCTGACCGTGGTGAGTGATGTCTCGGCGAGGGAGACATTTTATTCGCAGCTTCACTCGGTGGTTGATGGGTGCCCACGAGGTGACACTCCTCTGATCGTGGGCGACTTCAATGCAGCCACTGGCACTGACAGGGCTGGCTATGAGGATTGTCTCAGTCCCCATGGGTCTGGTGACTGTGGTGAAAGTGGCTCCATGTTCCTTGACTTTGCAAAAGGTCAGGGGCTGCGAATTGCTGGATCCTGGTTCCAATGCCCTGAACCGCAGTGTTGGACTTGGTACTTCAATACTGGTGGTGCGGAGAGATCAATCACATCCTTGTGGGCAGATGCTGGAGGCTCTTGCAAAACTTCAGGGTCTACAAAAGTGCCCAGTTTGTGAATTCTGACCATAGACTTGTTGTTGCTACTCTTAGGATCCAGCTTAGGTCCAGTAGGTTACCACCTACTAGGAAAATGATCCTGGACTTGGGCAGACTCCAAGACCAGGCTGTTTGTAATGAGTTTGCACGCAGTTTGTGTGAGGAACTTCCAGATTTGGGTATGACTGCCGATCTTAATCTGATGTGGGAGACCTTCCGTGACAAGACCCTGAAGGTTGCTGAGGGTTGTGTTGGTGTTACCAGTGTTCCCAGAAGGAGGTGTTTCATCTCGCAGGGCACCCTGGATATCATCGAGAGGAGTCGCAGCGCACGGCTCAATGGCAACTCTGGTCTGTACCGGGAGCTGAGAAGGACAGCTGTAAGGGCTCTGAGGGCAGATAAAGAGGCGTTTGTTAGAGGAATCTGTAAGCAAGTGACACACCATCTGTGGTCTAGCAACCCATGTCCTGCTTACAGAGGAATCAAAGCATTACACACATCTGAATCTGTTCCTCGGAGAGTTGCAGTCAGGGCAGCTGATGGAATGGTCCTTATGGATGACACTGCAGTTGTGACCCGCTCAGCTGACTACTTTGAGCAGTTGTTCAAAGCTGATCCACCGGCTAGGATGTTGGATATCTCTGGGTCCATGGTTCTTGAGGCTGATCCTCCAATTAGCTGTGAACCACCCAATCTCTCACCAGGCTGGTGGTAAGGCTGTCCTCCTGGCATTGCAAGCAATCTTTTCTTCCATTTGGGAGACAGGCATCATCCCAACTGAATGGAAAATGGGACTTGTCGTCCCTATCTGGAAAGGGAAGGGTGATTGCCAAAATTGCAGCAACTACAGGGGGAAAACACTGCTCTCCGTGCCAGGTAAGGTCCTTGCTATGGTCATCCTCAATAGGATCCATGATCACTTGCACACCTACCAGTGACCAGAAGAGTCTGGTTTTACACCTAAGAAGTCTGCCATCGACCTCATCCTGGCACTAAGGGTTCTCATAGAGCGCAAACGTGAATATCCTGAATGTTCGTGGGATCCCCTTGAGGTTGCTGGATATCATGGCTGGCCTGTACACTGGTACTGTGAATGCTGTGCAGAGTGGAGACAGGACCTCTGCGTCTTTCCCAGTTGATTCTGTGGTTCGCCAGGGGTGTGTTCTTGGTCCTACTCTATTCAATGCTTGTATGGACTGGGTGTTGAGCAAAGTCATGGGGTCCAGTGGCTGTGGAGCATCTCTTGGTGAAGAAAGATTCACAGATCTTGACTTTGCTGATGATGCTGTGATCTTTGCAGAGTCAATGGAGGCTCTGATCGGGGTGCTTGAGAGACTGAGTGAGGAGTCTGAGTGTCTGGGCTTGTGAGTGTCCTGGATAAAAACCAAGATCCAGGCCTTTAATGATCTCTTGGACACAACCATCAGCAGTGTGTCTGTTTGCGGAGAGTGTGTCGACCTTGTTGAGAGGTTTACTTACCTTTGCAGTGACATTCATGTCTCTAGTGACTCTTCCTGTGAAGTCAGTAGACGGATTGGGAGAGCATGGGGTGTCATGAGGTTGCTGGAAAGGGGTGTATGGTGCTCCCGATATCTATGCAAAAGGACGAATGTCCAAATCTTTAGAATCCTGGTGCTTCTAGTCTTGCTTTATGGTTGTGAGACATGGACGCTATCCAGTGACCTGAGACGAAGACTGGACTCCTTTGGTACTGTGTCTCCTTGGAAAGTCCTTGGATAGCGTTGGTTTGACTTTTTGTTGAATGAGTGGTTGTTCATGGAGTCCCGAATGAGGTACATTACCTGCATTGTGAGGGAGAGTCAGTTACGGCACTACGGCCATGTGGCGCATTTCCCAGAGGGTGATCCAGCTCATAAGATCATCATTGTTGGTGACCCAAGTGGCTGGACCAGACCAAGGGGTCGCCCACGTAACACCTGGCTGCGGCAGATAGAGGGTAATTTCCGGAGGGTAGGACTGGACCGTGTGTCTGCCTAGAGGTTTGCCAACAGGGATCCCGAGCTGTTTCGACGTGTAGTAGGTGTGGCAACACACTGTACCAGTGCATGCTCCCCAATTTGAATTTATTTGACATGAGAAGCAATACATATTTCTCTCTGAGGGTTATTTCACCATCAAAACTGCTGTACCCTTCATTGGCCACCCTCTAGTCTTCCATGTCTCTTCTCAGGTAGCTGCACCTACGTTCATCTGCCAAGTACACTGCATACCTACCCAATCATGCCACTGCCATTTGCTGTCAGGGTTAATACCATATACACTCACTTTCCTTAATAAAGGAGCCAATCCAAGCAAAGATTCTTCTGAAGACTCCCTAGTTTAATTGACATTTAATTAGTGCTTTTAGCTCCATCACCTTACTATCTGTAAACAATGATTCAACTTGGATGTCTAATTAACATTTCACTTTTTGGTTTCTGCTTTTCCATGCTTTTTTACATGTTCAAGAAAGTATATCCTT
>JANRMT010062852.1:33338091-33370557 GCA_026402145.1 Polypterus bichir lapradei | reverse complement strand
GACGGCAAGCTGAGCTGGGTGGTAGGAGGGCAATGCGTCTGGGAGCTGGAGGATTGGTTATTGTATTTGTTATTGGTTATTTATGAATAGTGTGGAGTGGAGGGTGCTTAGTGCACATTATTATAATAAAAATAATTATTATTCCACTTTTACCTGGTGTTTGGCGTGGTACCTGAGGGTTCAAGAGAGCGACAGCGCCCCCTACTGCTACACCTGCTATAGGCGTTATATGTTACATTAACTTTTATATCTATGAACTCAGACAAGACGACACCTAGAGGTCTTGCATGATGATTTTCATCCCCATCTGGAGTCAAAAACTCCTACTGGTACATAAAATATCTCTCTCGCCTACCAAGGATGATGGGTGTTCCTCTATCTCTGTCTCAAAAAACAGAGACAGAGAAAAAGAGCATACCCACTGTGCCCCAGATGCCACACACCAGGAACCTTACCAGATTTTTCTGCCATTGCTTAGCATTGCAATTTACTCACATTGAAACATCTTGTGCAATTCCTGGAAACTTGGCATTAACACTTCTTATGATGCACTTGATATCTCTAGCAAGGCATCTTTTAAAGTAGTCAGGTCTTGTAATTTTTAATCATGTTAAACTGACATCTAGCATACCTTTTAACAAATAGTTGGAGTGCAAATGTTCGGCTTTTTAAAGATATGATTTTTTTTTATTTCACATGTGTGTGACAGAGGTAAGTAAAGTATATTGGATTTTGTAATATATAACATGTGAAAATTATATATATCTTTTGCATTTTATTTAGGTAATTCAAGAAGCAAGCACAAAGTTTGATTTTAAGAATTTAAAGATGCATGTTTCGTCAAATGAATGTAAGTTACTGTTTTTGTTTTAATTTTACTTTTTGTTTTTTACCTGGATGAAATAATGAAAGTACATAATATACTTTTATGAATAACCTTGAAATTTCCTTGGTGAGTACACTAAATGATATTTACTAAGTTATAAATAAAAAGATTTTAGAAGGTGCTAAGCAGTTATCATAGTGTTACATACAACATTAATGTACTGAAAAACAACAGTCACAGCATTACAAAATAAAATATTCTTTATATTACTATTTTTTGTTGATTCTTTATTTAGTAGTTGCTTTTACCCTACAGAAAATCATGACACTTAAGGCAAGAAAATAGACATTATCAGGCAGTTTATGGTTTCAAAAATTTATGTTAGAGCAAAGGAATCTTAATGATATAGTCAGTCCTAACAGTAGTTGATAAACTACCAACTTAATAAATGTGTATAACTAATTGTTAATCACATCAGATTAGCTCTGAGAGTTTTCTATTAGGATTTCACCTTAAACTAATGAACCTTACTTTGGAGAACATGAAGTTGTGATCTTTGTCAATTATCGGCTTTCCCAAAGCTTAAAGTTCATTAAGTGCTTTTAAAGGATGTGTGACTTTGTATATATATATATATATATATATATATATATATATATATATATATATATTCAGTAATGGAGTCTTTGCCTTCCTGTTGTAGCTTAAGCTTAAGAATAGGCTTATACATCAAAGCTCACATAGATCCTAAAAGCAGCCATTTTAAGAACTTACACTGAGTCTGTAAAAAAAGAAAACAGATAGTGGTTAATATAAAGGGTCCAGGTTCTTCAAGAAAAATCAAAGAACAGCTTTGTGTCAGGTGTGCAAAGACACAACCTGTGATTGTCAAAACACAAAAAGTAAAGAACAAGCAGACAAATACATCTTAACGTGAGTTTATTGGCATCTGATTCAAGTTTAAGAATGTAAGGGTAAATTATGGAGCATATGTCCATTTCTAAATGGTGTTCTCATTATGAGGTACTCAGTAAAAAAGATTGTGCTGAATCACTTTCAGGCAAGCTTTAAAGATAATTTTAAGTAAATTATATGTATTTAAGTAAAATAATTATTTTGTTTTTATAATTGTAGCACATATGTTTCATTCCTTGACAAGTTTCACAAATGAGGTCACTGTGATGGCAGGCAATGTCAGACTGCAGATTGTGCATGGAAATATAGTGGATGAATCTACAGATATCATTGTCAATTCAACAAATTTTCAGAGTACACATGCAGGTAGGAAACCCTTCATGTATTGCCCAGTGTCCTAAAAGCAATGCTTTGATTGTATGAAAACCATTGTGGGAGGTAAGCATTGCCAGTACTCAATGACCTGCCACTAGAGGCCTGATCAAAACCACATAGGACTGGCTCATGTTGTGACCACAACATACTAGAAATGCTTTATCAGTCATTGCCTCAGTTGTATCAACAATTCAGTGATTCTGAGACAATATGTGTTAAACTGTATATTGTTCTTTCCATACAGATATCCCAAACTGCTTAAATTATTAAACCAACAATAAAAAAGACATACATCATTGTTGAAATTACATTCACAAACCAGCTAATTGCAATTTAAGGTTAAGAGGACCAGAGTCTATCCCGATAGTATCAAAGAAAAGACAGGAATTAACACTGGATGGGGTTCAAGTCTATTATAGGGAACCTCACCCAGACACAGCGTCAATTCAAAATCACTAGTTAACCTAGTCAGTCAGTCATTTTCCAACCCGCTATATTCTAACACAGGGTCATGGGGGTCTGCTGGAGCCAGTCTCAGGCAACACAGGGCACAAGGCAGGAACAAACCCAGGCAGGGCACCAGCCCACTGCAGACTGGTTAATCTAACAAACATATTTAGGTATATGGGTGAGAAAATATGATGCCTGCAAAGACAAGTGGAGAATTTGAAAAGAAGACAATGAAGAATCATGGGATTTGAACTGTGAATGGTAGATCCAAAAGGTCACAGTGCTAACCCCTGCACTACCATTCTATCCATATTCATTTTCAGAACTTATTATGATTTGAAAGAAGCCTGAGTCAGAAAAATTTAGAATCCATCTGGAAGCATTTTGAAAGGTTGGATCAAGAACTAAACAAAAGTTCCCCCAGTGAATGCAGTTTGGTCCTGTGGAAATGTGTTACATTTTAGACTATGAATGGGCAACACAATATGGAGAAACTGTTCCAGATACACTGGGGCAAAATCATGAAAACGCATATAAGTCAATGTCTTCTTCTTCCTCTTCATCTGTTCCCACTTCTAAGTGGGGTCGATATGCTTGATAACCCTTCTCCAAACAGCTCGGTCTTGCACATCCCTGCTAGTCAAGCATTTTTCCTTCGTATCTTCTTTGATGTTATCCATCCACATCCAGTTTTGCCTCCGTACTTTTTTCTTCCTCTTTACGTCCATTCCCATCACTTTTTTGCACACATACTCATTGTCTGTCCTCATCGCATGTCCATACAACTTCAACCTACTTTCTGCACTTTCCCAGATATCTCTCGCACTTTTGTTGTATCTCTGATTGTCTCATTTCTTATTCTGTCCTTTTTTGTAACTCCACACATCCATCTCAACATTCTCATTTCTGGCCCATCTATGTAACTTCTTCTCCTGCTCTCCCTTTACTGCTCATGTCTCAGCTCTGTACATCATTATTGAACTTATGACTGTCTTAAAAACCTTGCCTTTAACCTTTACCTTAATTATTCGATCATCAAATGTACAGATGTAAAAAACTGATTCAGCCTTTGTTAGGAGACTACTGTGTAAATCACAAACCTGGGGCCTCATGCATAATGCCGTGCATAGAATTCGCACTATAACATGATGTAAGCATAAAATCTGTGCATTCGCCCACTTCCGCGTTCTTCCGCTACATAAATCCCGATCAGCGTGAAAAGTAACGCTCGTGCACGCGCCTGCTGTTCCCACCCCATCTCCTCCCAGAATTACACCTCTTTGAATATGCAAATCAATATAAATAGCCCTTAAGCTCAGCGTTCTGTGAAAAGACAATGGCAAAAGCACAGGGTAAAATATAAGAATTTCAGCGAATACCAAGTGGTGGCAAGGCAAAACGTACTATTTGTTGGTTTAAACAGTGGTATAAACAACAAAAGGAAGTTGATCGAATGACATAGAGTGTCGGAGAAACTGGAAAGCTCAAGTTCACAAAATCGCACAGTGCCCGAAATAAAAAAGAAGTTGTCAGATATCAAATTCGCAGTGAAAAGGCGAGTCGTAGCCCACTGTCTGAGTGTCATATGAAAGCTTATTAGGGTACAGAGAAAAAAAAGACATACAGTGTGAAAAAAGCACAAAATGTCAACTTTAATCTCGAAATTTCCACTTTAATCACGTAGTTTATTTTGTCATTAAAGTAGATCATAAACTCCATCTTAAAATCGTTTAATTTACTAGTTTCTCAAATCCCATCGTTAACTAAAGTAGCACATTAAATGCTTTGTTTTATATTTGATCTACTATGTGCTCTATGTGTGTGAATAACTACGTGCTACTTAAACTGGCTTTCTCTTCGTCCGTCAGGAGACAGAATCCATTACATTCGTGAAATTATAACTCTCTGAATAATTAAAATACTGAGAAGTATACGTGATATCATTGATGATAGGAGTTAAAGCATGTTATTAAAAATGGGAACACGGTGGTGCAGTGATTGTTCATGTCTCGACGGAAGATGCTTGCTGCACCATGCGTGACCTGCGATGAAATGCTTTATTGCAGAAGTACTGTCTTTTTCAAACATACTAACCTTCAATTCCTGTCCTTCCTTTTCTTCCTCCAAATACCCAATCGCCACACAATCAGCTCTGTGATGGACGTTAAAGCCATCTATAAGGTTAGAACGCTGATTCTTCAAAACTTTGAAATATCTTCGTAGTAAATGTTTAATTATTCTATCCATCTATACTTCCAGTGTTGCGCCAGTCCCAGTAAGAATACAGCGCGAGGCAGGAACAATCCATGAACGGAGTACCAGCGGCTCGCTATAGCGCTGCGACACCGTGTCCTCACATGTTTATTTATTAACAATATAGATTATTTAAATGAAGTTAAAGTTTTATCTGTATAATATAATAAACATATTTTGCTGCATTTCATCTTAAAAATAATATTGTCATCATATGTAAATACACAATTTATAAAGTGGCTCAGGTTGTGCAATATTATAACTGTATCGCACATTTATAGTGAAGTAATTGTACTTATAAGTAGAAACAGTTCTACAATGAGCACTTGATGGACTGATGGAGTGCGTTTATAGTTATGGGAACGAAACTGTTTGTGAACCATGAGATCCAAACAGGAAAGGCTCTGAAGCGTTGGTTGGATGAGAGCAGTTCAAAAGGCAAATGACTGAGGTAGCATGTGCTTGATGCTGTATACCAATAATTCTCTTTCTGATCAGCTGCTGCTGTGATTCACACTCAGATACAGTGATATACTGTAAATACTCCGAGTGGTGCAGTGAGAGTAATATGGAAAAAGATGATCCGCTGTGGCAACCCCTAATGGGAGCAGCTGAGAGATGAAGAAGGAGCAATGAGAGTTACAAGGCTAAAGCAGCTATGGTATTTACAATAGTTTCACAAATTCTGTGGACCATTGTATTGTTACAGGTTAATTACAATCAGATGCCTTAAACTAATAAACAATATGCAATTAATTTCAGTGCATTAATAAAGCCGCGTCAGGGATGTGAATCTGAAAAAGAAAGGGAAACCACACAGAAACAGTAGCACTGCTTTGATGCTGGGTGCTGTTAGTCTACAAATCCGAGCGGAGAACTTGCGTACACCAGGGTATGAGGTACCGTGGAAATGTGCGTGGCTTTACGCCAAGTTTAGGTTTTATACATCGCGATTTGAACATGGATACGTTCTTACGCAACATTTCTGTGCGTACGCACCATTTATACATGAGGCCCCTGATGTCTAATTTTCACTTTCTTATCAGTGGCAGCTCGGTTGTGAATGTACTGCATCTTCTCGAGACACTTAATGACTCTGTGTTACAGTAGTAAGTTTTTATGATGTAAAGAGGTTCAAAGAAAATTTTACACTCTGCATCCATTTTAGCCAAACTTAGTTTTTGATGTGAGAAAAAAAGTCTGGGGATACTACAGTTTATGTGAACAAATCCCTTCACTTTCATAGTTGGTCAAAAGTATGCAAAAAGCATGTTGAACATAATCAGATGCATATAAGACACATTTTGTTATATTTTTATTTATGGTGAGTTGTTAAGAATTCTTTATGATTTGGTGAAATATTATTGTATCTTATTTCATAGTTATATTTTGGTGGCTAGCTGTGTTCTTGATCTGATAGTAGATAATACATACATTCCATTTATTTCACTATTTAAATCCTTGGTTCACAGATTGGCCAAGCAAATTCAGTGAAATACTTATGCTGCATTTCAGTTTACCATTATGAACTAGCAGCAAGTTCTAATTTTAGTTTTAGATAATCAAACTGCTACTTTTCCAGCATTCTCAACCAGCACCTTTCTCAGACACCATGTTCTGTTTGGTGTGGCTTTGAGAGTTTTCTGTGTCCATACTCCATGTATTGAGGCTGGTATTGTTATAGAGCTGCTTGTCATCACCTCAGCATTAGAATTGAACACTATGTTGTCAAATTACCTGACCAAGAAGAAGACAGTAGAAAATAATCAAAATAGTTCAACAGTGGAGCCTTGTAACTTGTGTCCTAATAAGAAGCAGACTAAATTGAGGGAAAAAACAATGAAGCACTGTGTCAGAAATGGATGATGGTGTTCCAGGAAGATAGAAGGATCAGGTGTAATTGTAAAAAGACTTACACAACCACATATGACTTTAATAAATGTTCTTTGTATGGTGTAGTCAGCTGTGAAATATGATATACATTTCTCTTTGAATTTGCTTATGAAATAAAGAAGCTGCTGCAGTTATTTTTTACTATATTTTCTAACTTTTTTTGAAATGGAAAGAAAGTTTTGAAATAGACCTGTAATCTACTCGGACTTTATATATAAGTTTAGATGCATTAAGACAAGATGTACGGCCAAGTGTTTGCAGTGCTGACAGAACATGACCTTATCAAAGAGAATCATTTACAATGAATGTAACAAATGAACTAATCTTAGGCTCGTCAATCTCTAGAGAAAGGTGGAATTTGAATCTAATGAAAAGTTTTTTTTTAAAATAATGTCATCATTATTCCCAGGGCTGACCATTAAAAATTCATGGAGTAACAATGAGCGGATAATATTGCTTGAAATATTAAAATTGAAGTCTAAAATGATTTGAGACATGCTGTTCATGATATTGGACTAAAAACAAAGACACACATGAGTAAATAAAACTTTTGTTCTTAAAGGATTGAATGATGAATATTAAAAACAAGTGCTTAACTTTGCAGCCTTAACTAATATCAAAATCTTTTCACATTAAAATATTGCATAAGAGGTGGCAAGGAATAACATACTTGCATATTAAAGAAAAACAGCGCCTACCTTTTAATGTTGTTTTATTTACCTGAAGCACAGAAAGGTGAGGTATGGTTATTATCATAACAAACATTTTTAGTCCAACAATGAAAAAGAAACAGAGATGGATTTCTTTTCTATTTCTGTGTTCTTGATACTTCATCAATATGGATAGTGACATTGAATGGCAGGCAAATGTTATCAATGCGGCAAATATTAGTAGAGTGTGGTAGATGGACTTTTTATATCTTATTCAAATGTTGTCTCCAAAGTCTAATAATAACGTTAATTGTAACATTATTGATTTTTCTCAGCATTGCAAATATATATATGGATGTATCATGCAGTGTGTCAAACTGAACAGTACTGATAATTTGTTGTTTGTTGTCCTTTTTCATGGCCAATGTTCAGAATTTTGTATAATTTTAAAATGTTTTTTTTAACTAACATTACGAGTCACCTTACATCCACCAGGGACTCATACATATTGAAATAATACTAAATGTACTGTTTAAATTATAGGAAATATAAAAAATTACAGCAATACTAAAGATGCACATGTCCAACAATAAGATTTCATTATTGATTGATGCAATCTTCGGATGAGACGTTAAAACCGAGGTCCTGACTCTCTGTGGTCATCTAAGATCCATGGGCATCCTTCATAAAAAGCAGGCTAAATTTTCCTCTATGGCCTAGTCATTCTGCCCCCCTAATCATCAATTGTTTCTAATTGGCTAACTCTCTCTGTCACCACTTCACCAGTTAATAATTCATGTGTGGGGAATGTACTGGCTGTCATTGCATCATCCAGGTGAATGTTACACAGCACTGGTGATTGAAGTGGCTCTCTACTCATTATGAAAAGTGCTTCGAGCAGTGAATAAAGTGCTATATCAATTTCAAAAAATAAATAAATAAATAATAGTAATACTTGGAACAACCAAAGGACTTTTCCACTTCTGTTCAAAATATTCTCTTAGTTGTGTAGTTTAAACTTCTCATTACTTGATGTTATTTTCTAATGTAGCACTGAGCCCAGTTTTCTGAATGTCTTCATTTACTTTTGGACATTTCACACAGGTAAAGTCATATGCAATACCACTCTGTGAATGCTGTATTAGATCCTCTGGTCTTTATTTTCATTTCCACAATTGTAAACCTTTCTGCCAAAGTAAAATAACCAAATCTCTTTTTTGTTAAATGTTATAATTCTTTACTTATTGCTTATTTTAAAATCAATTAAAAAGAACCTTCTTAGACAAAGTATATTTTTAACCAGGACACATGTTTAATGATAGCAGGGTTATTGTCATTTCGCTGCCATCATGTTAATTTCACAATTTTGGTTTATTTTATAGGAGTATCCCAAGCTATATTGTCTGCTGCTGGAACAGATGTGGAAACTGAACTTCAGAATGGTTAGTTGCCTTATTTGCAACATACTCTAATTAAGCTAAAAAATAGGAGTTAGCTTCTAAAGTTATAATCATATTATATTGATATATTTGTATAATCTCTATTAACTCTATTTAACTTGCAATATTATTTTTTTCTTCAAGCATCTAGCCATTCTGGATTGGTAATAACTAGAGCCGGAAAACTGCAGTGTAAAAAAATCATTCATATTTGTGGAAATAACGATCTCAACCAGATTAAACACAGAGTACAGGAAGTTATAGAAATTTGTGAAAAACAGTCCTTCCGATCAGTCTCATTCCCTGCTATTTGTACAGGTAAATACAAGCATTTGCTTTCCTGGATTTATTGTCACAAACCATATAAATTAATCAGAAATTACTGTTGTCTGACTTTGGGGTGTACAACAAAGTTCTCATACCTTATATATAATTTTAACTGATTTTTTCTTTTCCATTACCTGGAATAAACAAATAATTTTACATGAAACAGTAATAAAAGATAGATAGATAGATAGATAGATAGATAGATAGATAGATAGATAGATAGAAGATTACATAATCACATTTTATTACTTAAATATTGATTTGCATTTTATTAAAATCTTTATTTATTTATTTATTTTTTAGGAGCAGGTGGATTACAACCTAATGATGTGGCTAAAGCAATGCTGGAAGGAATTTCTGCTGCAGTGAAAAAAACCTACAATGTCTCTTTAATCAGAATTGTTCTTTTTGAGAAAAGAGTTTTTGATTTCTTCAAGATGACACCGAAGTTTTATGAAAACCAACATCTTTACAGTTCCTCAAAAAGTAAAATTAAAACATCTTAATTGGTTTATTGCAACACTTTTTGTAACAATGTGATATATGTTTTAGAGATAATAGGATTGAGAGTTTTCTGTTATGCCTGAAACAATTCTGTTATCCCAGTTTTATTGTTTATTTAAACTTCAAAAAATAAGGTGAGGTTAAAGAAAGTACAGATTCTTTATTTTCCCTTCAATCGGCATGGTCTGACGTCACAAAAAAAAAAAGAAAAAGAACAACACAGTAAGCAATCTTTACATCAGATAGGTCAATTCTGTCTTAAACTTAAGTCAAATTAGGATAGAAATTGATAGAATTCTTTCACATTCACTGTCAAAGGTTTGGTTTTTCAACCTTGCCATCTCCTGGAATTTCTGGTCTTATAATCTGACATCCTCAGGTGACAGGATCAGCAACTGATATCATCATTTCCTCTGACTACACCTCATGTAATGTGACACCAGTTAAACAGGCACTTAACACTAGAATCTCTGAAGCCTGTTAAAATAATCGTAATACTAGGCCACCTTAGTTTTACTATCATCTCCTCATTACTGCATTAATTGCACACAAAAAGCACTTTGTTTTGCAAATGTGTCAATCGGCCACAGTCAGGCAACCTACCATCCCATCCTGCACAAAGGCAGCTGAAGTCAAACACAAAATACTGCTGAAATCTGTTTATCTGGAAGTAAGGTGTCTGGAATTATATAGAAAAATAATATATCGTTATTTGAAATATATACATTTAAACCCAGCCACAGGGGATGCACAAACCAGTGTGTTTCTTCATGCCAGTCCCAAGCCCGGATAAATGGAGAGGGTTACATCAGGGAGGGCGTCCGGTGTAAAATTTTGCCAAATCAACCCCTAACGGGAGCAGCTGAAAGAAGAAGAAGAAGAAGACTTGAAATATATACATTTAATGTGTGTTCTGTGTCTACAACAATCTGTGTAAATGTAGGATGACATTTCTGGCAAGGCAAGAAATGTTGAACACATAACTAAAGCAGAATTTTTTTTCATATGTTATAGTAATAACGACAAAATATTGACGTGAAGAGTATAATGTGTGAAGTCCAAATATCAAATAAACACTTCAGAAATGGGTATAGCAAAACAAATGTGCTTTTTATTCAGTTTTATTTTTGAATAATTGTTTAATTTACATGTTGCTGTCAATATGTGAAAACAGAAACCGAAATATCAATCGATATGAAGTAAAAATGTTTGCATGCATATGTGCTTTGCATCTTTCATAGTGGAAATGCAGCAGTTACACAGATATCTGATTTGCTGGTTCAGTGGTAAGAACTGCTGCTTCATATTCAAGATGTTGCTGGTTCAAGCTAAGATCCTCCCTCTATTTAGTGCTTTGAGTGGTGGGCTGCTATTACTCTTACTATTATATAATAAAAACATACATTTCAGTTGGGTCTATAACAACTCAATGAAACAAGTGTGCTTTTATTCATTTAAAACTTAATAAAAAACAAAAAAAAAAAGAAAATTGCATATAAGTTCATCTTAACAGCCTGTATAAAGTTATGGTACTTGTAAAAGTTAGCATTTTTTTATTCAGTTATATTCTCTCAGACATGTTCACACTCCTCCCGATCTGACACTGTTAGTTTTCAAGTAAGGATGTGGCATAATGAAGCAAGTGTGCTTTTATGTGCAGATTTTTTTATCTGGTTTCCTATTTTCCATGTGGAGTTTGTACATTCCCTCTAATGTCTTTATAAACATGTGCATTACACTGATCGTTGATTCTTGTTGGCCCTGAGTCAGTAGATGCATAAGTGGACCCAGCAAGGGGTGAGGAATCTATCCAGGCCAAAAATGAATTAGGCCAATTTAAGAATGTCAAACCTATTGTGACAGATGCAATAGAGCTTGCCAGAATCTAGCTAGAACTCTGGTAATTGTATTCATATTCCATAACCCCTTTTAATTATATTTTGTTTGCATAAACAGATTAATATTGGCATTACAGTTTGATTTTTGTGAGTAAATATAATAAACTATTTTCATAGTAACATTTAAAACACCTCACATGGGTACTACAAATACAAATGTTGGAGACAGAACTGTTGTACACTATCTCATTGTCTGTTCTGTTTTGCAGAGTCACCTAACAGCCTGAAGCAGATATTAGACTTTCCAGAAATGGACATAACTCCTGCTCTTTTTGATGTGATGGGATGGAATGCTAGTGATGTACAAAATACTAAACAAAAGCTGGAATCCACCTTCAACCAAACTTACCATGAACAAAGCCTAGAAGATGATTTGTTTTGTCACCTTAAAAAAAAGGACATAGACGTTATCTTTGAAGACTCAGCACTTCACAATGTCCAGGTGGCATTTGAACACCGCATCCAAATCAGATTATGGTTCAAAGGATTACGAGAGGATGTGATGCTCATGGTCACAAAGGTTCAGGACCTCCTAAAACATTTATTAAAAAAAAAGTTGCTGAAAAGTGCTGTGCAATGGTGCTTTAATGAAAATGGAAAAGCAATACCTTTCAACTCAGAGGCAAATTATGCCCTGGAAAAGGATCAAAGTCAAATGGTTACAGTCATGGATGACTCTGGGAGAAAATTCCAGGTTAATAAAATAAAAATGGTAGCCACTATTGAAAATTCATCACATGAACACATAGTGATAAGGATAACAAAAGAAGATTTGGGTAAGTTCTCTTATTAAAGTACAAACAAAATATAAAGCTTTACAGAATTCTGTAATTTGTCTAAATTTTCACAGAATAAAGAAGGTCATTTGACTTTACTATGTTTTCAAATGGTTGTATTTAGAAAGTAATTTTATAGAAACTCCTCACATCATTGCTGGTGGCAGTGCCAAAATATGCGTATTATCTGAGCAGCTATATATTAGCCTAGTGTTTCTGAAATTCTTATTTACAACAGATTCAATTTTAATAGTAGAGTGTAGTGGATGAAAAGGACAGAGAGAACAAGGGCTAACAACTGGTAATGAGACTAACATCAGAAAAGTGTGTGCCTTAATATCTTGCTATTCACTAACAAACTGAATCTGTCCTACTGGCTGTAGGAAAATTATAGCATGATGGCAAAATGAAAATTATTACTTATATATGAGTTTGAAAGTGAAATACTATTACAAGCTATCAATAAATAAAACTTGTACTTACTTAACTATATATTCTTAGTTACAAAACTAAGCAAACAGGCATATAGAGTATACTCTCACCGGTGACTTTACTAGGTACACCTGTTCAACTGCTTGTTAATGCAAATATCTAATCAGCCAATCAAATGGCAATGACATGGCAGCAATGTTAGTAGACATTGTCAAAATGACCTACTAAAGTTCAAACCGAGCACCAGAATCGGGAAGAAAGGTCATTTAAGTGACTTTGAATGTGACACAGTTAATGGTGCCAGACAGGCAGGTCTGAGTAATTCAGAAACTAGGATTTTCACACTTAGCCATCTCTAGGGTTTATAGAGAGTGGTGCGAAAAAGGGAAAACATCCAGTGAGCAGTAGTTCTATAGGGGAAAATGCCTTATTGATGCTAGAGTTCAGAGGAGCAAGCCAAACTGGTTTGAGCTGATTGAAAGGCAACAGTAACTCAAATAAGTACTCGTTACAACTGAGGTATGCAGAAGAGCATCTCTGAATGCACAACACGTCAAACCTTGAAGCAGTTGGGCTACAGCAGCAGGAAACCACACCGGGTGACACTGCTGTCAGCTAAGAACAGGCAACTGAGGATACAATTTGCACAGGCTCAAAAAACTTGGACAATAGAAGATTCGAAAAACATTGCCTGGTTTGATGAGACTCAGTTTCTGCTGTGACATTCAGATGTTAGGGTTGGTGTCAACAACATGAAAGCATGTATCAACAGTTCATGCTGCTGGTTGTGTAAAGGTGTGTGGGATATTTTCATGAAACACTTAGGGCTCCTTAATACCAATTGAGCATTGTTTAAATGCCGCAGACTTATTTGAGTATTGTTGCTGACCATGCCCATGCCTTTATGACCACAGTGTACCCATCTTCTGATGGCTACTTCCAACAGGATAACATGCCATGTGACAAATCATCTCAAACTGGATTCTTGAACATGACAATGATTTCAATGTACTCAAATAGCAATAGCATCCACAGTCACCAGATCTCAATCCAGTAGAGCTCCTTTTGGATGTGATGCAACAGGTGATTTGCATAATGGATGTGCAGCTGACAAATCTGAAGCAGCTGTGTGATGTTATCATGTCAATATGGATTGAAATCCCTGAGAAATGTTCCCAACACCTTGTTGAATCTATGCCACAAAGAACTGCGGTAGTTTTGAAGGCAAAAGGGGGTCCAACCCGGTACTAGCAAGGTGCACCTAATTAAGTGGCCGGTGACTGTATATAGCTTGAACATCAGCGTACTAAGAACGGCTGTTATATTTCATGTGCGTTAGGTGGACAGGCTACTCTGAATGACTCTCATTTGAGTGAGTGCAGGTCTGGGTATGAATGTGCCCTTTGTGGAGATGGCACCATGACCACCTTTGTTTCATTCTTTGTGCTTAATATGAATGGATTAAGCTTTGGTTCAGATTTAGACCAGATTAAACAGGTTTAAATAATAGATGACTGTATGATGGTAGAAACAAAGCAAAATGAATTCTGGACATGAACAATCTTTATGATATAAATGTTTGTTTTTATTAAAATCAAATAACATTCCATACAAATAACTCAAGTTTTACAAAAATAGGTTTGAAACAAATCAATCCCTACCCCTGAGAAAGAGAGCTAGGCCAGCAGAGCAAAACTTTAAACTAGTAAAATAAGTAAATGGATAAATTAATAAATGAATAAAGACAAATGGAGTAAAAGAGGGGAGAGAATCCGCTTCCTCAATTTAAATGCTTATTCTAAAATGTTATTAATTATATCCTGTCAGGTTTTAAAAACGTTTTTTACCAATACTCTAAGTGAGACTTAGATTTTTTTCCAGTTTCAAATAGTATATAACATTACTTACCCACTAACTTAGAATAGAAGAGTTAGGATTCTTCCAGTTGCGCAAAATAAGTCTACATGTCAATAGTTTAGTAAAGGCAATCACAGTTTGTTTGTCCTTCTCCACTTTAAGCCCATCTGGAAGTCCACCAAACACAGCTGTTAATGGGTTAAGAGGGATTGTGACACCAAGGCTGTCTGATAGGCATTTAAAGATTTTGGTCCAGAATTATGTTCATTTGGTGCAGGCCCAAAACATGTGGCCCAATGAGGCTGGAACTTGATTGCAACGTTCACGTTGGATCTTGCCCTGGAAAAATTTTGGACAATTTAAAAACAAGACAGATGCGCTCGATATATAATTTTAAGTTGAATAATTCTATGTTTTGTGCATATGGAGCTCAAGTGAATTCTGTGCATTGCTACCTTCCACTCCTTTTCTAAGATGATGAGTGAGAGCTCCTTTTCCCATTGTATTCTTGGATCTTTAAAAGGGAGAGACTGTAAAATGGTTTTATATATTACAGAAATACTGTCTGAGTCCTCAAGACTGATCAGTATTTTTTCTAGTGTAGAGGAAGGTGGGAGGTGAGAAAAATTGGGCAGGTTCTGTTTAACAAAGTTTCTAATTTGAAGGTAGTGAAAGAAATGTGTTGCTGGAAAGTTAAGTTTAGATTGTAATTGTAGGATGCAAAGACGTTGTCTATATACAGATCTCTAAGTGATTTAATCCCAAATGTTTTCCAGACATTAAGAACTGCTTTGTTTGAGAGGGTTGAAAGAGGTAGTTCTCATGCAGAGGTGCCACAGATAAAAGCTTCTCTGTCTTAAAATACTTCGTATATTGGTTCCATATTCTGAGTGAATGAAGCACAATTGGGTTATTAGTACATTGGCGATAACTGGTATTTATTGGGGTGCAAAGCATGGAATATAAAGAAGTATTGTAGGATTTTATTTCTATTGCAGACCAAGCCTGTGTGTTAATGTATTTGTGTTCATGTCCAGATATTTATAGCTTGTATATTCGCTGCCCAGTAACAAAATTGAAAGTTAGGTAGAACCATGCCACCTTCTGCTTTAGGTCTTTGTAGGGTTGCCCTTTGGATATGTGGATGTTTTAAATTCCAAATAAATGAGGTTATGGTTGAATCAAATTTCTTAAAAAATTATTTATTGATGTTGTGGCAGGCGGCCTGGGTCCATGCCCGGCCGGGACGCCCCTGCATTCTATGTTCAGGGGGAACAGCCCTGGATGGTGCAATACCTTCCCCTGGACGCTAGATGGCCGACCCCCTGGGTTGGAGCGGTGCCTAAGTTTCCTGCAGGGCTCCATGGGAATTGGAGTTGGGTGCAGCCCTGTTGGGTCCCGCAGGCACCACCAGGGGGTGCTGTAACTGGGACACCTGAGCCCGTATGGGCAGCATATTTGCCACACCCAGAAGTGCAGCCGGAACTCGGGGATCAAGCACCTGGAGCACTTCCAGGTGAACTATAAAAGGGGTCAGCAGCCACCACGCCGGGAGCCAGACTTGGGAGGAGGAGGCTGAGGTTGCCTAGGAGGAGTGGTGGTGGAAGAAAGAGAAGAGTGTTTTGCTTTGTGGTACTTTGTGTGTTGTGCTTGGGACTGTGTAATACCTGTGGGACACGGGAAAGACGTGCGCCCACAGGGGAAGAAAATAAATAGTTTTATTTATTTAAAGTGTGCCTCAGTGTCCAGTCTGTGGCAGGTGAGGCATCTATATCCCGCCTTTTTACAATGTACATTGGAATGTTTTGAAATAAAAAGAGAAGCTTAGGAAGGATATTCATCTTAACAACGTTAATTCTTTCAGCTAGAATGAGATGAAGGGTTGACAATCTATGCAAGTCTTGCTTAATTTTTTCCATACAGACGCCAAAATTTTGTTGATAAAGAGCTTTATGCTTACTTGTGATATTTACCCCTAGGTATTTAAACTGATCTACGATGATATAAGGGAAGGTGTCCAATCTAATATTTAAATAAATAATAAATATTTTTGTATGCTACCTTTATAGCTTCAAGAGTTCCTCCTTCATGGACAATGACAGATAGTACTTCAGTTCAGAGAGTCTTACTTGATCCTTCATCTCTTGAATTCCAACATATTTCAAACATCTTCACGCAGACTGCTGCTAATAACACTATCATCAGTGTAAGTTGCTCATCAAAATGTAGAAAAAATGGCCATGTTTATCCCACTCTGCAATCAATAAAATGTGTGCTTTCTTTTTTGATTACATGAAACAGATTGAGCGAATCCAAAATGTATTTTTATGGCAAGCTTTTGATATAAAAAGAAGACAACTTAAAGATAAGAATGGGGAGGCTGAATTAAATGAGATGCATCTTTTTCATGGCACTGACAAAGATGCCTGTGATTCAATTGACAGAAATGGTTTCAACAGGAGCTTTGCAGGACAAAATGGTGAGTATGTTGAATGTTGGAGAATAGGAAAAAAATGATGACTAGGATGTTTTCATTTTCTGAACAAAGGCAACAAAGTCTTCGGAAATACAATAAAGTGTTTTTCTAGCTAACAGCTCATCAGCACTCATCACACCTGTTTATAGGCATTGGTGTTATCCAGCATCTAATATTCTAGAATATTAGGAGTAAGGCCTGTGGTGGGCTGGTGCCCTGCCCAGGGTTTGTTTCCTGCCTTGATCCCTGTGTTGGCTGGAATTGGCTCCAGCAGACCCCTGTGACCCTGTAGTTAAGATATAGCGGACTGGAAAATGGATGGATGTATAGGAGTAAGGCTGTGTCTCTTCCCAGATTTATTGTTTACCTTTCAGCTTTGATTGCTTCAGCATTGTTTTTATGCTTGCTTTACACCTGCTCCTCCACTTTGCAACCACAGTTTCACTTTTCTTTCATTTCCTTTTTTATAATACCTAGTCTAAATCCATGCTGTTTCATAGTACGCTGACCATCACATTCAGATTAAGTCTTAATAGCCTGTGATGGTTGCCCCCACAATCTTTGTGACACTTCTAAGAAACATGTGAACATGTAACTGCCAATAACTTACCCAAGGATGAGTGGGCAACTGAAAACACACATGCTCAGCAAGGGGTGCTCCAAGTGGTTTTATTTAAAACAAGAAGGATTCAAACATGTCATGTTTCACTTCACCAATAAATAATCCATAAAAATCAAGGTGCATGTAAAGGTTAAAAATTTCAATAAATAGATCCAATAAAATGAGGTTAAAATCAAGGTAGTCATCTTTATCTTAAAAGGATCAAAAGCCTTGCTCATTCCAACTCTGGTGTCTCCCTAGCTCATTGTTATTCTCAGCTAGAGAGACACTCACTGACAGATGCAGTCAGTCCTTTTATTCCTAGGCTCAGTTCCCTCAGGGTTCTGCATGGCACTGCACTGCACCAATAGATATAGAGCTAGAGCTCTTTCTCACTCTTTCTCTCTCAGCCTCCATCATGTTCTTGTATTCCTTTCCCCTTCATCTTACACTTCAGTTCTCTTTTAAAACCCTGTGGGATGCAGGTGTGGCAATAATGGCTCCAGCACTAATGAAGGAACAGATCAATCCTGCACATGCACATGTGAATGTAGGTTCACCCGCTTCAACATCTGCTTCCAGACCACCACACTACCCATGCCACACCTGAAAATGCAAGAATATTATTTATTTGTCTAAAATGCATGTACCACAGACCCGCTATATCACATCTGAAGTTTCCAAAGATTTACCTCATAGATTATCCATCCATCCATCCATTTTCCAACCCGCTGAATCCAAACACAGGGTCACGGGGGTCTGCTGGAGCCAATCCCAGCCAACACAGGGCACAAGGCAGGAACCAATCCTGGGCAGGGTGCCAACACACCGCAGCTCATAGATCACCAAACAGAATTTAGAGCAAGTGAACAATTTTTTGCAACAACCTTTGTTGATAGTATATCAGATTTTTCTTTTGGATTTAAATGATAACATTTTTTATATTTTTATTAGGCGTCTATATTTGTCTATTCTGTGTTATTTCTTGATGACGTCCTTGGTTTCGCAATCTGGAACAATTGTTGCTGGATTGTAGTATGGTTGTCAAGTGCACATGTGCATGTCATGTGGCACAATATGTAAGATGGTGGCCATCTTATTTAGGGATAAACTGCATTTACTGAGATCATTTATATTTGGTAAATGAAGGGAAAGTACTCAGGAACAAAAGATTATTTTCTTATGAAATTAAGGGAATTGTGCCCTGTGTTGGCTGGGATTAGCTCCAGCAGAACCCCGTGACCCTGTAGTTAGGATATAGCAGGTTGGATAATGGATGGATTAAGGGAATTTATTTTCATCAAGGTTACATTAATCATACAGAAAATCAAGAGAGTGCCTGGGGCACTAAAATACCTAAATATAAAACACTTGTATCATACTTTACAAGTATATTCATAGCTGTGTCACCTCATCTGCATTTGCTGGTGGGATCACAGAAAAAAAGAATAAAATTAAGAAAAAAAAACTCTTGCCAAAAAGAAGTAAATAAATGATAAAAAATAGCTGTTAAGTTGTTACATGGGCACTGGTTTGTTGGGCTCCAGCTCTTTGTACAACCTATGGTGACATCAATTAAATTGATTACATGTTCAGATGATCCTGTACTTATGGGGTGTACTGATAAGGGGGATGAGACAGAGGATTCAGGTGGAGAACTTTGTTTCTTGGTGCAGATTGAATTGTCGGCAGCTTAACATCAGCAAGGAACAAGTTATCGAAAAAGATGGAGCAAAGTTGTCACTTGATTATCTATAGCAGAAGCCTTCAGCATTTCTGTACAGACTACATATCAGGACCAGTTACAGAGCAAATAAGAAAAGTGGCGCTTCTGCATGGGTCTTTATTTTATAAAGAGGCTGCTTTGGCCTTTGCCTATTTTTCAATGTCTTGTTCTGCACTGATTTTTTAAGGGGGCAAAGACAATTTGAAAAGAGCAAACGTATGCTATAGTTTGCCTATTTTGTCAATGCTGCATATGTTGAAAAGAACAGCAACATTGCAATTCACAGATCATTAACAACTAAAGTATTATTTATTGCACAGATTCTAGTCTCAGCTCCTATTTTGGTCCCAGACATGTTTCTTTAGGAAGGTTGATTGCCTACTAGCTTATTAAATTGTTTTTAGCATATAGTATATCGAAATTGATTTATCATTGTGCACATATGTCTATGAGAATGATTGACCCTCTACTGTAGAGTTCTAATCCTGCCTAGTTTATTGCACATTCATTTGAGTATTGTTTGCCCATTGTGTTGTTGATTTGAGTATTATATTTAGTATTATGGTGTGGCAGCACTAATTAAATTGCCTACAACTCCCAGCAGCCCCTGTAGCATTACACCATTTGGCAACTTCAGAATGTCATGTGGGTTGCTGGGAAGAAAGATAATTAGCTGCTTTCATTAAAAAAGTTGGCAAAAATATGTTGAGAGAATCGTGATCATCTGTGTTTATTCATTGCTATACTTCACACTTTATTGGATTACAAAATGCAATCCCCGTTGATTGTTATTTTTATCTGGGTGTATTTGCTTGTCCTGTAGTTCCTTGTTTGTGTGATTTTGTCTTGGTTGGATGCATTTCCAACTGGGGCGCTCGCTCAGTTACACTAAATCTTCACACAACAACTGGAACCTGGTAGGACAAAACTTTACATTTCATTCAGAGGGCTGTTGACAGGGGTTTCTCATTCCATACACCATCGTCATCTGCACCTGGTGAACTGGACTGTGTTTTGGACTGTGCCATAAGTGTTGATTATTCTCTAGTGCCTAATGCTTTGTTCGATTTCCTTTGTTCAGTATTTGTTAAATAATTATCACTATCAGGGGATTTGGGAGGGCTTTTGCATATATGTTGTTTGCTTAATAATTGTTTTCTTGTGCGTTCTTTATTTGTTTAACATATATTTTATTATTAATTCATTTGAGTGTCTTTATAAGTGTCTCTTTGTGTGACTGTGTGCATGCTGGGTTAAGGTTGGATGTGTTCATAGGAGGAAGCTGGGAGCATGTGCTGATTATAGCTTGTTGCCGCATTCACCAAACATCAAACTACCCAGACTGAGATCCAAATGCAGCGGTGCAACGGGTGACACCTCAGCACCACACTGAACAATGTGATTTTTTTTACAGTGGCTGAAGTGCCAATCCTGCCACCAACCCCCAAGTTCTCCCTGCAAGTTGGAGGACCTGTTTGCAGAGCTGAATGCAGATTAACATCATACCCAGGATGGAGCGATTGCAGGTTAAGGGCCCTGCTCAGGGGCCCAACAGAGTGGAGTCACTTCTGGGGTTTATGGGATTTGAACTGGCAATCTTCCGATGGTTAGCACATATCCCTAGCCTCAGATCCACCACTCCGCCCAAGGGTCACAGGGTCCCCATAAAATAAACAAATCACTGTCTTAGCACAGTGTGACTCTTAGCATCCTTGTGACCGCTAACAATGGAGTGATATTGATTTCAGTATTGTTTTTGCCTGTTTTGCTGTGTCACCTGTCTTAGTGTCTAATGTGTAATGTACTCTATGTACTTAAAAAACCCTTGCCACACACAACTTCTCTTAAATGGAAATATGTAAATGGACATAGCATGTTTCCTATATTACAATGTCATATTGATTGGCCATCTTGACCTTTAGTACTGATGATACTTTTAGAACAGATTATGTTTAGGATGTTTTTAAAGCACCTTAAATGATGAATAAAACCACTAAAGTATAAGGTGGGTCAAAATTGACCTCGGAGCATGACAGTGTTTGTATCCTTTAATGCGTTTTGTAAAATTAAGGCACATTGCTAAAAGTCTTCAACTTTCTGAACTAAAAAAATTACTTGCAGAGTGTTTTTATGGCTAATGAACAAACTACTGCAAATGGAGAGTAAAATCCAGTAAAGTCAATGGTGGGTTAAAACTAACCCAAAGGACATGGCAGCAATGAAAATGTGTAGCAACTGTTCAAAATCTGACATTTAGAAAACATTTGCTTTTTGTTAACTTAAGTCACTTTCCTGAAACACTTCACATTTTCTAGTTACAAAAATGACATTTAGAACTACACTAAATGAACAGTAAATGAACAGTAAAATTCATTGGTGAGTCAAAACTGACCAGAGAGACATGGTAAGGCAAATATTTTTAAAAAGCTGCACAAATTATGGGATGTTTCCTTTTTTTTACTGTGTTAGTTATAGAAAATGTAGGAAATGTTACAAAGTTTCATTCTGAATATATGAAATGTTGGGTGTTTTTATTGATATAAACTGCAAACCTGAGTCAAATTTGACTAAATATATTGTAAGAGTTAAGTTCATGGCATATTTTTTTTTACAAACTGACAGCATGATGAAAGATCACAGCTTGATAAAGTCACTTGGTTTTATTTTCCAAGTGACTTTATGTTTTAGAACTTTAGAAGCATTTATAAATATATTAATCTTTGAGAAATAAATAAAAAGGAGATAATTAGGAAGTAAGGAGACCTGGGTTCGCTTCTCAGGTCCTCCCTGTGTGGAGTTTGCATGTTCTCCCCGTGTCTGTGTGGGTTTTCTCCAGGTGCTCCGGTTTCCTCCCAGAGTCCAAAGACATGCAGGTTTAGGTGCATTGGTGATCCTTAATTGTCCCATGTGTGTGCTTGGTGTGTGGGTGTGTGTGCCCTGCAGTGGGCTGGCACAGTGTCCAGGATTTGTTCCTGCCTTGCGCCCTGTGCTGGCTGGGATTGGCTCCAGCAGACTTCCGTGACCCTGTGTTAGGATATAGCGGGTTAGACGATGACTGACTGACTAATTAGGAAGTAAAAATCAAAGACACCATGTTGTAATTAGAAACAGACTTGCACATACTAAGGTTATTATAAATGAATAAAACTTATACAGTGGTGTGAAAAACTATTTGCCCCCTTCCTGATTTCTTATTCTTTTGCATGTTTGTCACACAAATCCTTCAAGGGTTGCCTGTTCTTTTAACACATATTCTGTTTAATTTCTAGTCTCAACAACATTGATTATTAATTTTCTGACTATTATTCCTTAAAGAATTGCTCATATGCTGCAATAACCTTTAATTTATTTTCTCTGTTTTCCCCAAAAGGAACCGCGTATGGACATGGCGTCTACTTTGCTAAGAACTCAAAATATTCTGTTACATACTCCCCAGCAGATCAGCAGGGTCGACATTACATGTACTTGGCTCAAGTGCTGATTGGAAAGTACACTGCTGGAGATTCCTCAATGAGAGTCCCACCTCCTATTTCTCAGAGCAACAGAAATGACTTATTTGATAGTCTGGTAGACTCAGTTACAAATCCGACTATCTTTGTTGTATTTCATGATGATCAGGTTTATCCAGAGTATCTTATAACTTTTTCTTGATCCTATATCTTGGGGATGATTATTTTAAATTCTTGAAAATTGGTCATTAAGCAGTTAATGTATATGTATGATATAAATATATATATTTCATTTACTTATGTTACTGTACAAAAAAACATTTTTTACATTAGTTACAATTTTAAAACATTAGCATTTCAACAATAACCGTTTAGGGAGAATGTGCTTATTTTTGGCCAGGCATCTAAAAAAAGGCTTTCAAACAAAACAGACTGCAAAACCAAAGTCATGTTAAAGGACTCCCTCAGTCACCAGCCATCATTCATTTCTGCAGCATTTTCTGTGCTGTCCTCTGATTTTTGTATTGAATGTACATCAAGCTGGCAAGATCAAAACAAAACAAAATGAGCAATAAAGTAAACACATGTGAAACTCATTGAGCACTTGATTACTTACTGCACACACATATGTTTTTAAAAATGTAATTGTGTCTATAATAGTCTAATGTAAAATCAAAGTGATCAGTTTTTAAGTTCATGAACAAAAAAATTAACATGATCCTCAATGAGGTGAAGAGTCACGGTACAACTAAAAAGCTGAAGCAGTTACACCAGAGTTGAATTCTTCTTTTATGATTTCAACTTCGCCAATGTTCATCAAAAAGAGCTAACATATCCACAACCTTAATCTATAAGAAATGCTTCTTCTGTTACAACATGATCACTTCCATTGGGGTACGCTGGCACAGTGCTTGCCACTGATGAAGCACAATTCCAGAAGATTGAGTTGTACCCCCTGCTCTGTCACTGTTTGTGTTAGGTTTTATACATTTCTCACCTGTACACATTTTTTGTTTTTGGTTAATTTTTCCAGGTGCTCTGGTTAACCCCCTACATCTGTACAGCTTTCGCATACGTACAGTGACCCAATATGAGGGAATGTGGTTGGGCAGAATAGGTATTGAGTTGCTTCCTTCCTGGTGTCAAATACTTTTTTGGAAAGGCTACATCTTCTAATGTTTCTGAGATGGAAGCAAACTGGTTCAGGAAAAAGGACGGTTCTATGTCCATTATCTCTATGACCTTATATGATTTTAAATATGCTGCTATAATCCTCTTCTCATTTTTTACTGCTGTGAACACTGAACAATGTAAACATATATTTTATTGAGTTAACAACCACATCTCTTCACACAAACTTTAAAACGTCCCCTGTATTTTGAAATAGGAGTAGAATATACACATTTATTCATTCAATCAAAAATCTTAACATCAATAACTGGGGATCTATACAAACATCTGAAATTTATTCTTTTCCATTTATCATTAGCTACAAATACATGTGTGTGACATAACCAAGGCATGAGCACTGCTCTGTTATACTTTCTGGGATTTGTGTTTGATTCTTAGACTGATTAATCCGTGTAAAAAATCAGCACATTCTATCTGTGTCTGTGTGTTTTATTTGTGTGTCTTTTCATACTCCAAATATTTTCCAATTCCATTAAACCAACAACTTACAACTGACCCAGTAAGAGCGTAGGTGTGAGAGGGTGAAGGACTGACATCAACTCCAGAACTAGCTCCTGGTGTCCAACGCTGCTTAAAGCAAATGAATACCTCATGTCGGATACACTTTACTCATGAGTACCCAAAGCAGAGGGTGAGTGGTGTGGGTCATAGGGTGCACTCTTTACCATCCAGGAAACCCAAAATAATGGCAGATGAGAACAAATATGTATAAAAAAGGTGGCTTTCTTACCAAAAACAAATACACTGATGATGGTAAATAATAAGGAGAAAATACTAATGTAAGATGAAAGAAAATAAACCTGGTAGGTTCTCATTCCCTTACCTGTAAAGGTTCTTTACCTAAGTACCCATGGAATGATCCTGATTCATTTATCTGCAGTGTTTCATACCAAAACACTCCCATTATTCATCTCCTGTGGCTTTTTCACCACTTTGGGCCGCACTTCCTCATGTGACAGCTCATCAGCTTTATATCCAGAAAGATTTTTAAAACTTCAGCCTATGACTACTTCTTGGGTCACATTCAGTCCTCTTAATTAGAACTCCATCCTTTGCTTCCTACTCTTCCTGCAACTTCATAGAGACATGTTTATAATACATAAAAGGGATCCAGGCATAAAGCTTCCTGCTGTACTCAACTGGGTTGAATATCACTATATTTAATAATTGAATTTCAGAAATAACTGAATATTGGGGATTTTGGCTGAAAGCTGGAAGCTAGCAAACATTAAATATTTACTTGATAAACATGGTCTGGTATATGTTTACAGTGAAACACCAGTTAGCTAATATGATCACAAAAAAATAATTTTGGATTGTTTCTTTGTTATGGTGAAGGGACTCTGTATCTAACTGAAACTATAAGCTTCTCCATATAAAGTCACCCAAGTCAATTAGGTCTTGGAAGAGACAGCAGATTAAATGTGGTCCACTGGAGGAGGAAATGACATCCTGTTCATGACATTATAAAATACAAAACTGTAATTGTTTTGGAATGAAGACAAATAATTAACTAATTACCTTGGACTGTATGGTATATTAAACCTCAGCTTTGAAAATGAGCAATATTTAAGAATTTCTACTTAATACCAAGTGAAAGTATACAGCACTTTATCACTGATGTGCAGGCTACAATGGGATGATATGTGAGATGATGAATTGTGAGGATAGACAGTGAACATTGCAAACACTAGACTAACAGTTGCTGCCTTATTAGACAAGAGGGAGGGATTCGAATTACAAGAAATATTAATATGCTTAGAATGGAGATGAACTGGTGTCAAAAATTGGCCCTTAACTTTTGTCAAGACTGTCTCGCTACAATTCTCTGAACACTGACCTTTTTTCCTTGTCCATTCAGCGCATGTACACAAAATTACTTCTATTGATCTTCAACTCTAAGTCTTCGTGTGATTTTCAGTGACTCTCAGTGCCCGCACTCCTGCAGTTGTTATGTCCTCTTTCCTATCACCAACTGTTTAAGGCTGATCTATAGGTGCTGCACTGGACTAAACTTTGACAAATAATGTGGACTGTTTGAGGGTCTAACACAACCAACAAAAATGGGTTTTATTGCTAGTTATTTTGATATTTTACCAGTCAATGCTTACTCCACAGTTATCTGAAAGTTGATGCCCTTGTAAATTGAAGCTTGAAACAATCTAGATGAGGGGTTCTCAGGGTCAGTCCTATAGGGTACCACCATTTAAGAAGTGCTGCACATTTACTGTTGCTTCATCAGTTCAGTCTAACTTAGAGGGGTCAAAACAGTCTGCCCATAGTGGGCAGGATTTGAACCTGCGCACGGAGACCCAGATAGATTTCTAGTCCATCACCTTAACCACTCTGCTACAACTACTTACAAAGCTGACATCTAAATGATCCAAATAATAGCTTTTTTATTCACATTAGTCATTAAAGTACAAGGATCTTTCAGATCTCAGAGTTCACAATAGAAGATTACTTTCCTATGTAGAAGTCAGTGTAAATAAGCTGGCCCTAGGTAATTTTGCACACTTTTGTCAATTTTCACAGAAAAACTACTTAAACTAAATGAATGTAAAATGAAAAGCTACATTTATAGGACACTATTTGTTAAAATAATATTAGCACTATTTGGGTGTTAAGCAAGCATTTAACTAATACAAAAGTAGTGCGGCCCCCGGCAGAGCTCTGTGAGGCAGAGCCACGCGGCGTGTGTGAGCGGACAAAGGGACAAAGAGCACATTGAGCCGCAAAATTAGCGGGACTGTTCGCTGAAGAAAACAACGGTGTGTTTCAACAATAAAAATGTAATTTTATGGCATGTTTTCATACAAACGATGTAGCTCAGAATGCTTTACATGATATCAAAGAAGTAGTTGTACAAAGAAAGACAAAGCATAATTAGATAAGAAAAATAGTAATAGTATAATAGTATACAAAAATAAATAACTCAGACATACGATAGATTTATAATTAAGATAAACTTAGTCCTTAAGTGTAGAGTTTTTTTAAGTCTAAATGATGGTCTGATGATAAGGTCAGATGGCCAGGGTGGAGGAAATGAAAAAGAAAACCTCCATTTAAGCTGGAGAAAAAAAATCTATAGGGGTTCAAGGCCAAAATCTTTCCAAACCCCCACTGGGAATTCTGCCTAACTTATCCTTATATCCTTATTATTTTTCAAGACATCGTCTTAGAGAATTGAATGCAATGGGTCTTATGTCAGGACCTACAGAGAATGCAGTTTGTTGTGTTTTAGTGAAACGTAGCTAACAACTAACATCCCAGGTGCTAACGTGGAGCTACCCGGGTTTAGCAAAGTTAGAGTGAAAAGGGATACAAGTACCTGCGGGAAGCAGAAAGGAGGAGGACTTGCACTCTATGTCAGTACAAGATGGTGCAACTCTGAACATATAAACGTTAAAATGTCCACTTGCTGCAGGGACATCGAACTGTTGGCCGTAAGTTTGCGTCCCTATTACTTCCCTATTACTTACTGGTGGTGGATTTTAGGAGGCCCAGGCCCCTCATGGACCCCGTGATCATCAGAGGTGACTGTGTGGAGAGGGTACAGACTTATAAATACCTGGGAATGCAGTTGGATGATAAATTGGACTGGACTGCCAATACTGATGCTCTGTGTAAGAAAGGTCAGAGCCGACTATACTTCCTTAGAAGGCTGGCATCCTTCAACATCTGCAATAAGATGCTGCAGATGTTCTACCAGACAGTTGTGGCGAGTGCCCTCTTCTACACGGTGGTGCACTGGGGAGGCAGCATAAAGAAGAAGGACGTCTCCCACCTGGACAAACTGGTGAGGAAGGCAAGCTCTATTGTAGGAATGAAGCTGGACAGTTTAACATCCGTGGCAGTGCGACAGGCACTGAGCAAGCTCCTGTCAGTCATGGAAAATCCACTACATCCATTGAACAGCATCATCTCCAGACAGAGGGGCAGCTTCAGCGACAGACTGCTGTCACCGTCCTGCTCCACTGACAGACTGAGGAGATCGTTTCTCCCCCACACTATGCGACTATTCAATTCCACCTGGGTGGGTAAACCTTAACATTATTCAAAGTTATTGTCTGTTTTTACCTGCATTTTTATTACTCTTTAATATTGTTCTTTGTATCAGTATGCTGCTGTTGGATTATGTGAATTTCCCCATGGATAAATAAAGTATCTATCTATCTATCTATCTATCTATCTATCTATCTATCTATCTATCTTATGACAGGTCGGGCTCTCTGCTTTAATTCAAACATCACAGGTGGCTGCACAGGACTTTGTTCAGGTGGTGGTCGTTCTTGTTATGTATTGAGATTAATATAATAATGTTCAGCAGTATTCCTAGGCAGCATATCTTTGGAGACACAAGCTTTCACTTCTTGTCTTTGTGGTTCTCACAAAGTAAAGACTAAAGTGCAGCTGACAACAAAACTTCTGGCCTCGGTGTCTATTACTGAATGCCTGCCCGTCATCTGCCTCATATTACCGGACATAGTAGTACAGAAGAGCACCACAGAAGAATCAGAAAAGAAAACAGAGAAAAGTAAAGAGTAATAAAGATTGTAGGTGTATATGAAGAATATGATAATTAAGTACATATCTTATTTGTTTCCTAGGAAAACTGTGCAAGAAGTTGAATAATGTTAGTCGAGCCAAGAAAGATTTGACCCTGTCTTTATCTCGTCAGTAGCGGATTAGAGAAATTTGATTTACTTTCATAACCAGGCGTGGAATCTTTAACATAAAACTGGATGGTAATTTACTTGCTGAAGTATCGCCAGTATATCTAACTTAATACGCGGAAGGAATACGACTTCTACATGATCTTCAGTCATGATTCTGTCGGCCATTGAGTGTTTATGCACTTCTACAATCGTCGACTGCTAACGCACAACTAAACTATTGTTCATAGAGGACCGGATGAATATACGTTATTTTGTTTGACATATGCGCGTTCAATTGGTTGTATTAACATGAGAGCATCATTGATGTATTCTCTTAATGAATAATTTTAAAAAAAATGTGACCCTGTGTTCGGATTCAGCGGGTTGGAAAATGGATGGATGGATGTGATTTAGATGTATAATATATGACGTATGGTTCTGAAGAAAAATGAGCGTTACATGAAAACGCTGCACGATGTCGCTAATCTTTTGATAGATAGATAGATAGATAGATAGATAGATAGATAGATAGATAGATAGATAGATAGATAGATAGATACTACTACTGAACTGTCAACAAACAAATGCTGCCAGTACCTATTAAAATTGTAATGTGGCAGCGTACTTGGGAGAATTTACGATAAATACATAGTTTAATCATCTTTAAATGAATTAATTTTTACAAATGAGTTAAAGGTGCCTTGCATTTGTTAAGAGAACCCAGAACATCGCCTTTAAGGTGTGTGTGTGTGTGTTTGTGTGTGTCTGTTTGGTGTGCATATGTAAGGCTTCGCTAAATACTTTTTTCTAGAGCTCCTGTAAACGTATTAGCATTATCGACGACAACTGAAGCACATTGACTTTTAGCAGCTCCTCCACCAACTTGCTTACCTATTTATTTTTTATAAGATCCCTATGCTTTAATCGCTTGTATTTCTAATGCAATTGTGTATTTAATTATTAGGAAATAACGGGAAGTTGTTAATTTATTTTAGTACGTATTAAGGAATTAAATAGTATTCGTTTTTGATACCTTACCCACTATTGAGATTAAATGTGTTATAACTAGAAAACTAAAATGTGAACGGCTTTAATTAGTTCAGTTCTTTTTTACATTTGTATAGTACAGTGAAATTCTCCCTTTCTTGACTAAAATGTGCACAATTAACAGACGTCTATATTTGCTTAGTCATTGGCGTAACGTTTGCTTTATTTGTGATTGTGAAAATATTGCAAAATATTTAATTTAGGCAGATAATTATGAGCATTTTCCAAACAGAGAAATAAGTTCAATATAAGTTCAATTGTTTCGTTCACTATTAGGGTTTTAAGATACACTCGAAACAAATCATGGATTAAGCCTCAGCTGCACAAAAAATCTCAAAATATCGGACCGGCTCTCAGTTTTGTACTGAACCAAACTTAAAGAGACGTCGTGAGCACAGCTGACCACGAGGTGTTAATTTCAGCAGTGCTAAAAGGGTGAAACGATCAAGAAAATACCACTCCATTGTAATAAACTTGAAAGATTTCGGTCTGGAGAAAAAATCTGATTCTCGATTCTCGAGCCATTTGTGTCTCAGCATCTTCAACCTAAAGTAACTGAAAAATGAGTTCTCCTCCTCCTATAACAACCACAGCAATAATAATAATAATAATAACAATAATAATAATAATAATAATAATAATAATAATAATAATAATAATAATAATAATAATAATAATAATAATAATGATAAATGACGGCACCAGAAATAGTCATTTATGTCAAGGGAAGATTTTTAGACACAAATAAATTCATATACGTGTAAAGTTTTATACACCGGAAAAGGTTATTTATTAAAATAAAAAGAAAGAAAGAATAGGTGACTCTTCTCTAAAGCAAGCACTTTTAACACAAAATAGAATCGCAATGCATACAATCAATCAAAACAAGCTGCTAGGTAGGTAAATAAATGAAAAAAACTTTGGAAATCAAAAGATTTTAGTAAGATTACATCTGGAGTCTGATGATCGCTCTGTAAATAAACGTCATATATCAACTGTGCACAAAAAGCCCTGTGCTGTAGCACATGTCCTCTTCTGTTTTGAAAAAAGGGTGAAGGTCCACAAAATTCTCTAAAGGCACCCAGCCTCAGTCTTTCAGTCAAATATTGAATCATACATTCGAAGATATCAGCAAAATTAGGAAGAGGCAAGCGGCACTTCTTTAAACTTCGGATTGAGAGGATCTCGAACAAAATAAATGAACAACTACCTATCAGTTGATAACCCTAACAACTTTTTAAAAAGTAACTGGGAGGGATGTTGGGGCAACATAGCTAACCAGACGAGCTTGATTGGCCTTCTCTTTTTTTTCTGATTTCCTTTATAGTTCAGTCATTAAATAGTTTTCGAGCAAATGTACATTCTGCCGAATGCGCTAATTAAGCATCGCTGCCTAAGAGCGAAAATTAATTAGCTCGTTCAAAATTACTGAGAGTGACGCAAGTAAATCCATATCGACTAACATGAATGAATGAACGATCTGTTATTTGTGACCGATTAGGTGTGAGCGTGATTGAGCTCTAGAGGCACCAAACTCAGAGTTGATTTCGACGCTGCATGGGTCTAATGCTCTGCAGATTGGTTTAAGGTACTAACATTTAAATCGGAAATAGTGACCACAATTTCATGCTTGGGCAATTGACTTAGAAATTATTTTAAACCTGTTCGTAAAATGATGTATCTAGTTTTCCTTTCTGACATTAATCAGGATACTACCGACAATTGAAATCGCGACCCCTGGTTTACAGGGCCAGTACTCTAACCAGTGATCATTGAGAACCCATCTGCCGAAACTTACCGTCATTGCTGAGTGAAAGAAAATATCTCTAAAATAATTAAAAACAAATAAACTTTCTCGTCGAAGAACGGTATATATATATATATATATATATATACTCAGCAAAAAAAGAAACGTTCCCTGACTTTCAACTGTTTTTACTTTCAGTAGACTTAATGTGTAAATATTTGTATGAACACTAAAAGAGTCAACACCATAAGACATAAACTAAAAATGTTTCACAATGTGTCCCTGAATGAAGGGAGGCTCAAAATCAAAAGTACCAGTCAGTATCTGGTGTGGCCACCAGCTGCTTGAAGTACTGCAGTGCATCTCCTCCTCATGGACTGGACCAGATTTGTCAGTTCTTGCTGTGAGATGTTACCCCACTCTTCCACCAAGGCACCTGCAAGTTCCTGGACATTTCTGGGGGGAATGGCCCTAGCCCTCACCCTGCGATCCAACAGGTCCCAGACGTGCTCAATGGGATTGAGATCTGGGCTCTTCACTGGCCATGGCAGAACACTGACACTGCTGTCATGCAGAAACTCACGCACTTTTTGCCACTCCTGTCTGGTCCAGCGAAGGTGGGTTTGTGCCCATAGGCGGTGTTGTTGCTGGTGATGTCTGGTAAGGACCTGCCTTACAACAGGCCTGCAAGCCCTCAGTCCAGCCTCTCTCAGCCTATTGCAGACAGTCTGAGCACTGATGGAGGGATTGTGTGTTCCTGGTGTGACTCGGGCAGTTGTTGTGGCCATCCTTTACAGACCAGTCACGCAGGTGTGATATTCGGATGTACCGATCCTGTTCAGGTGTTGTTACACGTGGTCTTCCACTGCGAGGATGATCAGCTGTTCTTCCTGTCTCCCTGTAGCGCTGTCTTAGGCGTCTCACAGTGTGGACATGGCAATTTATTGCCCTAGCCACATCAGCAGTCCTCATGCCT
>JANRMT010062852.1:33323780-33337691 GCA_026402145.1 Polypterus bichir lapradei | reverse complement strand
ACTTTATAAAGATCATCCTGTAAAATAAAACTATGATTATGCAATTCATCAATGTTTATTATATTTGTACATTATATCTTTCTTTACACCTTTTGCAAACATATTTAATAACTATAAGCTGCATCAAGAATGTTTAAAAAATAATTCAAAAAATGTGTACATGTAAGTATATAAATCCGTTCATAATCCATTTAGACTACCAGATTACAAACTAAATGTCACATAGGTAAAAGCATATCAAAGGTTACGTTAAACAACAATAATCAATTCATTTATGAAACTTTTATGACAAACTTAAATATATATATTTTACTGAAGGGTAGTTATCTCCACAAAACGAGAAAGTTTTTAGAAAGTTCAAAAATAATCATAAAGCGTCTGTGTGCTTACTCGAACAAGGTTTTGCAGAACACATTAATTGACAAGAGGTGGGCCCGCCGTTTCCAATTTTTGGAAGCCGACATGAGCTGTGATTCATCAATTCTTGGTAGCTGACACGAGTTGTGAGTAATCAATTCTTGGTCGGCGATACGGGCTGCGATTGGCCCGTACTTTTAAATCTTGGTAGACTCTTGGTAGCGAAAAGCTATCTGATTGGTTCTCACTAAATAAAGTTTCATTGTATTCTCTGCTCACATAGGATGCTCTAACATGTTGGGGGAAACTGGTTAAGGATCTGGCTTTGTCTTTGCTTATTTATTTTTTGTGTTATTTTTATGAGTGTGTACACACGTTAGTTACAAAGATTTGTGTATGGTGACTATATGCAAATATAGCTGACGTAGAGCTAAATGTATGAAAATCCGTTTTCGCAAATAGAGTCTCATAAGTCGAATAGAACTGAATTTTTATTTTTTTCAAAGATTTTAAGTGATACAGGAAAGTAACACTATCTGATATATTTTAAACATTCCAGGGAGTGTTAACTTGTATGACTAACATATTTATTATTATTTTTATTTATTTTATTGCCAGAAAAAGGGTGCCATGGAATTCTATATACAGAAAAGAAAGTTTAATACTGTGACAATAGTTTCCAACGAAAATGACTGGAGAAAGTTGTTAATTAAGGACTATGCCACTGAATAAATAATGTTAGAGTAGACTGGGGGACAGACCGTACATTCATACGCACACACGCACACACACACACACACACACACACACACACACACACACACAGAGAGTTTGATGACATTATTCAGAGGTCTTTCTCACTCGAGGGTCACACGTGTTTGGGACCCAAAAAGTCACACCTTGAGCCTGATAAGCTTCCCTGCGTGCCTGCTATGGATAAGTGGGTTTAAAAAATGGACGGACTGTTGGAAAAATTGAAGCACTTTTATTTACTTTATCAAATAGATTTTTGATTCTTAAATACAAATAATGGCACACTGCACGACAATGTGCAGTGAATACACTTGACTTGAGCATTTATAGTTTTCATCCTCTTTCTCTGTATGTTTAGCATTCGTTTGCTCAGTGGTTGAGCAGCTCTTCTTTTCTCCACCCTGGCAGCCCACTTCTTCTCTTTTTTCGTCGGCATCTTTTTGCATTAAAACGAATTAAGTCAGGGTTTGTGTTGCAATTACTTAGTACACTTTCTTTAATTTTTCACTTAAGCTGGCACTTAAGTCTTCAATCTGCCCAAGAATGATTTAAGATATTAAGAGATAGAGGAAGTGACGGCGAAGCTGGTAGGAACATAGACATAGAATTACTAGACGCTGTATAATCAGCAGCATTGTATGTCAACGTCACCGCCATATTGCGAGTGGCACTGTTGTGGAGTGAAGTAGGATTAAGATGCTTCACGCATGTGCTGCTTGAGATTGTACAAACTGCTGGTCACTCCAAACCAGATCACGGGGGATTACATTTCATAGGTACAGCTAATAAACAATTGTTTTTATTATATTTGGCCATTAGAAAATCCCATTTTATAATCTTAACTTTAGCTATGCTAGGCTGTTGACATGTTGACTAAATGTCCTTGCGATGGCAAGAAAATTATTGACAACGTACGCTAGGGTAATATACAAACGTCAGAAGAATAACAACACACTCTGAAGCTTCTTGACCAGGGTCAAAGCACACCAGCTAGCAAAGCTATGCATTTATTTGCTCAAGTGAGCCTCCAAACAATGTTTTGGCTAAACGTATTTCGTCACTAACTATGTAGATTGTTGTTAGCTGTTAACATTTCTCAAACTTTGAAAGTTTCCCAAGAAATCCACCTCTGGAAGAAGTGGGAGCTAACCCTTAGATGGGATTTTGAGAAAGCTGTCCTGTGATGTGTGCTGTGCTAGTTTGGTAACAGATGCTGTACCGGCATCATATGATCAAAGCTACCACTTGCTCACAATAAAAAACAAAAGTGGTCTGATGATTCCTTCTGAGGGTACAGTCAAGGTGGTCAAAGTAGCTGAGCATGTTATCCGACAGTTGACATTAGTGCAAGCTGTCAGTGGATCTTTGATCAATCTGTTTGTTCGGGCTGAGATTGGTTCAGATGATGTATTTTTTCTCAAGGCGCACATTGAGGAAACACAGTTTGAAATTGACAACCATCATTTTATGCTCATTTCTTTAGTTGTGTCTGTCTTCCACAAACTAAGGCTGCGCGCTGCAGAGAGTTTATTCTACAATAAAATAAAATAAAAATAAAAAGAGGAATAAAAATCATCACCCTAAAAGCGGATAGTAGACGTCACCTAGTATATGTGTACCAAATTTCAGGTCAATAGTTCAAATGGTTTGCGCTCTACAGGTGATTTCAAATCCGGGACAGGCAAACGGACAGCCACGGTAGTGTATTATATAAGAAGATTTTGTCACGAGGTGTGTGTTTCGTGCAACTGAGTTTTTAACAGAGCTATGAGCGTCCGTTTGCACATGCGTCATGTTTTGCCCACAGGAGCCGCACTTGACATGTAAAAGAGTAAAATACAGTGTATAAAATGTACAAGTTGAAGTGACCTTTCTCAGGCTCGATTTTAAACAGTAAGTAAGTCCGCAATTTATGTAGTATAGAATGCTCTTCTGTTTTAAGGACATGCGAGGTGTAATTGAGCATTGCTTAGGGAGGATGGATTTAGTGATCGTATTCGTTTATTATCAAAATACTTAATTTAGTTGAGGCATTAAAAAGAAAATCTGAACATTTCAGGAAAAAGCATCCTTTTGCGGACATGTACCCATGAAACTCCACCTATGATGTCTCATAAGAATATTTATGTGATCCGCACAAAAGGTATTCAATAAATTATCTCTAAATCGCTGTTAAAAGAGTAATGACAGTTGGGTTCCAAGTTAGTCAGTCGTGAAGTCAGGATGGCCGAGCGGTCTAAGGCGCTGCGTTCAGGTCGCAGTCTCCCCTGGAGGCGTGGGTTCGAATCCCACTTCTGACAAGCTGTTTTCTAAACTAAAGCTGATTGATCATAATGTTCTTGAGATCACAGTCATCACTAAAATTTCTCTTGTAACGTCCATCGTTTCCTTCAGAAATCTCCTGGAAAATGACTTTCACATCAAAACACACAAGACAAGTATCTGAGAAGATCCCCATTGCAAAAGGTCCAAGCTGAGATTCAGGTGTTCTCAACACATTTTGAAATATTAACAGGTAAATTGCTTCAATTTTTCCTCGTTTTTTTTGTATTGTCACATCATATTGTTAATGCACTTTCATCAACTGTTTGTGGATCACAACATATGTAAAATCTTATGCTAATAAATAAAATGTTATGTATTGATGTGCCCTCCTGGAGAAGTTGGACTACCTGTGCCACCTCTGTTGGGTCCAGGTATCGCCTCATGCTACCAGTAGTGACACTGACTGTAGCCAAATGCAAAACTAGTGACAAAACAGTCAGAAAAGGTGATGAGGGAAAAATGTCAGATTGGTGCCTCCACCTGTTAAACCATTCCTGCTTTGGGGTTCGTCTCATTGTTGCCCCTCTAGTGCACCTGTTGTTAGTTTCATTAACACCAAAGCAGATGAAACTGATTAACAGTCCCCTCTGTGATTTAACTGACCAGATCAATAGCCCAGAAGTGTCATTGACGTGATGATATTCTCCGATTAAACAGTGTTCCTTTAATTTTTTTGAGCAGTACAGTATATCTAGTTAGTTAAATGAGAAATATTTAAATGACAAAAAGTATGGATCACCCATATACAATTTGCAACAAAACAAATGCAAGATAATACAAACATGTTTTATTCATGGTCTTTTTTTGCTGTTACTAGTGTAGTCATGTTGGCAACAATTTAATTATCTGTGTACACGTCGGGGAATTCTGGGGTCTTTTTTGGGACAGAACCAAGGCAGTGGTTCTCAATTTATTAAAAATGTGTCCGCCTTCTAAACATCCTTAGCAAGTCACAAAGTGATACATCCCATTGCCTTGAAATCCCGGCCAGAAATGTCATTTAGAAAGGCATCTTTTCAGTCACATTTTTTGTCATGGTTTGGACCAAAAGGAGCTTCATGATTACCAACGACGATGCCACCATTGGATTGTGAGCACTGCGACCCCACCCCAAGAGACTACCATTCTTTCTTTCTTTCTTTCTTTCTTTCTTTCTTTCTTTCTTTCTTTCTTTCTTTCTTTCTATTTGTAATGTTTTTGATTTATTGCTAATATCGTCCCTTTATTATCCAGAAATAAATATACGCGATCACGCAAGGAGTAGACTTATGGAGCCCCTTTACAATCACATTTATTTAAAATATTAAAATCACACCCCATGCAACGTTTACGGTCCGTAAATAACAGTCCAAGCTCCCACAGTCTTTAACAGCTCGTTCTGTCGGCGGAGATTCCCACTCGATTAGAAAAAAAGGATCATGTCCCAGAAAGAATTTTAAGCTCTCTGTCATCCACTTGATAGCAGCTTCAGGGTAGCTGAGGAGGGTGTACAGTCAAGAATACAAAGGGGGGAAACATCTGAACAAGGTATGGACACGATGTACTTGGTCCAAAACACAAACGCTAAAACAGCAATAGGTATAAATACTAACACTCATTTCACAATAGGCTGTGAGGCGTCTGGAACCGGTGAGCATGTTGCGCAGCATCTCACAGCGCTTGCTAAGATAGTGGGAATCATTTTCTATAACGTGCCAGTTTTAATTTCTAGCGGTATTTAGTGTATTACAGTAACATGCTGATCACATTAATAATCATGTAGTAACTTTTTAGAATCTTCACGGTTGAAACCTGCACGACTACACACCAGCTTTTCAATCAAGTGTCGATGTACTGGCTGCTCGAAACTTCAAGAGGACAGACTCATCAAACGCCACCCACTCCGGCATTTCAGATCTATTTGTCAGTGTAACGCAACTATAGAAATTTCATCGTATCAGCGCCCATTGATAGCGTAACGGTGAGTACTGGCAACTTACTGAGATCGATATGGGGGATATTCCTCCAAAAATATTCTATCGAATGTCACCAAATTACAATTATTTATAATATTGAAGATGATTTCGTTCCACGTGAAGGGGTACTTTTAAGTCAGGATGGCCGAGCGGTCTAAGGCGCTGCGTTCAGGTCGCAGTCTCCCCTGGAGGCGTGGGTTCGAATCCCACTTCTGACAAGTAGCTTTCTAATTTAAAGATGTTTAAGCTAGAACGTTATGGGAGTTTCTTAAACCCTAAAGTATACAAACAAATCTCATAAAAAATATCATGTATTTGCCCAGCAATCTCTTACCTACGTAACTTAATACTCTTTCACGTTACTCGTGTCTGATTTGTGAGAAAAAAGGTTTACACGTTCAAGCTAACGACCCTGCCATACAAGGCTCGCTAGTCATGTAGTTTTAGCTATATTTATATTTCCTGTATTGTTACTTACTCCCCTATATTGTCTATCACATTGTCAATGTACTCTCATCCTGAACTGTGTCAACTGATCAAATACACTCCAAAGGCCACTACATACACCAAAATATGAGTGAAGGATGAGACCCTACAACACTGAATTGAACTGTCTTAATAAACTCAGCACCTCTAAAAAATGAATCTTCTATTCATAGAAGTTAGTAATTTCTCATTAGCAACTGCATAAAGTATTTTTTGTTTTCAGTTTCACCATTGCTGACCTTTCCATAAGACTTCCATCCATCCATTATCCAACCCGCTGAATCCGAACAGGGTCACGGGGGTCTGCTGGAGCCAATCCCAGCCAACACAGGGCAGGAACCAATCCTGGGCAGGGTGCCAACCCACCGCAGGACACACACAAACACACCCACAGCACACACTACAGCCAATTTAGAATCGCCAATCCACCTAACCTGCATGTCTTTGGACAGTGGGAGGAAACCACGCAGACATGGGGAGAACATGCAAACTCCACACAGGGAGGACCCGGGAAGCGAACCCGGGTCTTCTAACTGCGAGGCAGCAGCGCTACTACTGCACCACCGTGCCGCCCTCCATAAGACTTAAAAATGGTTACTCTATTGAAACAAAAGAAGGTCAGCAAGGAATGCAGAAAAGTTAAAAACTGAAATGCACTTTTTACAAATGGCCATAAAACATTTGAGTACATGATATTAATACAATGCATTGTGTCAATTTGGTAATACAATTAAAAATGAAACACTATAATTAGACTAGATAGATAGATAGATAGATAAATAGATAGATAGATAGATAGATAGATAGATAGATAGATAGATAGATAGATAGATAGATAGATAGATAGATAGATAGATAGATACTTTTTTCCAGGGAGAATTTGGCTTTTCACAAAGGCTCTTCAAATTAAAATATATAAATACATATATAAAATACATAAAATTATAATTACATAATGGATGGAATTACAGCTCCCCTGTTTACAATAACATCAATGTATTTGTTGTATGGCTCAAAATCACAAAAGGAATGTTTTTAATGGGCTTTAAACAGGCCCTGTTTTTTGACAGCCCTCCCAGCCCTAACTCTCTAAGATAACAGTAAAAAACTCCCCCCAAAAAACATTGTTTAGATATCACACACATAGACCAGTGACATATTTGACTCCCACTATTCCAATGTGTACATCATTAAGATGTAAGGGAGAACTAAAGTACCTGGAGAAAAACCCCTATAAACACAGAGAGAACATGCCAGCCAACTCCACCCTAGAAAGGATTTGAAGTCAGTGTCCTAAAGCTATGGGGCAGCATTGCTAATCACGATGCTACTGCAGAGGGTCAAAATGCTGTTTCTTTACAGCTCTAGAGTCCCAAGTTCAAATACAGTACTGGCCTAATTACTTTCTATGTAGAGTTAACACATTTTCCATGTCCTTACTGATTTTTCTCTCTGTACTCCAGTTTCCCCAGACCTCCCTAAAATGTCCAGACTAGGTTTACCGCAGTGATTCTAAACTGGCCTAATGTAGAGAAATATGTGTAAGCACTCCCTGCGATGGACTATGCGATGGTCCATTCCAAAGCTGCTTCCAGTCTTGTTTTCAATGACTATAGGACATGTTCCAGAAACACCTGCCCAACATCTGTATAACCTGTTTGGAAAAAATTGCATTCAAAGTTGGGAGAGCAGAATTAAACAGACAACTACTTAAGCAAATACATTTCAACAAATTAATGAACAGCGCAGAACAATACAATCGGTTAAAATGCAATTCTGTATATATTGAAACAGTCATATGGTCACCATCCTAGTTTGGCATTAATGAGTGATCCTCCCAAGGACATCTATGTGCAAGTAAATGAAACATCAGTAAAATGAGCAACAATTCATTAGGTCAGTGCTGGCTAGCAGTAAACAGCAAATGCTAATGAGTGGAACTAAGCAGAGCACCAAGTGCCACAGAAACCCAAAACGGCCTTCCTGGGCTCTTCTAATGAGCTTCTGCAGAGTTCTGAGAATGAAATCTAAACTTTTATTTTGTTAAACTGTTTGACGGATGGGAACTCCACTTTTTCCCCAAAGAATAATAATCAAGGCCCCAGCGAGAATTGAACTCGCGACCCCTGGTTTACAAGACCAGTGCTCTAACCACTGAGCTATGGAGCCTCATACTTGAAACATTCACTCATGGGATCGTCTAATGCTTTTAGAGAAGTTAGTAAGGATCTGGTTCTGCCAGTTTTTTAATTAACCTTTTTTTAAGAGTGCATACAAATGGTACTTTTATGGATTCGTGTATGTCCTTTATATATACAATAAATACAGATGGCACATAGTGCTAAATATATGAAAATCCGTTTTCGCAAAAAAAAAAAAAGTCTCATAAAACGAATAAACATAGTTTATTTTAAAATATTTTAAAATATACGGGAAAGTAACACCGCCATATTATGCATTTTAATATTCCCGGATGTGTTAATTTGTATGAGAAACATTTTTATTTTTTGGCGGAATAACAGCTCCATTCAAGTCCCATCCATCCATTATCCAACCCGCTATAGCCTAACTATAGGGTCACGGGGGTCTGCTGGAGCCAGTCCCAGCCAACACAGGGCGCAAGGCAGGAAACAAACCCCTGACAGGGCGCCAGCCCACCGCAGTCCATTCAAGTCTATATACAGAAAGGAAAAGTTTGATAATGTGACACTGTCTCCAACGAAAAAGACTGGAGAAAGTTATTAAGGACTATGCCACTCAATAAATAATCTTAGATTGCGGAAATTGCTATTTGCAGTGTTTCATGCCATTATGCAAAAGTCTTTTTCCACTCGAGTGTCACACATGTTCAGGATCCTAAAAGGCGCTCTATAATCATCAATGTCTCTGTAACTTAGCGAAAGTGGGTGTGGCATCAGACATTTACGATCGTAATGGAAGTAGGAGCATCTTAGCCAAATTGTAGCGCTGTTTTGCCGTGTTCCTGAAGCCAGTCATATTCGAAACTCGACATAAAGCTTGAATGTGCACTACAGTGGTCTCGAGAACTGATAAAGACGATCGTGTTAATATGCGCTACACATCCCTCTTGCCATTCACTGAAGCCGCGTAAAAAACGAAAGGCTCGAGACTGCGCAGGTGCTGCACGTGGGCGGAGTTTGACAACCATAAAAAAATAGTCACAATCCTACTGCTGCATATTTACATCGTATCCCAAGTCACATATCATATAGTTCGTAATATAATACTACAACATAACCTAAATATCACAATAATGCGTTTAAAACTTTAACATTTCGAAAAAGTACACAAGTTCGTTAAATATATTGAAACGACGTTCTGAGACTGGACTGTTTTGAAAGACATGGAAGTTATTTAGATTGCTAAAGGAGCCCCTGATATGTGTGGGTGTGTTTTCATCCTACGATGGGCTGTTCTTCTGTTCAGCGATCGCTCCTGGCTTGCGCTCCTGGCTTGCGACATGGACACATGCACGCCTCTTTGCAGTCATTTAAACAGCCTGAGGATCTGTTTGGCCCACAGGAGCAGCACTTGACACGTAAATGAGTAAAATACAGAATATAAAATATACAAGTTGAAGTGACCTTTCTCAGTCTCAGTTTTAAATAGTAAGCAAGTCCGTAATTTATGTAGTACAGAACGTCCCTCTGTTTCAAGGACAGGCGAGGTGTAAGTGAGCATTGCTTAGGGAGGATGGCTTTTTGGCGTTTATTATCAAAATACTGATACTTTTCTTCGAAAAAGAAGAAGAAAACAGACAGAAGTAGTTAAGTTCAGAAAACAGTTTACTTGAACAGTAAAGAAGGAAAAAAACACATGGTTGTACCAGTAGTGTAGTCTAGGGTATAGCTTACGCAGGTATACGGCCTATACCCACTTCTTCTTATGTCGTCACAGCGTATACCCACTTCTAAATCCCCCTATTACGACACACACTGTGACAGTCTACATCCACAGTGACACGCTGATACGCATTTATGTGCTGCAGGCACGTCAATTTTTTTCTACCATTGTTGTCTGTTTTGGTTACGTTTTGGGAGAACTAACGATTGGTTAGGGCAAACGGATTACGCCAATCAGAGGCAGAGTAGGGCGGGACATGCCGTTCCTTTGCTAAACCGGGAAAAATATCCTTTGCCGCCGCCTTCCTGTCGGTCAATTGTTACACACCAAAATATGTCCTCACGTGAAAAGTTAATATAACCAAGTTAATAGTGAAAATGAAGTGAACCATACAAACAAAAATTAGCTTTCAGAACAAACGACCTCGTGAAGCTACATTATTGCTACTATCCAGCCGGACAGGTAGCCACAGCCCAACGCCCACAGCCTCTCAGTCCCCAAACCCAGTCGGAGGGGGTGCTGATGGTGGAGGCGCTAAATCTCCGATCGACGTTGCAAATTCAATGGAAGAACACGTCAACCATGGTGAGTACTTTATTATAGCAATATTTGTAAATTAGCAGCATTTTTATTTAGTTTCGTTTATTTTTTGTTGTTCCAGTTTGCTCATGCTGTGGCTAGTGTTAAGTTAGGTTCCTTGACTTTCATTAGCATCAAAGTTGCTAGCTGTCAACAAATTCAACCTGACTTTCACATCAGTTCTTATTTTTGAGTATAGACAGATTAACAGGTGTTTGGGCGAGTTTATAACGTTACTCTTGCACCGTTTTCCCCGAGCACTAGCCGGTGTCCAAATGGCCCGGACATTACAGCATTTCTAGCTAGGTACGCTATTCTTCCTGAGAAATGCTGATTTTAAACTTGAAACTGTGTTAGTGTGTTGGTACCATTTTCACGCCAATAATTTTATGACTAATGTTTTTTTTGTAGACACCAATAATGAATGGCCATTTATAATTGTGTCACTCTCTGGCCTTCACTTTCTGTTGCAGATTAGATATTCTAAGACACTGTTTACAAAAGAATCTACTTTACCCATGGACTAAGAAAATGTATGCATTATGCAGTTGAATCACTCTGTAATCTATGAACCAGACAAATCTGCAAAATCTGCATCTCTGGTTTGCTGAGCTCATAATGATCCTTGAAGTGAATGAATTCAGGCAGCAGATGTAAATAGTACTGTCCCTTTCTAGTGGGAACTAAATATGTAAGACTGTCACCATTAATAACGGGGCACTTTTTTCTTTTGCTGTGTAGGCCGCTAAAAAGTTTGGGGGCTAAATTTACAGTATACCTACTTCTCCAGACACCACTACACCACTAGTTGTAACAACAAAAAAATGAACGTCTTTGACTTTGAACTATTTACAATCTCCTGTATTTCTCTCATATTTGTGGTCCTAAAGGAACGCCATTAAAGAAAAGCAAAACAGAAAAAGAAAAACGCCAACTTCATAACCCCATAATACAACCTTCTAGCCCCTCCTCCCGTCCCCTCCGTCCTGGGTACCCCCACTTTCCGCGTCAATCATACCCTCGCTGTCAGCCCTCCGTGTTTTACTTATTGTAACCCTCCCTCAATCGAACCCAACAGTCACTCCAAAAGGCCTTCAACCTGGCTGGGGTGATACAATACTTACATTAGTTGAGGCATTAAAAAAGAAAATCTAAACATTTGAGGAAAAGGCAATCTTTTGGAGACATGTCCCCATTAAGCTCTGCCTATGATGTTGCATAAGATGATTTATGCGATCCGCACAAAAGGTATTTCATAGACTGTCACTAAATAGTTATAAAAAGCGTAACGACAATTTGGTTCCACTTTTAATATAGACAATAAGTCAGGATGGCCGAGCGGTCTAAGGCGCTGCGTTCAGGTCGCAGTCTCCCCTGGAGGCGTGGGTTCGAATCCCACTTCTGACAAGCTGTTTTTTAATTTAATGTTGGCTAAGCTAGAACGTTACCCAAGTTCAAACCCCAAACGACAAAAACAAATAATTTAATTTCCATCAAAAACTGTAATTGCCCAACATTCTTATGCCTTCCAATCCTAAGACCCTTCCACGTTACTGGTGTCAGGACTGAGCAAAACTTCTGCACCCTCAAATTAATAATCCAGCCATATAAGAATCGCTAGTCATTGCAGTTTTAACTGTACTTACATTTCCCATAGTGTTCCTTATTCCTCCCTATTGTCATATCACATTGTCAATGTACTCTCATCATGAACTGGGTCAACTGATCATTTATGTACACTCCAAAATGTGCAGAAGGAACTCCAAGTCCAGCCGTCCGGAGGATGGCGAAGGAGCAGTACAGGAGAAAGCTGGAGCAGAGGTTGCCGAACAACAGCATGAAGGAAGTGTGGGATGGGATGAAGATCATCACTGGCTGCAGCTTGAAGCAGGGTGTCACCATCGAGAGAGACATGGAGAGAGCAAACCAGATGAACAACCTCTTTAACAGGTTTGACCACCCCAACTCACTCTCACCTCGGAGTACTGCACCCCCCACCCATTCTTCTGCTGATACCAGTATAAGAGAGAGTTTCCCCCTCACCCACAATTACAGCAGCCCAGGTAAGCAGAGAGCTGAGGAGACTTCGTGCCAGCAAAGCAGCGGGTCCAGATGGAGTATCGCCACAACAGCTGAAGGCCTGTGCATTGGAGCTGGGGAGTCCTCTACAGCGCATCTTCAACCTGAGCCTGGAACAGGGGAGAGTCCCAAGGCTTTGGGAAACATCTTGCATCACCCCAGTCCCAAAGGTATCACATCCTAGTGAACTGAATGACTTCTGGCCTGTCTCTCTGACGTCACATGTCATGAAGACCATGGAGCGGCTGCTGCTTCACCATCTGAGGCCACAGGTCCGCCACGCCCTCGACCCTCTGCAGTTCGCATACCAGGAGAAGGTGAGAGCGGAGGATGCCATCATCTATATGCTACACCGAATCCTCTCCCACTTGGACAGAGGCAGTGGTGCTGTAAGAATTATGTTTCTGGACTTCTCTAGCACCTTCAACACCATCCAACCTCTACTCCTTAGGGACAAGCTGATAGAGATGGGAGTAGATTCATACCTGGTGATATGGATCGTGGACTACCTTACAGACAGACTTCAGTATGTGCATCTTGGGAACTGCAGGTCTGACATTGTTGTCAGCAACACAGGAGCCTGTGTCCTGTTCAGCCTATATACATCGGACTTCCAATACAACTCGGAGTTCTGCCCCATGCAAACGTTTGCTGATGACACTGCTATTGTGGGCTGCAACAGGAGTGGGCTGGAGGAGGAGTATAGGAACCTAATCAAGGACTTTGTTAAATGGTGTGACTCAAACCACCTACAACTGAACACCAGCAAAACCAAGGAGCTGGTGGTGGATTTTAGGAGGACCAGGCCCCTCATGGACCCTGTGATCATCAGAGGTGACTGTGTGCAGAGGATACAGACCTTTAAATACATGGGAGTGCAGCTGGATGAAAAATTATACTGGACTGCCAATACTGATGCTCTGTGCAAGAAAGGACAGAGCCGACTATACCGCCTTGAAGACTGGTGTTCTTCAACATCTGCAATAAGTTGCTGCAGATGTTCTATCAGACGGTTGTGGCGAGTGCCCTCTTCTACGCGGTGGTGTGCTGGTGAGGCAGCATAAAGAAGAGGGACGCCTCACGCCTGGACAAACTGGTAAGGAAGGCAGGCTCTATTGTAGGCACGGAGCTGTACAGTTTGACATACGTGGCAGAGTGATGGGCACTGAGCAGGTTCCTGTCAATCATGGAGAATCCACTGCATCCACTGAACAGGATCATCTCCAGACAGAGGAGCAGCTTCAGCGACAGACTGCTGTCACCATCCTGTTCCACTGACAGACTGAGGAGATCGTTCCTCCCCCACACTATGCGACTATTCAATTCCACCCGAGGGGGTAAACGTTAACATTATACAAAGTTATTGTCTGTTATACCTGCTTTTACATGCATTTTTATTACTCTTTAATATTGTTATCAGTATGCTGCTGCTGGAGTATGTGAATTTCCCCTTGGGATTAATAAAGTATCTATCTATCTATCTATCTATCTATCTATCTATCTATCTATCTAT
>JANRMT010062852.1:33305754-33323770 GCA_026402145.1 Polypterus bichir lapradei | reverse complement strand
TATCTATCTATCTATCTATCTATCTATCTATCTATCTATCTATCTATCTATCTATCTATCTATCTATCTATCTATCTATAGAAAGATTTTTAAAACTTCAGTCTATGACTACTTCTTGGGTTACATTCAGTCCTCTTAGTTAGAACTCCATCCTTTCTTTCCTACTCTTCATGCAACTTCATAGAGACGTGTTCATAATACATAAAAGGGATCCAGGCATTGGCATAAAGCTCCCTGCTGTCCTCAACTGGGTTGAATATCACTATATTTAATATGTGAATTCCAGAAATAACTGAATGCTGGGGACATTGGCTGAAAGCTGGAAGCTAGCAAACATTAAATATTTACTTGATAAACATGGTCTGGTATATGTTTACAGTGAAACACCAGTTAGCTAATATGATCACAAGAAATTAATTCTGGATTGTTACTTTGTTATTGTGAAGGGGCTCTGTATCTAACTCAAACTATAAGCTTCTCCATGTAAAGTCACCCAAGTCAATTAGGCCTTGGCAAAGATGGCAGATTAAATGTGGTCTACTGGAAGAGGAAATGACATCCTGGTCAAGACATTATAAAATACAAAACTGTAATTATTTTGGAATGAAGACAAATAATTAACTAATTACCTTGGACTGTATGGTATATTCTGCGGTGGGTTGGCACCCTGCCCAGGATTGGTTCCTGTCTTGTGCCCTGTGTTGGCTGGGATTGGCTCCAGCAGACCCCCGTGACCCTGTGTTCGGATTCAGCGGGTTGGAAAATGGATGGATGGATGGATGGATGTATGGTATATTAAATATCAGCTTTGAAAATCAGCAAATGTTTAAGAATTTCTACTTAATACTAAGTGAAAGTATACAGCACTTTATCACTGATGTGCAGGCTACCATGTGATGATATGTGAGATGATGAATTGTGAGGATTGACAGTGAACATTGCAAACACCAGGCTAACAGTTGCTGCCATATTAGACAAGACGGAGGGAATCAAATTACAAGAAATATTAATACACTCAGACTGGAGATGGATTGGTGTCAAAAATTGGCCCTTAACTTTTGTCAAGACTATCTCACCACAATTGTTTGAACACTGACCATCCTTCTTTGACCATCTTCAAGTCTTTGTGTGATTTTCAGTGGCTCTCAGTGCTCGCACTCCTGCAGTTGTTATGTCCTTTTTCCTCTCACCAACTGTGCAAGGCTGATCTATAGGTGCTACACTGGACTAAACTATGACAAAAAATGTGGACTGTATGAGAGTCTAACATAGCCAACAAAAATGGGTTTTAGTTCTAGTAATTTTGATATTTTGCCAGTCAATGATAACTCCACAGTTATCTGAAAGTTGACGCCCTTGTAAATTGACGCCTGAAACAATCTAGATGAGGGGTTCTCAGTGTCAGTCCTATAGTGTACCACCATTTAAGAAGTGCTGCACCTGTACCGTTGTTTGTTCAATTCGGTCTAATTTAGAGGGGTCGAAACAGTCCGCAGGATTCGAACCTGCGCGGGGAGACCCCAATGTAGTTCTAGTCCTTCGCCTTAATCACTCGGCCACGACTACATATAAAGTTGTCTTTTAAATGATCCAATTAATAGCTTTTTTATTCACATCAGTCATTAAAGTACAAGGGTCTTTCAGATCTCAGAGTTCACACTAGAAGATTACTTTCCTATGTACAAGTCAGTGTAAATAAGACGGCCCCCGGTAATTTTGCGCATTTTTGTCAATTTTCACAGAAAAACTACTTAAACTAAATAAGTGTAAAATGAAAGCGACATTTACAGGACACTATCTGTTAAAATAATATTGGCGCTATTTGGGCGATAAGAAAGCATTTAACTAATACAAAAATAGTGTATCGCCCCGGCAGAGCTCTGTGAGGCGGAGCCGCGCCGCGTGTGTGAGGGACAAAGAGCGCGTTGAGCCGCAGAACTATAGCGGGCCCGGTCGCTAAAGAAAACAACGGTGTGTTTCAATAATAAAAATGTAATTTTATGGCATATTTTCGTACAAACGATGTAGCTCAAAGTGCTTTACATGATGTCAAAGAAATAGTTGTGCAAAGAAATACAAAGCACAATTAGATAAGAAAAATAGTAAGCGTATAATAGTATACAAAAATAAATAACTCAGACAATAATATAATTAAGACAAACTTAGTCCTTAAATGTAGATTTTTTTTTTTTTTTTGTCTAAGTGATGGTCTGATGATACGGTCAGATGGCCAGGGTGGAGGAAAAGAAAAAGAAAACCTCCATTTAAGCTGGAGAAAAAAAAACAAAATCCGTAGGGGTTCAAGGCCAACATCTTTCCAAACCCCCACTGGAAATTCTGCCTAACATATCCTTATATCCTTATTATTTTTCAAGACATCGTCTTAGAGAATTGAACGCAATGGGTCTTATGACAGGTTGGGCTCTCTGCTTTCATTCAAACATCGCAGGTGGCTGCACAGGACTTTGGTCAGGTGGTGGTCGTATATGTATTGAGATTAATATAATAATATTTGGCAGTATTCCTAGGCAGCGTATCTTTGGAGACACAAGCTTTCTCTTCTTGTTTTTGCGGTTCTCACAAAGTAAAGACTAAAGTACAGTTGACAGCAAAACTTCTGGCCTCAGTGTCTATTATTGAATGCCTTCCCGTCATCTGCCTCATATCACCGGACATAGTAGTACAGAAGAGCACCACAGAAGAATCAGAAAAGAAAACAGAGAAAAGTAAAGAGTAATAAAGATTGTAGATGTATATGAAGAGTATGATAATTCTGTACATATCTTATTTGTTTCCTAGGATAACTGCGAAAGAAGTAAAATAATGTTAGTTGAGCCAAGAAAGATTTGACACTGTCTTTATCTCATCAGTTGCGGATTAGTGAAATTTGTTTTACTTTAATCAGGCGTGCAATCTTTAACATAAAACTGGATGGTAATTTACTTGCTGAAGTATCGTCAGTATATCTAACTTAATATGCTGAAGGAATACCACTTCTACATGATCTTCAGTCATGATTCTGTCGGCCATTGAGTGTTTATGCACTTCTATACTGAACTGAACTGCTATTGTTCTTAGCGGAGCGGATGTACTGTATATACTGTACGTTATTTTGTTTGACGCATGCGCGTTCAGTTGGTTGTATTAACATGAGAGCATCATTGATGTATTCTCTTAATGAAAAATTAAAAAAATGTTATGTAGATGTATATTATTTGACGTATGCTTCTGAAGAAAAATGAGCGTTACATGAAAACGTCACATGACAACGCTGCACGATTTCGCTAATCTATGGATAGATAGATAGATAGATAGATAGATAGATAGATAGATGTTACTACTGAACTGTCAACAAACAAATGCCTAGATGTCAGTACCTATTAAAATTGTAATATGGCGGCCTACTTGGGAGAATTTACAATAAATACTTAGTTTAACCATCTTTAAATGAATTATTTTTTAACAAATGAGTTAAATGAGCCTTGCATTTGTTAAGAGAACCCAGAATATCGCCTTGAAGGTGTGTGTGTGTGTGTGTGTGTGTGTGTCTGTGTCTGTTTGGTGTGCATATGTAAGGCTTCGCTAAATACTTTTTTTAGAGCTCCTGTAAACGTATTAGCATTACCGACAACAACTGAAGCACATTGACTTTTAGCAGCTCCTCCACCAACTTGCTTACCTATTTCTTTTTTTATAATATCCCTCTGCTTTAATCACTTGCATTTCTAATGTAATTGTGTATTTAATTATTAGGAAATAACGGGTAGTTGTTATTTCAGTACGTATTAAGGAATTAAATAGTATTCGTTTTTGATACCTTACCCTCTAAAATAGGTTTCTATTTTAAATTAATAATAATAAAATTACAAAGAAAACGATATGCAAAGCAAATGGTTCCTCTTTGGTTTTGAAATACCGGAGAAACGTTGTACTGTACATAAGTTAGTTTTATTTGTATTTCCATTTTGACTTTGTATTGGTTGCTCTTGAGATTAAATACAGTATGTGTTATAACCGCAGAAAACTAAAATGTGAACGGCTTTACTTAGTTCAGCTCTCCTTTACATTTGTATCGTACAGTGAAATTCTCCCTTTCTTGACTAAAATGTGCACAATTAACAGACGTCGATATTTGCTTAGTCATTGGCGTAACGTTTGCTTTATCTATGATTGTGAAAATATTGCAAAATATTTAATTTAGGCAGATAATTATTAGCATTTTCCAAACAGAGAAATAAGTTCAATATAAGTTTAATTGTTTCGTTCACTATTAGGGTTTTAAGATATACTCGGAACAAACCATGGATTCAGCCTCAGCTGCGCAAAAAAAATCTCGAAATATCGGACCGGCTCTCAGTTTTGTACTGAACCAAACTTAAAGAGACGTCGTGAGCACAGCTGACTACGAGGTGTTCATTTCAGCAGTGCTAAAATTGTGAAGAACAAGAAAATACCTCTCCATTGTAATAAACTTGAAAGATTTCAGTCTGGAGAAAAAATTTGATGCGCGATTCTCGAGTCTGCTCGTACAAATGACAAGTGACACGCAGTTGACCATTTATGTTTCAACATCTTCAACCTAAAGTAACTGAAAAATGAGTTCTCCTCCTCCTATACATGTCGTAGCGAAAAATTCATCATCAGAAGGCCTTTTACTTAAAAATAAAGGCTATTAGGACTCGAGATAGACAGAGTTTTAAAGCTGTATTGCAATAAATCAACCACACGAACTCAACCCAATTCGGCCGAATGAGATTGAGCCCCGAACATTACAGCAATTGAAGTTTTTATAACAATTTCTTATCATTTTGGCCTCGTTCGATTAGCTCATTTGGCACCTGGTTTTACTGTCTATTATTCCTCTTGGTGTCTGTTCGGCTTATTTTGATTGGTCTAAGACTGGGTGGATGGCTTCCTCTTACCATCTTTGGGCTTTTCTTATGTCATTTCCTATCTTTTCTGACCTCGCTATAATGAGCTCTTTTGTCCATCTTCTCTGACTCCCTTCTACTCCTGTCCGGCCGAACCTTGAGTTTCCATGGGAACCCTTATTATCTCCTTACTTTCCTATCACTGGCCCCCTCGTGGAATTTGTTATTTTTCTATGCTGTTCCCATTTTCTTTAACTGGCCAAGGCTTCAATTCCATATATGGGTTTCCTCTCATCATTTCCTTTCTTAAACCTTCCAAACTTTTTTTTTTTTTTATAATAGTGACCTGAAGCTTAAGCTTTAATTAAAAAGAAATATAGTATGTGCTTTCATTTAATCATTGCTTGGCGTGCTTGATTTGTCTTAATTTCTACACTAAAGTTAATTGATAATATATTCTTCTAATATTTTTGCTAATGTCTGAATTTACTAAGATTTTCTCTTCATGCATTATGTCAGCGTGACTCTGCTTACAGCAAAAGCATTTTGTTGCCTTTCTGCTGATTCATCAACCCAGCTGGTCTTTCTCTGTACCTTTCAGAGCCATCTTTATCGCTTCCTTAGCTCCCTAAGCCTTGAATCACAGGTGTTCTCAAACTCTTATCCTGTCCAAAGCTGGTTTCGGTGCATCAATTTGCTGTTCTTTTCTTACACTGGAAATTTTACTATAAGCCTAAAAATAATGCAATATAACTGATTCTTAGTTAACTATTTGCTTGACCTATATTATTTGCTTAACATTCTAATTTATGCTTAATCTTAATATTTTAGAAGCTTTTAATTACTTTTTATGGCTCAATATGTTAATTTGCTATTATCTATATTAATATAAAAATTTTCCTTCTACATACACTGTAAAAAATAAATCTTGCATGTGTGAAAAATAATAAAAATAGCTAACTACTGTATACGCAAAATATTCATTACCTTAATTAATAAAAATGGGTTTTACCCTTTATATTGATTATTTAATTCTAATTCCAGAAAAAAATAAGAATAATGTTAACTTATTATTTTTCTTAAAATGTAAACATTTTTATAACTTATTCTAAGTAAAAAAACTATACTGTGAATTGAACACATTTAAGTTAAGTTAAATGACACAGCACTTCCGCTTACATCAATTTCTTGGTCGTTACAACAACGCATTCAGCTGTAACGCTTATCCATAATAAGAGCTATTTTACTACGAATGTGTAAGTATAAAGCATATTAATTCCGTAATGAATAACTAGTATTTCATTTCGTATAGTTACAGACGTAAGCATTTGTTGTTTTCACAAAATCTTTCCCATGGGAAACATGGCGGGCAAGGTAGCGTCTTTCTAACAACTTACCTCGTTGGTTTGCTTTAAAAAGCAAGCACATTTCTCGGATAGTTATGTATGCCCATATGTTTTTTTATTGTTAAAACTTTTATTTTACACAGCAAAAGAAAATGACACTTTGAGATACGTTTGAGAACGATATGGCATTTGTTGGCCTAACTGTCACGGTATTATTTGACCTCTTATTTAATTAGTGTTCTACATAGGCCATGTATTTTCTGGTTAATTTTTAACACTGTGATTTATTTAGCGATGTTTGATTTTCTATGTCCTATTTTATTTCAGGATTTTCGCTATCGCATACTGAAAAGTAGTGGAGTTTTTTTTTTTTTTCTGTCCACCCTGGCCATCGGACCTTACTCTTATTCTATGTTAATTAATGTTGACTTATTTTATTTTTTGTGTCTTTTATTCTTCTATTCTTTATTATGTAAAGCACTTTGAGCTACATTTTTTTTTTGTATGAAAATGTGCTATATAAATAAATTTTGTTGTTGTTGTTGTTGAAAAGGAGGCCATTCATTTAAGAGTATATGTTGGCGTAAATGCAGGAAGTGTTTGAAGAGCAGCACCTGCTGCAGGATTTCACTATTTCACTCTCTGTTTCCTTCCCGTTTACAACTCATTCCTGGGACATTATTTGATTGAGATATACTTTTTGAAGAAAGTTTAAAAAAAGAAAAGAAAAATTTCATTGACATTTGAATGTCAGTAATTCAGTAAAAATTATCCTCGGACATTTGATTTAATTTTCCTTTGAAAATATAACTCAGTTGTTGTGACTATCTGTGCATGTTCAAATAAATAAAGATATATGGATTTTTAGCATGTATTTGTTATGCAGTCATTACTGTCCAGCGTTTCATAATCACTTTTTTTGAGTACTGTAATTCAAATGAAAATCGGAGTAAAATTAAACCATTTTTGCCACTACTTACATTTAATCAAACTCATTTACTTTAGGTAAATTTGAGTTAATTAATAAATTAAGTTTACTCAATAGTGCAGTATATTAAATCTCCTCCTACAATGTTGCTTGTAATTTGTTGCCTTATTTTTTTAAGTAATTTTAACACATTATTTTTTACAGTGTAACAACAACAGCAATAATAATAATAATAATAATAATAATAATAATAATAATAATAATAAATGACGGCACCAGAAATAGTCATTTATGTCAAGGGAAGATTTTTAGACACAAATAAATTCATATACGTGTAAAGTTTTATACACCGGAAAAGGTTATTTATTAAAATAGAAAGAAAGAATAGGTGACTCTTCTCTAAAGCAAGCACTTTTAACACAAAATAGAATCGCAATGTATATAATCAATCAAAACAAGATGCTAGGTAGTTAAATAAATAAACAAAAACTTCGGAAAATCAAAAGATGTGATGCTCGGACTGCATACTTCACTAGTAGGATTACATCTGGAGTCTGATGACCGCTCTGTAATTAAACGTCATATATCAACTGTGCACAAAAAGCCCTGTGCTGTAGCACATGTCCTCTTCTGTTTTGAAGAAAGGGTGAAGGTCCACAAAATTCTCTAAAGGCACCCAGCCTCAGTCTTTCAGTCAAATATTGAATCATATATTCGAAAATATCAGTAAAAATTAGGAAGACGCAAGCGGCACTTCTTTATACTTCGGATTGAGAGGATCTCGAACAAAATAAATGAACACCTGGTCAGTTGATAAGCCTAACTTTTTAAAAAGTAACTGGGAGGGATGTTGGAGTAACATAGCTAACCAGACGACCTTGATTGGCCTTCTCTTTTGTTTCCGATTTCCTTTATAGTTCAGTCATTAAATAGTTTTCGAGCAAATGTACATTCTGCCGCATGCGCTAATTAAGCATCGCTGCCTAAGAGTGAAAATTAATTAGCTCGTTCAAAATTACTGAGAGTGACGCAAGTAAATCCATACCGACTAACATGAATGAATAAACGATCTGTTATTTGTGACCGATTAGGTGTGAGCGTGATTGCGATCTAGAGGCAAACTCAGAGTTGATTTCGACGCTGGGTCTAATGCTCTGCAGATTGGTACTAACATTTAAATCGGAAAAAGTGACCACAATTTCGCGCTTGAGGAAATTGACTTAGAAATTATTTTAAATCTGTTCGTAAAATGATGTCTCTAGTTTTCCTTTCTGATAAAATTAATTAGGGCAGTAGCGAGAACTGAAATCGCGACCCCTGGTTTACAGGGCCAGTACTCTAACCACTGATCCTTGAGAACCCATCTTCCGCAACTTACCGCATACATACCAGTTCGAATCCCACACTGCTGAATAAAAGAAAATATAACTAAAATAATTAAAGAAAAAAAACTTTCTCGTCAACTAACGGTATATATATATGTGTGTGTGAAGGTTTCTCTTCTAAGATGGATGGAATCGTTTTTGGGAACAAAAAGAACAGGATGGAGGCAGATTTCTGTTTTGTTTTTTGTTTGCTTTTTTTAAAAAAAGGCCGTATTCTTTGCAGCTGCAAGCACAAGGTCAAGCCAAATCAAAACAATAACAATCTTACTTTCTCTCACATCCCCTCCCAAATCTTGAATGCTTAACTTTAACTTAAATACACATATCATTTCTAACTTAGCAAGCAGTGGGCTCAAGGCAGGAACAATCCCTGGACCGGGTGCCAATCCATTTGCAGGATAAAACAATCACAATCACTCAACACTATCTTGTTAATCACTTCTGTACATTAAGACTTTGATACAAATAAAAACTTCACATACCCTACCCTATATACTGTGAGATAGTAATGAATATCATAAAGAAAGGAACTTACCCCTCTAATAAGTCAAATCAGTATCAGGCAGGAGAAAAAGCTTGTCCCTCTGCACCATTTATTACACCATTTATTACTACTAGCTAATGCTTGATCAGGGAGTATTCTTCTACTACAGCAAGATCAGAATCGTCAGAGTATTAAAGGCGTTGGTCTATTTTATAAGCATATTTTATAATGTCAATGTTAATATAGAATAAAATTATTATTATTATTATTATTATTATTATTATTATTATTATTATTATTATATATTAGCATTGATGTGAACAATTTGTGAAATTAGTGAGAAATACAAAAAATCATACAACATACCAGTCATTTGTTTTTATATATTTTATATTTTTACCACAGTAGTTAATTAAGAATTATTGGTCTTTTTATACCAGAAATAAGAAATAGGAAATATAAACATAGTTCATCTGTCTTTTCAGTTAAAAATGAACTCATCCAAACAATGAATAAAAAAAGCTTTTACATTAGCAGAGATGTAGTCAAGAAAAAAAGTTTTTATTTTCAGTTATTCGTATTTTTATAATTACACAGCACTTCATATTATTATTATTATTATTATTATTATTATTATTATTATTATTATTATTACTTTTTAAAGCTCATCCTGTAAAATGAAACTATGATTATGCAATTCACCAATGTTAATTATATTTGTACATTATTATATTTTTCTTTACACGTTTTGCAAACATTTAATAACTGTAATAAACTGCACCAAGAATGTTTAAAAAATGATTTAAAAAATGTGTACATTAATGTAAGTATATAAATCCGTTCATAATCCATTTAGACTACCAGATTATAAACTAAATGTCACATAGGTAAAGGCATATCAAAGGTTGCGTTAAACAACAATAATCAATACATTTCTGAAACTTTTATGACAAACTTAAATAAATACATATTTTTTACTGAAGGGTATTTATCTCCACAAACCGAGACTCGTGAATAACATTTTTAGAAAGTTCAAAAATAATCGTAAAGCGATGTTTGCCGACTCGAACAAGCTTTTGCAGATCATATTCATTGACAAGAGGTGCAGCAGTAGCCGACACAAGTCGTGATTCGCCAATTCTTGGTAGCCGAAACGAGTTGTGAGTGGTCAATTCTTGGTATGCGATACGGGCTGCGATTGGCCCATGCTTTTAATTCTTCGCGGAAGCTTGGTAGAGAAAATCGATCTGATTGGTTCTCGCTACATAAAGCCTCATTGTATTCCCTACGTGTTGGGGGAAACTGGTTAAGAATCTGGCGTTGTCTTTGTGTACACACATTAGTTACACAGATTCGTGTGTGGTGACTATATACAAATATAGCTGACGTAGAGCTAAATTTATGAAAATCTGTTTTCGCAAATAGAGTCTCATAAGTCGAATAGAACTGATTTTTGATTTTTTTTTAAATATTTTAAGTGTTATGGGAAAGTAACACCATCTCATACATTTTTAACATTCCAGGGTGTGTTAAATTGTATGAGAAATATGTTGATTATTATTTTTTTATTTTATTGCCAGAAAAAGTGTGCTCGGTGGCTCAGTGGGTAGCACTGCTGCCTCGCAGTTAGGAGACCTGGGTTCGCTTCCCAGGTCCTCCCTGCATGGAGTTCTCCCCATGTCTGTGTGGGTTTCCCCCAGGTGCTCTGGTTTCCTCCCAAAGACATGCAGGTTAGGTGCATTGGCGATTCTAAATTGTGCTTGGTGTGTGGGTATGTGTGCCCTGTGGTGGGCTAGCACCCTGCCCGGGGTTTGTTTCCTGCCTTGTGCAGGATTGGCTCCAGCAGATCCCTGTGACCCTATAGTTGTGATATAGCGGGTTGGATAATGGATGGATGGATGGATGGAAAAGTGTGCCATGGAATTCTATATACAGAAAAGAAAGTTTAATACTGTGACTGGAGAAAGTTGTTAATTAAGGACTATGCCACTGAATAAATAATGTTAGAGTAGACTTGGGGGCAGACCCTACATTCGCACACACACAATTTGATGACATTATTCAGAGGTCTTTCTCACTTGAGGGTCACACGTGTTTGGGACCCAAAAAGTCACACCTTGAGCCCGATAAGCTTCCCTGCATGCCTGCTATGGATAAGTGGGTTTAAAAAATGGACGGACTGTTGGAAAAATTGAAGCACATTTATTTACTTTATCAAATAGATTTTTGTTTATTAAATACCAGTAATGACGCACTGCACACTTGACTTAAGCATTCATAGGTTTCATCCTTTTTCTCTGTATGTTTAGCATTCATTTGTTCAGAGGTTGAGTAGCTCTACTTTTCTCCACCCTAGCAGCCCGCTTATTCTCTTCTTTCGTTGGCATCTTTTCACATTAAAACAAATTAAGTCAGAATTTGTGTTGCATTACTTAGTATGTTTTCTTTAATTCTTCACTTTAGATGGCACTTAAATCTTCAATCTGCCCCAAGAATGATTTAAGATATCAAGAGGTAGGGGAAGTGATGGCGAAGCTGGTAGGGACATAGACATAGAATTACTAGATGCTGTATAATTAGCAGCGTCATATGTCAATGTCGCCGCCATATTGCAAGTGGCACTGCTGCGGAGTGAAGTAATGGATAAAGATGCCTCATGCATGTGCTGCTTGGGATTGTACAAACCGCTGTGGGGATTACATATTATAGGTAAGGCTAAACAATTGTTTTGGTTATATTTGACCATTAGAAAATCCCGTTTTATAATCTTAACTTTAGCTATGCCAGGCTGTTGACATGTAGACTAAATGTCCTTGCTATGGCAAGAAAATTATTAACAGCATATGCTTGGGTAATATACAATTGTCGGAAGAATAACAACACTCTCTGAAGCTTCTTAACCAGGGTCAAAGCACACCGGTCATGCAGTCTCCTTTTATTACAAAAAAAAAAAAAAATCTTTTACATGCACATGCGCACCACCGTACACCATAATCACGCGAGCACTTAACAAGGGGAGCACCTCTTTCAATTGAGAGCATTTTACATTTATATGTCAACACAGGCTAAGCTAGCAAAGCTATGCATTTATGTGCTCAAGTGAGCCTCCAAACAATGTTTTGGCTAAACGTATTTGGTCACTAACTATGTAGATTGTTGTTAGCTGTTAACATTTCTCAAACTTTGAAGGTTTCCCAAAGAAATGCACCTCAGGAACCAGTGGGAGGTAACCCTTAGACTGGATTTTGAGAAAGCTGTCCTGTGATGTGTGCCTTGCTAGTTTGGTAACAGATGCTGTACCGGCATCATATGATCAAAGCTACCACTTGCTCACATTAAAAAAAAAGAGGTCTGATGATTCCTTCTGAGGGTCCAGTCAAGGCAGTCAAAGTAGCTGAGTGTGTTATCCGACAGTCGACATTAGGGCAAGCTGTCAGTGGATCTTTGATCAATCAGTTTGCTTGGGCTGAGATTAGTTCAGATGATGCGTTTTTTTCTCAAGCAACACATTGAGGAAACACAGTTTGAAACTGACAACCATCATTTTATGCTCATTTCTTTAGTTGTGTCTGTCTTCCACAAACTAAGGCTGCACCATATTGCCAGACTGAATACTCTCAAATTACAGAGTGGCAACACACGGAAAAAGCTATGTAGGACAGTTCTGTTTCATGGATTTTAGATCCCATCCTGTATATATTTAAGTAACCACACTGTGTGTTTGTGTGTGTGTGAGAGAGAGAGACAGATTGAGAGAGGAATGAGTGAAATGTTTTCTGAAATTATTAAGCCAATTTGTATACAATAAAATTGTTTATTTTTGTCATTGAGTGGATCATTTCACTGTTTAAAGAAAGACTAGACTGCCAGTTGCAGTCTTACTATTTTGACTTTCAGACATTGGTCAAGTTTTCGTCTCAATAATAATAATAATAATAATAATAATAATAATAATAATAATAATAATACATTTTATTTAATAGGCACCTTTCTTAGCACTCAAGGTCACCTTACAATAAAATTAAACATTAGTAAAGTAAAAACAAGAGAATGATAAATCAAAAAGCAATAATTAGCAAACAAACAAAGATAACTGGCAGTATCCGTGCAAAATTCACATTTGGTATGCCAGTTTAAAAAGATAAGTTTTTTTTAGGGTAGTTTAAAAAAGTGTTATTCAATCGAGTTGACGTATATGAGAGGGAAGAGAATTCCCGAGTTGAAGAGCACTATGAGAGACGCTCGAGGTCCCATAGGACAGAGTTTGATGTGTGGTACAGAAAGTAGAGCTGCAGATGAGGATGTGAGTGAGCGAGAGGAGTGCAAGTCTTTAGGAGGTCAGTGAGGTTGTGGAGAGCTTTAAATGTTCAGAGCGGTATTTTGTATTGTATTCTGTAGTTAACAGGGAGCCAGTGACATTGAGAGAGAATCTGTGTAATATGTTCAGTGGATTTAAAACAGGTTATTATCCTGGCAGCATAATTTTGAAGAAGTTGTAAGTGATGGATATGTTTTTGTGGGATGCCAGGTAGAATAGCATTACAGTAATCTATACGTGAGGTGACCCGGGCATTAACCGATACTTCAGTACTTTGTTGTGTAAGAACAGGACGAAGTGTAGAAATGTTTGGAGATGGAAGAAGGCAGTCTGAGAAATGTTACTTATATGGGAGGAATTATTTAATAATTATTATTATTTAATAATTTCCATTATTAGTGTATAAATGGATATAAATAATTGCATTTAAACGATTCGCCAAAATCTGTTGTATGTAAACGATACTGTTTTAAACGTTATTGTTTTTTCATCAGAAAACCAGGTTTCCACATCTACCTGTATTAGTTTAAATGGCACTTTTGCCACTCGCAATATGGCGGATGCGCTGAAGTATTGTGTCGACTGGGCAACACAGTGAAAGCGGCCTCTATCTATAGATGTCTATGGGTAGGGATAAGAGCGGCGCCCGTATGCATGCGCCGCACGGCCTCCCTGCTGCGCGTTGCAGAGTGTTGATTCTACAATAAAATAAAATAAAAATAAAAAGAGGAATAAAAATCATCACCCCAAAAGTGGATAGTAGACGTCACACAGTAAGGCCTATATATTTACCATATTTCAGGTCAATAGTTCAAACGGTTTTCGAGCTACAGGTGATTTCAAATCCTGGACAGACAGCCATGGTAGTGTATTATATAAGAAGATTTTGTCACAAGGTGTGTGTTTCGTGCAACTGAGTTTTCAACAGAGCTATGAGCATCAGTTTGCACATGCGACATGTTTTGCCCATAGGAGCAGCACTTGACACGTAAAAGAGTAAAATACAGTGTATAAAATGTACAAGTTGAAGTGACCTTTCTCAGGCTCAATTTTAAACAGTAAGTAAGTCCGCAATTTATGTATTATAGAATGTTCCTCTGATTTAAGGACATGCGAGTGATCGTATTCGTTTATTTTTCAAAATAGTTACTTTAGTTGAGGCATTAAAAAGAAAATCTGAATATTTCAGGAAAAAGCAATCTTTTGGGGACATGTACCCATGAAACTCCGCCTATGATGTCGCATAAGATGATTTATGCGATCCGCACAAAAGGTATTTCATAGACTGGCACTAAATAGTTATAAAAAGCGTAACGACAATTTGGTTCCACGTTTCATGCGGCCGTTAAGTCAGGATGGCCGAGCGGTCTAAGGTGCTGCGTTCAGGTCGCAGTCTCCCCTGGAGGTGTGGGTTCGAATCCCACTTCTGACAAGCTGTTTTCTAATTTAATGTTGGCTAAAATAGAACATTACCTGAGTTCATCTAATCCCACAAAACAAAAACATGTTGTGTAATTTCTTTCAAAAACTGTAACTGGTCAGCATTCTTATACCTTCATATCCCAAGACTCTTCCACGTTACGGGTATCGGGTCTGAGCAAAACCTTTGCACGCTCAAATCAATAGTCCGGCCATATAAGTATCGCTAGTCATTGCAGTTTTAACGTTACTTATATTTCACTAGCCATGTGCGCCCAACTACGTTGCGCGTGTTAAAGTTGTCTGTGAAGGGCTCCCTGTTTAAACGTGGCTGCCAGTCATGAATTGGGCCCTTCGTCGCACAGCATTATGATTTTTTATAAGGGAAACAAAATTACAAAATAAAACCCTTGGACATTGATTCGATAGGAACGGCCTACTCGGAATCACTGTCCGAATAGTAATTATGTGGTGGTGTAGGAGCATTTCTGCTTTTGTCCATTCACAGTCCGTCTCGTTTTCACGACTGTCGTGTCAGAGCTGTCGTTTCCTCTCACGATCTCTTCTCATCCTTTCGCCAATATCGCAGGTTGCTTTGTGGCAATCCAAAGAGTAAGGCAATATACACGGAGCAATGGTTATAAAAGGGGGACACATAAGTATCCAGGCTCTTTGAAGCATAAATAGGGATCACTTCACTGACATGTGAGCAAGGCACGGTACAACTGTGAGATGCGCAGCACTCGCCGGCTACAATGTAACAATAATAATTTTTCAGAACTTGCTGTTACGTTGTCATTCATTTTATCCACTGTCTTTCTTTTATTCATATGTTACGTAGCCACGTACCTTTTATCTTTGGCAATCTCATTCTCTAACCAGGCCTTAGGAGCTAACTAGCGTAACACTGTCCACCACCCCTTTCGTTATTCCGGCACATTGTTGACATCCGTGAGTAAAAACAACGTACTAAACTGGAAGGTGGTCTATGCATGCGTGGAATTCGTGGACAAACAAAGATCAAGATCTAAATGAAGATCTCTTTAGTTAATTTAAAGCACAACAATTTGTTTAGTTTGAGGGGGACTGGGCGGTCTCATGGCCTGGAATCCCTGCAGATTTTATTTTTTTTCTCCGGCCGTCTGGAGTTTTTTTTTTGTTTTTTCTGTCCCCCCTGGCCATTGGACCTTACACTTATTCTATGTTAATTAATGTTGACTTATTTTATTTTCTTAATGTGTCTCTTATTTTTCTATTCTTCATTATGTAAAGCACTTTGAGCTACATTTTTTTGTATGAAAATGTGCTATATAAATAAATGTTGTTGTTGTTGTTGTTGAATGTCTGTGTTTTGAGGTGTGACTGGCGTATTACAGTAGTCTTCAGTAGTATAAGCCTGGAGGAGATTCTTAATGCAATGCCTATGTTTAGCTGTCTCTCTACTGCCATCTAGTGCCTCTTCTTCTAATTCATTCGCGGACAAAGATCAAGATCCAAATGAAGATTATATATAGAGATGTTATTGTTACTTATTCCGCTGCTCTTTGCACATGTAACACAGACACACGCGCCCACGAATGCCTCTTATGCATTTATTTAAACAGCCTCATGAAGATCTGTTTTGCACACAGGAGCAGCATTTGACACATAAAAGAGTAAAATACAGAATACAAAATACACAATTTGAAGTGACCTCTTTCAGGCTCAGTTTTATATAGTTTAATTAGTACAAAATATTCCTCTTTTTTAAGGACAGGCGACCATAATAAGTAAGTGAGCATTGCTTCGAGAGGATGGACGTAATGATCGTATTATCAACATACTTACATTAGGTGTGGCGTTAAAACAGAAAATCTAAACGTTTGAGGACAAAATCAACTTTTTTGGGGACATGCCCCCAGTTAACTCCGCCTATGATGTTGCATGAGATGACTGATGTGTTCTGTGCCAAAGGTATTCCATCCAGCAGTCTAAGGCGCTGCATTCAGGCCACAGTCTCCCCTGGAGGCGTGGGTTTGAATCCCACTTCTGACAAGCTGTTTCCTAAACTAATGCTGACTGATCATAATGTTCTTGAGATCACAGTCACCACCAATATTTCTCCTGTAACTCCCACTGTTTTCTTCAGAAATCTACTGGAAAATGACCTTCACATCCAAATACACAAGACAAGGGTCTCAGAAGATCCCCATTGCAAAAGGTCCCAGCTGAGATTCAGGCGTTGTCAACACATTTTGAAATATTAACAGGTAAATTGCTTCTATTTTTCCTTATTCTTTTGTATTGTCGCATCATATTGTTAATGCACTTTCATCAACTGTTAGTGGATCACAACTTATGTAAAATCCTAACGCTACTAAATAAAATGCTATGCATTGATGTGCCCTACTGGAGAAGTTGGACTACCTGTGCCACCTCTGTAGGGTCCAGGTATCGCCTCATGCTACCAGTAGTGACACTGACTGTAGCCAAATGCAAAACTAGTGACAAAACAGTCAGAAAAGATGATGAGGGAAAAATGTCAGATTGGTGCCTCCACCTGTTAAACCATTCCTGCTTTGGGGGTCGTCTCATTGTTGCCCCTCTAGTGCCCCTGTTGTTAATTTCATTAACACGAAAGCAGCTGAAACTGATTAGCTGTCCCCTCTGCTACTTAACTGGCCAGATCAATAGCCCAGAAGTGTCATTGACTCGATGCTATACTCTGATTAAAAACCATTCCTTTAATTTTTTTGAGCAGTACAGTATATATATCTTAACCTGTCCAGTTAGTTAAATGACAAATAGTATGGATCAGCCATACACAATTTGCGACAAAACAAGTGCAAGATAATACAAACATGTTTTATTCATGGTCTTTTTTTTGCTGTTACTAGTGTAGTCATGTAGGTAACAATTTAATTATCTGTGTACACGTCGGGGAATTGTGGGGACTTTTTTTGGGACAGAACCGAGGCAGTGGTTCTCAATTTATTAAAAACTAGGCTGACCCGCCTTTTAAGGCGACCGACTTTTAAGTTGACCACTTGTTAAGGCAATTCAATATGTAGATCAATTTGATATTTTATACAAACTCATTAATTTGGTTATATTGCATTTGAGCGGTATTACTTTAATACTCGTAGTTTCTGTTATTTTTGTGATGAAATTTAAACTTTTTTTCTATATTGAGGTCGCCCTTTTGAACCCCCCTGATATTTACTACGCGGTGAGGCATTTGTACTCCATCAACATTAATTATTTCCAGAGACATAATTTTGTCTAT
>JANRMT010062852.1:33250438-33280754 GCA_026402145.1 Polypterus bichir lapradei | reverse complement strand
GTGTGCTTTGTTTCCGCAGTAGCTGCATTTATGAATATGCTTGTGTGTATCACACGCTTCATATTTTTTTGCTGCCTTTTCAATTGTGTAATTCGGTTTTTGTTCAGCGCTCTTCGGAACTGTTGCTTTTTGTCTGTGCACTGCGTCAGTTCACGTGAGCCGCTCGGTGTACATGCATTGAATTTTCCCAGCTGTGCTGCTGCCATGTCGTGCTATGTCCATGGCTGTATTTAATGTTACCGAAGTCCCGGCACTTAAAACTTTCTTTCGCAGTTTCACTGAGTTTGTGCCAAACACCACCCTGACCATCTCATCTTCCTCTGCATAAGCACAGTCCTTCACCCGTGAATATTTACCCGTGGCAGTTTGCTATTGGATTGCCGCTGACGGACGGCCTTATATGGGCAGGCACTAAATTACAAACGCCAGCGGCAGCCTGTCTATGAACTTAATTTAAAGTTTAGGTTTACATCGTGCTTTGTTTCCGAAGTAGCAGAACTCATGAATATGGTTGTATATGTCACTCGCTCGCTTCTTATTGTTTCGCTGCCTTCTCAATTATATAATGCATGTTTTCTTCAGCGCTTTTTGGGCCTCTTCCTGGTTTTCTACGTACTGCGTGATTACGTGGGAGGCGTGATGATGTCACACGAAACTCCGCCCCCACGGGTTTCAAGCTCATCTCCATTACAGTAAATGGAGAAAAACAGCTTCCAGTTATGACCATTACGCGTAGAATTTCGAAATGAAACCTGCCCAACTTTTGTAAAGAAGCTGTAAGGAATAAGCCTGCCAAATTTCAGCCTTCTACCTACACGGGAAGTTGGAGAATTAGTGATGAGTCAGTCAGTCAGTGAGTGAGTCAGTGAGGGCTTTGCCGTTTATTAGTATAGATTATAACTGCCTATTTGCTGATATATTTAGTAGAAGCGAATACCACGAGTCTTGCCGTGCTTACAGATTGGGTGGGTGCGCCTCTGATTTACACATGCGTTTTTCGGGTACCTCTTAATTTGCTCGTGTGCCACGCCAAACGGAAGCTGCGATTCAGAGTTTGCATTGTATTAGGCCAGTTCGAGGGACTTTTTTATATTATATGCCGAATCACAAAAGTTACTAATACAAGTCTTGAAGTGCATTCCGTTCCTGTCATTGATCCAAACTTTCTAATCCTGGGGTGTCAACTTCAGTCCTCGCACAATGAATTTTCTTATAAGAAATATCGTCTTAATTTAAGGTCACTTTTTCAATCTCTGTGGGAGTTTGTTTTTCTGTAAACAGACACATTCGTTATATTTAATAGTTTAAGGTAGGCACACCTGGGAGGACGTGTACATTTCACACAGATAGAATGCAGCATATCCACATGGAGGCACGTCAATTGATCGGTCATCTTGGAGCGGTCGACTTCGCATTGACTTCTCTGTGTGGAAAACCCTGCAGACAAGACAGGAAAGGGACACTTTTCACAACTGAGAGTTCTTTTATCCATCCATCCAACCTGCTACATCCTAACTACAGGGTCGCGGGGGTCTGCTGGAGCCAATCCCAGCCAACACACGACACAAGGCAGGAAGCAAACCCTGGGCAGGGCGCCAGCCCACCGCAGGAATTCTTTTATGTGTATTTTAATTATATTACTAGTTTGTATTCTAGCACTGGCGGCAAGTGTCAGAATGGATCTTTTGCTCTCTACAGGTCTCTTTCAGGTGTCTCGCTGTGCTTAAAAGGACTGCTGGTCATTGCTACATTAGATGGAATTCTGTTTGAAACATTGCAGTCTTGCCATTTTTCTGCAGCTGGCTCTGAAGCTGCTCATTTGCATGAACGAATTCCAGCTCATATTAAGGATGATTCATCTTTAGGCTGATGCGACTTGTCATCACAGTTACAGTATTTTCTATTATCAGCATTGCTTAGTTAACCATGTCAGACTAAATATACAGTCATAAACAGTCACAAAATATATTGACATTTCCATTTGTGTAAATGTGTTCATACCAAAATCTTTATCAAAGATTTATTGTTTGTTTTGTGGACATAAGTAATAATATTTTAGTTTCCTGTCCTATGCTCCATTTTACAGCTATCATGTATATTAAGATATTATTATTAATACATTGTGACGTGCAAGTTCCTGTTTTGCACCCCAAAACACGAGGCTGAGTCTCAGTACTTCTGCAGTTTAGCTTGAAACAGGAATAGCAGGGTTATATACTGTATATATACAGACACAGCAATCAGGCAGGGTTGTGGCCAGGTTAGTGGCCAAGTAATCGCACTTCAGGTCACTCTTCAGTGTGTTGTCACGCTGAGGGGAGTCCCAAAACAGATTAGAAACTTTACATCTCCCCCTCAGCTTTGTTCACACCGGTGTGGGCAAAGTGACCATCCAAGCCAGGCTCAGCAAGGCAAGAGAGAACATTAGCATTGGTGTATGCAGCCCTGGGACGATGGCGAACATCAAAAGCAAAAGCTTGCAAACCAATAGACCACCGAGTGAGCTGGGTGTTTGTATCCTTCTGTTTGAACAGCCATTGTAGCAGGGTGTAGTCAGTCACCAGGGTATACTGTTTTCCCCAGTGATAGTAACGGACTTAATCACCAAGCAATCCTTTTCAGTAGTCGAATTCTGCTGAGAAATATGATGGTGTGCTCTTCCCCTTTAAAAGCATTGCGAGAGCACTGCTCCTAAACCGAAAGCACTAGCACCTGTTTGCAGAATAAATTTTCTCAAAAAGTCAGGATTGCACAGAACCAGGAACAATGATAAAGCAGCTGTTAGGTCCGTGGAAGCTCTCTTAACAAGCATCGGTCCAGACAACACTACAGTTCTTTCAGTCAGTGAGGAGGTGTCCCAATGTGCAAAACTGGCAATGAACCACCTGTAATACCCCACGAGCCAAAGAAAGGCACGAATCTGCCTCAGTGTTTTGGAACAGGGATAAGAAAGCACCTCCCCCACCTTGTCCATATGAGGCTTGAGCAAACCCTTCCCCATGGAATATCCCAGATATTGGGTTTCTGACATACCCAGCTTGCACTTTTTAGGGCTGGTCGTCAACCCTGCCAACCGTAAACTGTCAAGTACCGCCCAAAGCCGGACTAGATGAGCTTCCCAGTCATTACAGAAAATGACCACATGGTCAAGATGGGCACCCACATACACAGAATGGGGACGCAAGATCTGGTCCATCATTCTCTGACAGGTCAGCGGTGGACCATGGATACCAAAAGGGAGTGGCGTAAATTCAAACAACCCATTTGGATTGGCGAATGTGGTTTTCTCACAACTAGACTCCACCAAGGGGACCTGCCAATAACCCTTTGTGAGGTCAAGGGTGGAGATATACAGTCATATGAAAAAGTTTGGGAACCCCTCTTAATTCTTTGGATTTTTGTTTATCATTGGCTGAGCTTTCAAACTAGCATCTTCCTTTTAATATATGATATGCCTTATGGAAACAGTAGTATTTCAGCAGTGACATTAAGTTTATTGGATTAACAGAAAATAAGCAATATGCATCATAACAAAATTAGACAGGTGGATAAATTTGGGCACCCCAACAGAGATATGACATCAATACTTGGTTGAGCTTCCTTTTGTAAATATAACAGCCTCTAGATGCTTCCTATAGCCTTTGATGAGGGTCTGGATTCTGGATGGAGGTATTTTTGACCATTCTTCCTTACAAAATCTCTCCAGTTCAGTTAAATTTGATGGCTGCCAAGCATGGACAGCCTGCTTCAAATAATCCCATAGATTTCTGATGATATTCAAGCCAGGGGACTGTGACTGCCATTCCAGAACATTGTACTTCTCCCTCTGCATGAATGCCTTTGTAGATTTCAAACTGTGTTTTGGGTTATTGTCTTGCTGGAATATCCAACCCCTGCATAACTTCAACTTTGTGACTGATGCTTGAACATCATCCTGAAGAATTTGTTGATATTGGGTTGAATTCATCCGAACCTCAACTTTAACAAGGGCCCCATCCCTGAACTAGCCACACAGCCCCACAGCATGATGGAACCTCCACCAAATTTGACAGTAGGTAGCAGGTGTTTTTCTTGGAATGCGGTGTTCTTCTTCCACCATGTAAAGCGCTTTTTGTTATGTCCAAATGACTCAGTTCTTGTCTCATCAGTCCAAAGCACTTTGTTCCAAAATTAATCTGGCTTGTCTAAATGAGCATTTGCATACAACAAGCAACTCTGTTTGTGGCATGAGTGCAGAAAGGGCTTCTTTCTCATCACCCTACCATACAGATGTTCTTTGTGCAAATTGCGCTGAATTGTAGAACGATGTACAGATACACCATCTGCAGCAAGATGTTCTTGCAGGTCTTTGGAGGTGATCTGTGGGTTGTCTGTAACCATTTTCACAATCCTGCGCATATGCTGCTCCTGTATTTTTCTTGGCCTGCCAGACCTGGGTTTAACAGCAACTGTGCCTATGGCTTTCCATTTCCTGATTACATTCCTTACAGTTGAAACTGACAGTTTAAACCTCTGAGATAGCTTTTTGTAGCCTTTCCCTAAACCATGAGACTGAACAATCTTTGTTTTCAGATGTTTTGAGGGTTGCTTTGAGGATCCCATGCTGTCACTCTTCAGAGGAGAGTCAAAGGGAAGCACAACTTGCAATTGGCCACCTTAAATATCTTTCCTCATGATTGGACACACCTGTCTATGAAGTTCAAGGCTTAATGAGCTCACCCAACCAATTTGGTGTTGCAAGTAATCAGTATTGAGCAGTTACATGCATTCAAATCAGCAAACTTGCAAGGGGACCCACATTTTTGCACAGCCAGTTTTTCGCATTTGATTTAATTTCATACAACTAAATACTGCTTAACTAAAAATCTTTGTTCGGAAAACACCCCAGTACTCAGATGTTCCTAGGAAATTAAAGACATACCGCTATTATCTTTTTTGTTGAATGTAGAGTAAATTATTATGCAGGCTGAGATGGGTTCCCAAACTTTTTCATATGACTGTATGAAGCTTGCCTGAGCTTTTCCAACAGCTCATCCATACGCGGCATTGGGTAGGCATCAAACTTGGAAATCTTATTCAAATGCCGAAAATCAATACAGAACCGAACCGAACTGTCAGGACTTCCTCATGTATCACTTTCCTTGTCGCCTCTGGTTGGCGATATGGGGGCATCTGTATAGTAACACCGGGTGGAGTGACAATCTTGTGTTCTGCAATCGTCGTCCGGCCAGGTAATGCTGAAAAGACGTCCGACTTCCCTTTAATCAATGATAGCAATTCCGCTTTCTGGGTGTCAATTATATCATCCCCAATAGCGACCTCAGTTTGGGTGAGTGTGTGACCATGACCAGGTCTTCGTGATGGTCGTGCCACTCCTTTAAAAGACTAATATGCAAAATTTGTATGGGTTTCCACCGCCTGGGAATTCTGACTTTATAATTCACTGGGGACATACGCTGTTTTATCACTGCCAGCCCTTGCCATTCGGCCCAAAATTTATGTGGATCGGACAGGATCAACACCAGAACGCGATCCCCCTTCTTAAACCCCCGGAGTTTATTCTTCCTGTCAAAATTACATTTTAGCAACTCCCATTCGCGCTGCTCATGTTCCACCGCAATAGAGGACAATCTGGTAATCTGCTGTTGTAGCGAAACGACTCAGTCAACAAACCTCCCTCCAGGGATTGTCTCGCGAGTCCCTGTTCATCCTTCTCGAAAAATGTTCAACACCCCGTGCAGCCGCTGGCCAAATAATAGTTCAAAAGGGCTCATCCCAATAGACACTTGCGGGGCTTCCCAGACAGCAAACAGGAGGAAAGGTACTACAGTATCCCAGGACGTTGGATCATCATGGGCTACCTGCCAAATCGTCTGTTTTAGGGTTTTATTAAATTGTTCATGATACACCATGGAATGTAACTGCTTAATTCTGAAACTTTCGCATAGCTGCTTCTTGACGCGAGACGTAAAGGGTGTGCCCTGATCAGTGAGAATCTCGCGAGGGATACCAGTATGTGTGAACATATCCAAGAGTGTTTTTTCAATAGTTTGGGTGTCCTCCCATCGCAGCACTGCTACTTCTGGGTATTTTGTGGCGTAATTGATTAACACAAGCATATACTGAAAGCCAATTTTACACCTGGGATGCGGGCAAACATTATCTAATCCACCCTTCCAAAGGGGAGGTCTAAAAGGCATCGGTACAAGGGGTGCCGTGGTGGGTCTGTGAGTGGAAACTATTTGACAGTTGGGGCAGGCCTTAAAAAATTGCGCTATATTCCAGCACATATTCACTCACTAAAAGCATTTTGAAATACGTTCCCTTGTCTTTTCCGTGCCGAGGTGATCCCCCAAAATGTGGCTGTGAGTAATTTTTAAAACCTTCTCCCTATGCTCAGTTGGTTCTACCAACTGCTCAATACGTCCATCACCCATGCAATCAGAACTCACCCAATACAGAAAACCATCCTTAAGTGAAAAATGTGGTGTTTTAAAATTTGGGTCCTCTCTCTGCAGATAGTAACAGTCATTTGCAATGTGGGCTTGTCTGAATTCAAAATCTCAAAATGCTATCAGCTTGCCTGGACGCCAGTCTCTGCTTTCTCCGTGTTTGATGCAGAATTGTACGTGCTTCCCACTGCTATTTCATTTTTGTCCGGGTCCTTATAAAGTGTCCGGTCTGGGGAAGCTGCTGGTGTTTGCGGCAGCATAGAAAAGTTTGCCATTTGTCCTGGGTCTTCACTTGAGGATTTGTCCCCTAGGTCATTGGACAACTCCAGTTCAATTTTAAACAAGACCCATGAGAAGTGTGCATTCATTTTTCCTATTAGGAGTGGCCAGGGTGAGGTGTCTGATATGACAGTTCAAACCTTTAAATTCTTCCCTTTAAATTTCAGAGGGAATCCAAGTCTTGTATGTTTTAATGTCCCATGGACGCAGTGGATGTTTAATTTTTCTGTGGTCTGATTAGGAGTCTGCCAGAGCAAGTCACGGCGGACTGTACAGAGATCGCTACCAGAGTTCAACAGTGCCAAGAATTCCCATCCGGCCAATGTAATAAAGACCTTAAAATTGTCCTCTTTTCACATCTTGGGGGAAACTTGTGAGCTGCATACCTGAGCTAGACCAATAGCCATTGCTTGCGCAGGTGGGAGGTGACACTCCTGAGCCAAATGTCCCAGTTGATCACAGCAGAAGTAGTTGTGTTTAGTCCGCACTATAGTGTTCATATTCTGGTGTCTTCTACCTGTGGCGCTGGTGACCCTGAAGGTCTGTGCTGACTGGATCGAAATCGGGGTCAAGCCTGGGTAGCGCCGCTGTTTCCAGGTGGCTTAAGCACCCTCTAGTCTGCGGGTCTCCAGCAGCTAGTGTATGTCATTCCATAGAATTTCTTCACAAAGGCTTTCGTCTGTACCTGACAGGACTGCATCAATAGAGAGCTTCTCCACAATGCACTCAATAGGGTCTCCACGGATCCAGCTTTGAATCAGGTCCACTAAGCCCTAGATCTGTCCTCGTACAGGGCAATCTGGATCAATATGCTACAGCCGAAACTGGCGGCCCTTGATCACCGGGCTTACAGTCATGCGAAGGAGGATCTGTTGCTTCATATAGTCATAATCATCAAGCCTTTCGGGAAGGAGATTCTGCACATCTTGGAGGGCTTCTCAGGAAGGGGCAACATAGCTGCCAGGCTCCCCTGTCCCTGCGCATCAAAGTTGTCATACATTCGATGCAGATTAGGAAGCACTCAGGGTCATCTGAGGGAGCCATCTTCCGCAGCACATCTCATGGCCACGCCAAGGCAGGGGCGGCCACTGGAGCCTCACCTTGTTCTGGGGGTTGCCGTACTTCTTGGGGATCCATCAGTTCAAGGATCCCACTCATGGTAGCATGTGATGTGTGAGTCCCTGTCTTGCACCCCAAAACATGAGACTGAGTCTCAGTACTTTATCAAAACCAGCTTTATTCAGCTTGAAATAGGAACAGCATGGTTATTTATTGTAGTGGGATCTTATACACAGACACAGCAATCAGACAGAGTCATGGCCGGGTTAGTGGCCAAGTAATACTGTTCACTGCATTTATAATGTTCCTTGCATCACACATTGATGACAGGCACTTATAGCGTTAACACGATTGGCATGGATTTACTTTTGCTGCCAGCCACTGCCCAGGGGGCAATGGATAGGCTGTGCTCCACAGAACTGGCGATTGCACTTCAGGACGCTCTGTGGCATGTCATCCCTTTGGGGGGAGTCCCTTTGGGTGCTGCCGGGGGTGATGCGGAGACTGGGGAGCCCTACTTTGTGGGGCTTCAGCCTTTCCTGTAAGTGCCCCTGGGTCTAGCCTTTGGGACACCAGGGGCCTCATGTATAAACAGTGCGTACGCACAAAAATGTTGCGTACTCCCGTTTCCACGCTCACATTGCGATGTATAAAAACTAAACTTGCCGTAAAGCCATGCACATTCTCATACCAGCTCAAACAACAGCGTACTCAAGTTTTTGGATCAGTTTTGCAAACTGGAGGCACCCAGCGTCAAAGCAATGCTACCTGCTCCTGGGTGGCTTCCCTTTATTTTTTAGATCCACATCCCTGACGTGGCTTTATCAAATACACTGACATTAACCACATATCTTTTAAGTTTAAGGCATCTGATTGTAATCAACCCATAACCATATAATGATGCACAGAATTGCCAAAATATTCCAAATACTATGAGTGTTTTAAACCACTGCATCTGAGTGTGGAATCACAGCTCTACAGCAGCTGATTGGAAAACTCTACCGCAGATTGTGTCAAGAGCAGAGAGAATTAATGGGCTACAGCTTCTAGCACACGCTGCCTGAACCATGTGTAAAGTCTATTTGAACTTCCCCCTTTCGGCAAACGCTTCAGAGCCTTTCCTGTACGAACCTCACGGTTCATAAACAGTTTCATCCCAAGAGATATAAATGCACTCAATCAGTCCATCAAGTGCTCCCGGTAGAACTGTTTGTACTTATATGTACAATTAACTCACCATAAACTTGCATTGCGGTTGTAATATTGCACAACCTGAGCCACTTATGCTTTCATATTGTATATTATTCATTTTTTTTTATCATATTATTATTATTATTATTGTTGTTGTTTTTGTTGTTATTTTACAATTTTATAGGAAAATAAGTTTATGGAGGATTTGCATATTGAATCTCAATGTACCATACAATAAAAACAAAGGAATTCAATTCAATTCAATAGAAGAGAGCCCATATTTACTGTTGATGACGAATGGCTTCTAAGTTGATTTAGACTTCCAGGAGTTATCTTCATGGAGCTCTTGATATCATTTTTCATCATATCATGAAGTACTTAGAAGACCACTCAGAATACAAAGCATTTAATGTGCAACTTTAGTTACAATGAGATTTGAGAAAATAGTAAATCAAAAGATTTTAAGATGAAGTTTATGATGTTCTACTTTAATGACAAAATAAACTATGTGATTAAAGAGGAAATTTCGAGATTAAAGTTGACATTTCAAGCTTTTTTCCACTGTGTCCCTATTTTTTTTCTTTCCTCTGTACCCTAATAAGTTTCCATATGACTCTCAGATGGTGGACTATGACTCACCTTTTCACGGCGACTCTGATATCTGACAACTTCTTTTTATTTCGGGCACTGTGCGACTTTGTGAACTTGAACTTTCGATCAACTTACTTTTGTTGTTTATACAACTGCTTAAACCAACAAATAGTATGTTTTTCATTGCCTTCACTTGGCATTCACTGATATTCTTCTTTTTTCCCCGTGCTTCTGCCATTGCCTTTTCACAGAACGCTGAACCTAAGGGAAAATTTATATTGATTTGCATATTCAAAGAGGTGTAATTCTGGGAGGAGTCTGGGAGGGGTCTGGGAGGAGTCTGTAGCTGAAGTGCATGGAAATTGGCTTACACATGGTTTTCTGCATCTGAATTTTTTTGTGCGTATGCACATTTCGACTTTTGTCCATATGTCATGTTTTAGTGTGAATTCTATGCACGCCGTTATACATGAGGTTCCAGAAGTTCTTCTGAAGATCACATAAAAGGAGCTGCCTGCCACTACTTTGGGAGCTGGAGTCAGGAGGAAGAGGGACAAAGCTTGCGAGGAGTGGAGGCAGAGCGAGAGAGAGAAAAAGAATGCAAAAAGAAAAAGAGAAAAAGAATGAAGAAAAGGCATTGCTATGCTTTGGAACTGTGCTTACTGTGTGGGGGACAAAAGAAAAGTGTTTCCCCCTAGTAAATAAAAGGTGTGTGTTGTGCTGTGCTTGTGTCGATGACTGTTTGTGTCTGGTTTATGGAGCTGGTGCACCCCCTTGTGGTCACAGCACCCATCTTACAGCTTGCCTGTATTCCTTAGATAGACTCAGATCCTTGACCAACCTGTGCTCCATGTACCTTCCATTATGTACTTTCAAAGGAAGAAAAGGTACAAGTTTTTGGTGGAGCTGTGCAATCAGAAGGTTGAAGGTTCAAATCCTGTAAATGGCAGAAGTGACTCTATTCCATTGGGCCCTTGAGCAAGGCCTTTAAACTATAATTGCTTTGTCCTGGGTATGATGTTACTCTGCATCCAGTCCTGCAAGCAGGTCCTCCAGCTTGCATCGAAAACTTGATGGTTGGGTAGCAGGATTGACACTCCAGCCACTATTAACAAAAACAAACAAACAAAAAAACCTCACACTGTTCCAGTGTTGTGCTGAGGTGTTTAGGCTTATTGTCCTAAATGAATAACCAGCAGTACATAATGAACTAGAGGTTGAATATCATGCAAAGAAGGTAACAACCATGATAGTAATAACAATAATACAAACCAAGCAGTTGGTCAAGGAATGAATGAATAACCAAACAAAAAAAAATAAAAGTTGCTTAAAATCAGAATTTTATTTCAGTCAGATGATTTGTCAACATAATTAATATGTGGAAATGCAGTTTCTAAAAACAAACGTTTGTGTTTTAAGATTACTTTTACAACATGCATACATTGTCTAACTTGTTCCAATCTAGCTGTTAGTTACCTCATTGATGAATGTAAGTCAGCCAGTCATAGAGGAGGCCATGCATGGTCAAGCCATTAAACTACCTCCACAAGATAGATAGATGAAGTTTTTTGATGTTCTGAAGTTAATTCTTTTATACACACTTTCACCTAGCTATCACTTTGGCAATTGTTTACCTTTTCTTATTTCATTAATTTCCTTTGTCTTATTTTAGCTAATTCTAATTTTAGTGATGAGCAGAGGCTGTCACATTGCAGCATGGTCATTATAAAAGTAATACAATACATGAAAAGTGCATTGTGATCCATTTGCCCCAGCTCTGTGAAGATATTTGGTAATTGACAACTATTGTATAATTTTTTTTTTTACATAGCTTTGTTTTTGTTTTGTTTTTTTCTTTTTTTAAGTGGAAAAAATCAATAGGCCTGATCCTTGTTTTCATTTGACTCTAAACAAAGCATCAGACAAGGAGAAATTATGCAATGGGTAATTAATAATCAGTAAGACACCCAGAGGGATGCCAATAAATGCTGGAAATGAAAAGATGAATTTTAACTAAATACTGTTAATTAATCAAATAATTTGTCAAGGCTCTTTTAGTTACCTTACCTTTTGCTGTTGTTTGGGGAGGGTCTCTGACTAGTCAGACAAACATACAGGTGCCGGTCATAAAATTAGAATATCATGACAAAGTTGATTTATTTCAGTAATTCCATTCAAAAAGTGAAACTTGTATATTAGATTCATTCATTACACACAGACTGATGTATTTCAAATGTTTATTTCTTTTAATTTTGATGATTATAACTGACAACTGACCTGTAGAGACTGGCTTTAAAATAACACGTCTTTATAGATGATGTCTGATGTTGCGTGTTGTTGTTGCTTTGTTGTTGATCTGGGTTCAAGTGGAAGATCCTTAATGCCTTTGGAGTGCACTCTTTCTCATTTCCTTCATGAGCCCTTGTCCATGATATGAAAAGGAGATCATGGTACATTGGCTTACCTGATTGCCTCCTGCTGTTTTCTGTGCAGCTTCATGGGGAAAAGCATCAGTCTTTCTGACACAAGACTTTAGATGCTGAAGTTCCTTTCTTAAAGCAGTGGCTGTTCCTTAGCAAACAGGGCTCAGTGCTTAGCTTGGCACACTGGATCTCAGGTTTCATGTCCACACAAGGGAGGTTTTGGCCACCTTTCCAGCTCTTCAGGGAGAGGGCTGCTCACAGGTTGTTAGTTTCTGAAAGAAGGATTTTAGAATGTCATGTTGGAGAATGTGCACAAAGTGCCCCTGGGAAGAATCCAGTGTTCCCTGAGAAACCTTTCAGGGTTCCGGTGAGTGTGCTCTAAGAGAATTCTGGAACTTCTGTTAAGTTGCCATTCTCTGGAAACCCTGTAAGGTGCAGCTAGTTTTTAAAAGAAGGCTAAACCTCCTGATTGGATTAAAGTCACTTTCAGTGACAAAATCAGTGCCTTTTAGTAGGCAAGTTATTTTGTCCATCTTAGTTGAAAACTGTTTAAATTATAGGTGTTTGACTTGCCTGGAGTCTGTTGTCATGCTCTTTTGCTGGAGAGGGGGCTTTGGCAAAGATTACCTCTGATTGATACCTTTGTTATCAGATGAAGTAAAGGCAGATCCTAGTATGAAGACTTCAGCCTCTTTGTGGAATGTAGTCTGAAAATCTAAGTTGGGGGATTTGTGCAGCTGGAGGTCTGCTAAATCTGCTGCCTTCACGGGCCTTGTGTGCCAGTAGAGACCTAGCAGAATGGCAATGCCCACTTTGTCCTACAGAAAGAACCTGTATAACACATTTTTCCATTTAGATAAGATCCGTGACGAGTTAGTTTGGTGGCTGATTAGAAAGTTTGATGTTAAAGTATAGTTATTGCTAGCATTTCATATCAGTGAATAATGAAAAACATATTCATTATACATACATTAACATATTTCTGTGATTTTGAGTTTGTAAAATTAGTGTAGGTCAGGGGACTTTTTGCATATCGGCTTATTTTACAATATAAACTTTGAAGTAAACTTAATAAAGTAAAATTTGATTTTTGGAGGATTTTTTTTCCAACTTGAATTACTGAGCAATGAATTCAGTGAGCGTTTTTGTGATTTCATTTCACACGAACAGGACTTTGTGCTTGTTCTCTTACAACGTTGAGAATGCGCCTGAGAATATCCAAACGGAATTGATTGAACTGCAGTCAGATTCTATTCTGAAGGCAAAATACAACGAAGTTGGTGTGCCAGGCTTGTATGCTTACCTGCCACCCTCGTATGTGCAGATCCATAAGTTGGCATTGAGAGTACTGTCTATGTTCGGAAGCACTTACCTTTGTGAGAAATTGTTTTCGTTAATGAAAGCTACCAAAACCCCACATCGCTCAAGACTTACTGTCGAGCACCTTTCATCCCTCATAAAAGTTGCAGCTGCACAAGATTTCAAGCCTGATATTGACAAATTGGTTACTAACGAGATGCCAAGTGTCGGAACAAAAGAAATAAATCTCACACTGTGAGACTCCTATATAAGCAATGAATATAATATAATGAATATAATATAATAATATAAGGACCTAGCTAAGAGGCTAAGACTCTAATTGTATGCTGTTGTATGGAGAGTGTATGGAAATAAATTGCTTTTCTTTAAACTTTAAACTTTAAGTATTACATTTTTTAAAGTTTTCAGTATTGGAAAGAAAGCTACAGTAACTTTGTATAATAGCATAATAGTATTTGTTACAGTGCGGCCTGCTGACGCATGTATGACAGTCGAAGCGGCCTACCAATGGTAGTGAGTTTGACATGCCTGCTCTGCACCAAAAATCTTCTTCTCTCTTTTCCTTGCAAAACCCACAACTAGGTGCAATGGACAGTTTTAAAGGAATCCAATAAACAGTCACATAATCATGATAGAAAACATGGTAGACATGACAGTTTGAAGTCAGAAGCATTATCTAAATTGGCAAAAAACCTCATTGCATTTAGATATCAGTAAGTCTTCCTACAAGATCCACTGCAGTGAGCACACCATACTCAGTCAAAAGGATTTAGCTCTTTGCTCAACTTTGAATTTGTCACAGAGTACTGCTTTGAAATTTAGTACTCTGTTCAAACCTTCACCTTTTACTTCAGTGAAGCTAACTGGTGTCCAGGAAAGAATGACAGGCCCATTTTTCCCTCAAAATGACATCAGTCAGAAACCTGGAACTTGGGTAAATGAACCACCTATGACTGATGACTCTATGATGTCAGAGGTGAAAATGGATGAAGATAAAGAACTGAAGGTATGTATTTTATATTTCATAGCAGGAGCCCAAGTTAACATTTGAATAATATTGATACATTTATTTTGCAGTTAATGTTAGGTCAGTGTAATGGTTAATATGTGTCTTTGATGGTTGCATATGAATACTTGTGTACTTTAGAGATTATTTGTATCTCATCAAAATTGAAACATAATGCTGATAAATGTCTACAGAATTTTGTTACTTTTGAAAAAATTGTCAATTTTAATGTGGCTGTACCTTTCATTGCTCTGAGAATGTAAGAGCGCACCACTGAAAATGTTTCAATGTAAGAAGATTTGATCCTAAACTCTGGGCTGTCTGTTAGGAGCATAACTGGGTCCAGGTAATATGACCAAAAATAATTATCATGACATAAAAAATACTTTGGATAATAACAACAATTATCATAATAATTAAGAAAATAACGTATTATGTTTGGAAAGTGATCTCCATTTATCCTTCGCCATATTATAACCCTCATTTTGAAAGCTGCTTCAGGAGCTTACACACACTGTGAATTCAGAAAGTATTCAGAGCCCTTTACTTATTTCATATCACGTTATGTTAAAACCTTGTACTAAAAAGGTTTAAATTCACTTTTTTCCACATCAGGCAAAACTCAATACCACAGAATAACAAAGCAAAAACAGGAGTTTAGACATTTTTGCAGATTTATCAAACAAAGAAAATGGAAATATCCCATTAACACAATTATTCTGACCCTTCTTGGGAGTAATGTGACAAACATTACGCACCTGGATTTAGAAATCACTGCGATTTTTCTCTTCAGATCCCCTTAAGCTCTTTCAGGTTGGACGAAGACCAAGCTTCTAAGTGGTAGACTTCCTCTACCTAATTGAGGGTAGCAATTTGATGTAAATAGTTCACAGCCCCTTTACTGTTTTTCCAGTGTTTTGATTTATAATACAAGGGCCATTGACTCAAACTCCAATAAATCTTTTTTCTATGTTCATTTCCTTTTCCCAACTATGGTTCATTACAATATATACTCAAATTTCACACTATTCCCACTGGTGACTCACTTCAGTTGCAAAGAATACACTTTCTTGTTAATTGTGTTTTGTAGTGACCATCAATAAAAGTGAAGTCACTAAGAAAAATAGGAATTGACCTAATGCAGGTATGTTTTCTTCAATTGTATACAGCATGTTGAAGAGTATGCAGATTCAGCCATCCATCCATCCATTATCCAACCCACTATATCCTAACTACAGGGTCACGGGGGTCTGCTGGGGCCAATCCCAGCCAACATAGGGCGCAAGGCAGTAAACAAATCCCAGACGGGGCACCAACCCACCGCAGGGTGCACACACACACGCAAACACCCACACACCAAGCACACACTAGGGACAATTTAGGATTGCTGATGCACCTAGCCTGCACGTCTTTGGACTGTGGGAGGAAACCGGAGTACCCAGAATAAACCCACGCAGACATGGGGAGAACATGCAAACTCCATGCAGGGTGGATCCAGGAAGTGAACCCGGGTCTCCTAACTGCAAGGCATATGCAGATTCAGTGACCCAATAATAATATTAGTACTTGACTGACATCTTTATCCAATATGACATACAACATTTAAGATACAACTGGGAACTTTTGTTTTTCCATCTGGAGCACAGGCAGGAGAATTGACTTGCTCACAGTTGCACAGTGTCAGAAGTATTATTTGAACCCATAATTTCAGTCTGAAGTCTAAATCCTTGACTCTTTATCACACTACCTGCCAATAATATTAGTCCTTAGTTTATTTACCAAAAAAAAACACTTTGCACTTACTTCTGATATACCCATTTAAACAATGGCACCATAACTAAAGCCCGTTGCCTTACAAATTTCCTAGGCGAAGCTGGGTATCACAGGTAGTCTAATATACGGTGTAATGTGGAATACAAATTACATCCTCCTGTCTTGGAAGGGTTAACATATTGGGTCTAGGCGCAGCCAAGGAGCGGAGTGGGTCTGGTTCGGTAACCTCAAAATCTCATCTCTGCTATTTGCAGATGACGTGGTTCTGTTGGCTTCATCGGACATTGACCTCCAGTTCTCACTGGAGCGGTTCACAGCTGAGTGTAAAGCGGCGGGGATGAGAGTCAGCACCTCTAAATCCGAGGCCAAGGGTCTCAGCCGGAAAAGGGTGGAATGCTCTCTCTGGGCTGGAAACACATTACTGCCTCAAGTGGAAGAGTTCAAGTATCTCGGGGTCTTGTTCACGAGTGAGGGAAGAATGGAGCGGGAGGTTGACAGATGGATTGGTGCGGCATCCGCAGTAATGCAGGCTCTGCAATGGTCCGTCGTGGTGAAGAGAGAGCTGAGCCAAAAGGCGAGGCTGTCGATTTACCAGGCAAAAGAGCAAGAGAGCAAGATTGCGGATACAAGCGGCTAAAAAGAGTTTTCTCCGCAGGGTGGCTGGACATTCCCTTAGAGATAGGGTGAGGAGTTCAGTTATTCGGGAGAGACTCGGAGTAGAGTCGCTGCTCCTCTGCATTGAGAGGAGTCAGTTGAGGTGGTTTGGGCATCTGGCTAGGATGCCCCCTGGACGCTACTTCAATTATTAATACTGTATTCAGTTTTATTGGAGTACATAATCCACATCTTTAAAAATGTTTGACAAATGTCACTAAACTCAAGGCTAAATATCATCTGGTCCTGTAGATTTGCTTGATTTCAGCCTGATTAATCTGATATACTTCTCCCTCTAGAATTTCCAAATCAATCAGTACCTACTTAGTAGTCACATTTACCACTGGGAGGTTATCTTCTTCCTAACTTGTGAAGATCTCAGAAAAATGATTTTTTAATTCTCCCTTTCTATTCTATTCTATATCTTGACTTTTCCTTTACTAATAAATACTGGAAGAATCTTCTTGGGTCATCTTTTACATTAACTGCTATATTCCTCTCTGTCTTTTAGCCTCCCTAAAATCCTTCTTAATGATTGTCCTCATTTCCTATTAATTCAAAATTTAGGAATGTACCAGTCATGCATTACATGTAAAATATTTTTAAGCTTGTTCCATTGCATCTCAACTGTCTCCACACTTAAAAACATATCCCTGTCTATCCTCCTGAGACATTGCCGCATTTGCTCAAAATTTGCCCTTCCAAAGTTAAATTTAACAGTTTTAGTCTTTGCATCTACACTCTTACAGAACACTGAGCATTGTATTATATTATGGTTGCTTGATCCTAGTGGTTCAATAACCTCTACACCTTTAGTTCTATACTGATTATTACAAACAATTAAATCTAGACAGGCTTCACCCCAGGTTGGTGCTTTAACATACTGAGTTAAAGAACAGTCACCGATTACTTCTAAAAACTTTCCTCTTATGCTCTGCTATTTGCAAGGTTTTCCAAGTTAATATTCGGATAGTTAAAGTCCCCAATGACTATAATATCCTCCTGTAAACCTGACTTTTTAATATTACTAAAAAACTGTGTGTTGAAATTACTTTCTGCATTAGGCGGCCTGCATTCTATAACCCACCCCAATAATAAGACCTCTTTCCCTAATGCTTTTCAGACGAAGCCACATGTTCTTACTAAGATGGGGCTCATCGTCCAACTAAAGAGGACTTGCTCTTAAATTGTGTTTGACATGAACAGCAACCCCACCTCATTTTCTGTTCTGTCTATCCTTCCTAAAAAAGTGTATCCTGCTATGTTATACTCATCCCCATCATTGTTATTTGGCCAGGTTTCCATTATTGCTATAATATCAAAATTACGCTCTGCTACATACAACTCCAACTCACTTGTTTTATTTTTCATACTTCTAGCATTAAGGCAAGCTATTTTGATGTGTTACTTCTTTTACTTTTACATTTAAATGATGGGTTAGAATTTACATTACTATACATTTTTATTTTTGTTTACATTTTCTAAGAAACGGACAAACCCAAGGTTGGTAAGCATCTCTCAACAGATACTGAATACTCTTAGCATTAACCTAAATGATTATTGTTATCAGATTGTTAAATAGCATCACACCAGATAAAATATTCATCATTTCAATATGCACTTAAGTAGTCTGAACATGGGGCAGTGCCATGTTAGCAGAGCTGCCTTGCAACAAGGAGACTGGGGTTGACATCCAGGGTTCTCCATGAGTTTGCATGTTCTCCACATGTCTGCAAGTGGCTCCTCCAGTTGCTCTGGTTTCCTCCCATATTTCAAAGATATGCTGGTTGGGTAGATTGGATTGACCCTAGTGTGTGTCTATGTGTAAACCCTGTGATAAACTGGTGCCATGTGCAGGTGTTCTTCCTGCCTTGTACCCACTGCTTGCTGGCATAGGCTCTAGCTTCACTCAGCCCTGCTCAGGATTTAGTGTGTTTGGAAGATGTATTGATTAGATAGTCTGAATAAAATTTTATCTTGATGTATCAGGTTAATTTCTGGGGCTATACCTGGTAGGGTTTTGTTAAACAAAAATAATTAGATGTTTTATTATGCTTTGCATTTAGTTAGAGACGCAAATGTAAACTTGACTACCAAAACATACACATGGACAAACATGCAATATTTTCCCCTTCAAAATATATCTTAACATTTGCTTATAATTACTGCAAATACGGTTTAAAAGCATTCTGGTTTCTCACTTATCATTTTAGTTTTAAGAATAAACTTATGAATATATTTAGTTAACTTAAACACAAAAATAGCAAATGTACCAACAAAATGCACAACCTTCCCGAATTATTTTGTCTGTTTGTATTTTACTTATTCACAGAACCCTTCATCCACTATCCTGAATTCTGTACTGTAGTCCTGATCACAAGTACTGGAAATGTATCAAAACTTGAGCTGGGTGCTCATCTGCAACACACAGTAATGCTAGAGGTGTTCAGATTCCTTCTTACCCAATTCTCTGGATCTCAGTGTCCCCGTGTGGTGATGGGGACACTGTGCTGTAAAAATGGCGCAGTCCTTTGTATGAGACATAAAACCGAGGTTCTTATTGTGGTCTTAAAAGATCCCTGGGCATCCTTTGTACAGAGCAGGGTTTATCCCAATGTCCAGGCTAAATTGACCTCCATGGCCTAGTTATTCTCATCACCTAATCATACCCTGTTTCTAATTGGCTATCTCTCTCACCCCTCTACCACCTAACAACTAATGTGTAGTGAGTGTACTGGCATACACACAAAAAAAAAAAAAACGGATGCTACACATTAGTGGTGGTTGCAATGGCTCCTCACTCACTATGTAAATCGCTTTGAATAGTGAGTAAAGTGCTATATAAAAATGTAAAGAATTATTATTATTATTATTATTATTATTATTCAGGTGGTTTTCCATCTCCCATTCATAAGTATCATAGCAATTGGCAAATAGTTTGACTTACAGAAAGGTTCACATTCTTCTGAATTTCTGTTAACTGCTGTTTTCTTTTCTTCTCCTCCATTGTCGACTGGCCATATGTTTATTATTATGTTAATAGGACTTTATTCTGCTCTTGTTTTGTTTATGTAAATCAATGAGGTTCATTTCAGTTTCACTATTTAACCTGATATTTGTGTATAGCTATGTAAATCTTCTTTAGTGTAGAAATTAACAGCTATCTTATTATAGTTGTAAATATCTATGAGATTAACCCGTTTTTATTGAAGAGAAGTATGCAAGAATATATTTGAACTGAATATGTATACTTATTTCTGGACTCTATAGGCTTGATTTTCTTATTTGGTTATTGTCATTTTCAGTCTTTTAATCCCTTGATGCTCCGCAAAACCAAGACAATGATTTCCACAGAAAGATTTTCTTTGTTTACAGTTGGGTCCATAAATATTTGGACAGAGACAACTTTTTTCTAATTTTGGTTCTGTACAATGAATTTTAAATGAAACAACTCAGATACAGTTGAAGTGCAGACTTTCAGTTTTAATTCAGTGGGATGAACAAAAAGATTGCATAAAAATGTGAGGCAACTAAAGCATTTTTTTTAACACAATCCCTTTATTTCAGGGGCTGAAAAGTAATTGGACAAATTAAATAACTGGAAATAAAATGTTCATTTCTAATACTTGGTTGAAACCCCTTTTCTGGAAGTCTTGAACTCATGGACATCACCAGATGCTGGGTTTCCTCCTTTTAAATGCTCTGCCAGGCCTTTACTGCAGCGGCTTTCGGTTGCTGTTTGTTTGTGGGCCTGTCTGTCTGAAGTTTAGTCTTCAACAAGTGAAATGCCTGCTCAATTGGGTTAAGATCAGGTGACTGACTTGGCCATTCAAGAATTTTCCACTTCTTTGCTTTAATAAACTCCTGGGTTGCTTTGGCTGTATGTTTTGGGTCATTGTCCATCTGTATCATGAAACGCCCGCCGCCCAATCAATTTGACGTTATTTAGTTGGATTTGAGCAGACAGTATGTCTATGAACACCTCAGAATTCATTCGGCTGCTTCTGTCCTGTGTCACATCATCAATAAACACTAGTGTCCCAGTACCACTGGCAGCCATGCACGCCCAAGCCATCACACTGCCTCCACCGTGTTGTATAGATGATGTGGTATGCTTTGGATAATGAGCTGTTCCACGCCTTCTCCATACTTTTTTCTTGCCATAATTCTGGTAGTGGTTAATCTTGGTTTCATCTGTCCAAAGAATGTTTTTCCAGAACTGTGCTGGCTTTTTTAGATGTTCTTTAGCAAAGTCCAGTCTAGCCTTTCTATTCTTGAGGCTTATGAGTGGCTTGAACCTTGCAGTGCACCCTCTGTATTTACTTTCATGCAGTCTTCTCTTTATGGTAGACTTGGATATCGATACACCTACCAAGCCCTGGAGAGTGTTGTTCACTTGGCTGGCTGTTGTGAAGGGGTTTCTCTTCACCATGGAAATGATTCTGCGATCATCCACCACTGTTGTCTTCTGTGGATGTCCAGGTCTTTTTGCGTTGCTGAGTTCACCAGTGCTTGCTTTCTTTCTCAGGATGTACCAAACTGTAGATTTTGCTACTTGTAATATTGTAGCAATTTCTCTGATGGGTTTTTTCTGTTTTCGCAGTTTAAGGATGGCTTCTTTCACCTGCATGGAGAGCTCCATTGACCGCATGTTGTCTGTTCACAGCAAAATCCACATGCAAGCACCACACCTCAAATCAACTCCAGGCCTTTTATCTGCTTAATTGATAATGACATAACAACGGACTTGCCCACACCTGCCCATGAAATAGCCTTTGAGTCAATTGTCCAATTACTTTTGAGCCCCTGAAATGAAGGGATTGTGTTTAAAAAATGCTTTAGTTGCCTAACATTTTTATGCAATCTTTTTGTTCAACCGACTGAATTAAAGCTGAAAGTCTGCACTTCAACTGCATCTGAGTTGTTTCATTTAAAATTCATTGTGGTAATGTACAGAACCAAAATTAGAAAAAAGTTGTCTGTCCAAATATTTATGGACCCAACTGTACATGTGTCACATCATTTAAAGGTAAATCTTTATAGAAATTTACATTCTGAAACATTTTGAAATTTTTGGTGAGGAGAATTTAAGCTCTGACCTGACATGATAGTGCAGCCACCAGTCTGTAAAGAGCTTGCTTGATTAGTAAAACAGTCTTTATTTTCTAGCATTGCTCAAAGAACCAGCTACCATAGAAACCCAATGCTTTTGCTACAGCCCTATAATATTTCTATTTTTTAAATATGGTATATTGCCATTCAACTCTACAATATAATGCAATGTGTTATTGTTTGAGTGAAGTTAAAGTTGAAACCATACTCCAATAGGCAAACATGTTAACCAGTTATATTTAATAAGAAAACTCCTTGACCCAAAAAATTCTTCTTAAACCCTTTTGTAGTTGTTTTAAAACATTATTTAAGCATTCTACTCAATCTCCAAAGTGATACCGAAAATAAGTAACACACATCAGCACATTATCTAAAGTTAGCTCAGGGTGAATCATTGGACTTCAGTGGGATGGCATCCTGTTCAAGTATTGTTCATACCTTATGCCCAATGCCTGTGCTCTCCGTAATAGGCTCCATCTTCCCCACAACCCTGCCAAAGATGTAGCAGGTTTATGTAATGGATTGATGGATGGAATCATTTGAGCTACCTACATACTGTAAATCTGTAAATCTCTATAAGGTACATGCAACCCATTAATCTACTATAAATTAAGTTTCATATTCTGTGCGTTCAAAAGGTGTTAAATACTGTCCAATTCTTGAATACTAATAAAAGTTCTGTTTTAATCAGCTTTTTCACTTTATCTTAGATTATATAAGTTTGTGACTATTTTAAGTTATATAAAATGGAGAAATTTTACAAAATTCATTTTACAGTTTGGAAAGATCAGTTTACTTTTAAAATATAAAATATTAATTGTAGCTTTCTGCAGTGGGCTGGCGCTATGCCCGGGGTTTGTTTCCTGCCTTGCTTGTTGGCTAGGATTGGTTCCAGTAGACCCCCGTGACCCTGTAGTTAGGAAATAGCGGGTTGGATAATGGATGGATGGATGGATTGTAGCTTTTTCATTTGTTGTTTTGGCATGGAGCAGGATGAGGCAGTAATTAGTAACACAGTTTTAGACAACTTGGGATTTATTCTGGCTATTTCACTGTTTCAGTAGAGTGCACAGATTTCCTTCTGTCTCAGAATGCTTTCTTCTTCAGAACTACAGTCTCCAGCTTAGTGTTATTAACAATTGTAAGTTATCTGTATATGAATGGTTGTTGGTGCGTACAGTAAGTAAATGGCATTTTCCTGTCCTGTGTCTAATAATAATAGAAAAAGTACTGGAATAAACAGAAAATGACAGGAACCAAGCAAGCAATGTCCATCATAGTGCACACCCCCAAAAATACCCATTGTCATTCACTCCTAGCTGGCACATCTTTTGGACTGTTGAGTAAACCACTATGATTCACACAAGAAGTATCCAGATTGGTAGAAACCCTTGGCACTAAGACACAGTAATGCTGGCAGTTGATCCATAGTGACATTCTATTGCAGTACAAATCTAGTTAACGTTCAATTTAATGTACTCAGTTGTTGGATATGTTTCTTAAAATACAAGAAAACACCTCTATTTCAGCAACAACTATGGATAAAAGTAGTACAAAAATGCATTTTAAATGTCACTGTAACAAGTTTGTTTTATAAAATGCACAAGTGACTGATTATAAAATAAAGGAAGCATTTATGCATTTTTAATAAAGGTGCTTCAGCTCACCTTTTCATGTGACCTGATAAGCGTCTGGAACCAACTGTACTGAAGGGATATCATTGCATGATATAATGATTTTAGCCGATTCCAGTATCTATCAGGTGTTCTTCAGAATCTATCATAAGGACTTCAACATTCAAGGTTTTTATTTAGCCATGTTTACACAAGAAAGCATGAAATTGACTTTTTTAACTACAGCTATTAACCGAGAGACAGGTTACAACTTGCACAGAAATTCTAAAATATTTACATCATTTGAAAAACATTATTACTACGCAGTTTTATTGTGCGTCTTTACCTAAAATAGTTACATGATACATATGAAATGTCCACACTTAGAAATGTATGGCACTGGGAAGACAGGAATTTCTGGAGTGGTTTATGTTGGATTTTAAAGCAACTTTCCTCCCTGATTTCTTGGAGTTAAGTGCTTTGTGTAATGAGTGTCTGTCATTAGTTGTTTTGATTTACAGTTTTTCAGTATTGTCCTCTAACACACACTTACCAAGTCATCTCTGTCTTTCCCAATACATTTAGTTGCATATTTGTCAATTTGCTGGAGCTGTTTAAAAAGACCAGTAAAACAGACAGTGATGCTAAAAGTGATGAAAAACTGGGATAAAAGGAGATCCTTGTCTACTTTACAGAGGAGAAATAAGCATTGACTGCATTTAGAATAAATGTATTTTTTGTATTTATTTTCCAATTAAGATTATTATCTAGGTGTGTTCCAAAGTATTTATATTCAGTCACTCTTTCTAACTCCTCTCATGGAACAATACCTAGTGAACATGGAGATTTCTGTTCCTTAAAGTCAAGTATCATTTCTTTGGTTTATTTGACACTAGCAAAATACCCGCGCTTCGCAGCGGAGAAGTATATATATATATATATATATATATATATTTATATATACACACACACACACATATAAACATATATATACATATACACACATATATATATACATATACATATATACATAGATATATACATATACATATATATATATATATATATATATATATATATATACATATTGTCACGCACGCGCGAATAGGAGACCGCGGACGGACCTTAAAACGCCTCGGAAGACGTTCGCCGGCAGGGAGTGGCGGGGTACTAACCTTTCTCCTTTGCTTTCTTCCAGGAAAAAAGACGCTATGCCACCATAAGCCTTCCCGCAGTACGCTTACTTCCGCCCTTCCTCCGCCATCTTTCCTGACGTCATCAGTCCCATCCTCCCTCACGGCTCCTTCCCAGCATTCCTCCACTTCCGGCTCCTCCCTTATAAAATGGCCGCCGACGCCTAGAATGGCGTCGCGCATATGAACCTGTTTGTGTTTATATTTTGACCTGAGTTTTTTTTTGAATTGTGGATTGTCTACAATATACGGGGCCGGAAAACCCCAAACCTTTATGCTGCTTATTGTTGCATCTTTTACAGTGGCGTAGTCAGCAGGATACAAGTCCGAGAGAAATGACCGAAGGACAAGACCTCAACACAGTGCTGCAGGGGATGAACACCCAGATCACCCAGCAAGCGCAAGCCGCTACCACCCAGGAGTTGAAGGAAATGAAGGCCAGGTTGGCAGAAGCCCGGAGGGTAAGACCTGATCCGCCTCGTCCAACGCCCCCGCCTCTGGTGCCTATGACAGAGGCGGACAACATAGAATCCTACCTGGGCATATTCGAAAGGACGGCCACCCGGAACGAGTGGCAGCAGTCCGAGTGGGCGTCCATTCTGGCGCCCTACCTGAAGGGACCCGCGCAGCGAGCTTATTACGATCTCCCCGAGGAGGAGGCCACGAGTTACGACCTCCTAAAACAGGAGATCCTGGCACGCTACGGCATCACGCCGGGCCAGCAGGCGAGCGAATGGCGGAGCTGGCAGTTCGACCCGGAGAAGCCGGCCCGAGCACAGGCCTTCGACTTCTGGGGGAAGATGGGACGCTGGCTACGGCCCGAGGGTCCCCAAGCCCGGAAGGTCGTGGAGCAGGTGGCCTGTGAGGGTCTGGTGAACGCCATGCCAAGCTCCCTCGCCCAGCAGGTCCGGCGCCACCCCTATAAGGACATGCCAGGACTCCTGGAAGTCCTGGAGCGTCAGCTCGTGGTCTACCAAGCCGGGGGGTCGGAAAGGCAATCTCGTGGGAACCGACAGGGATGGGCGGCCACCCCCGAGCCCTCTCTATGCACTGCAGAAGCGCCGCAATGATCCAAAGAAAAGCTGGCCTCCCTGCGCTGTTACAAGTGCGGTGAGACCGGCCACCTACTGCCGACCTGTCCCCTCAACACCACCTCGGAGCCGATGGACTGCACCTGGGCCACCGCAGAAAGGTACTGTATTCCGTCGCACCCGCTGGCAAGTCCAAACACGGGAGTGGTGTTATTGAATGGGTACTCGGTGGTGGCTCTGTTTGACTCCGGCAGCAACATTACCATTGTCGCTCGCCGTTATGTATTACCGCGACAGTGGCTTAAGCAACATTTGCAAGTCACTTGTGTGCATGGGGAGACCAAGTCATACCGTTCCGCTCGCTGTTACATCACCTGGAAGGGGCATTTGTCTAATTTAGTGGTCGCAGTGTTGCCCGAACCCCCCTATCCAGTAATTGTGGTACAAGACTGGTCACACAGAAACAGCGGTAAGACACACACCGCTCCCGGGGCCTCACTGGGTCTGGCTATGAGGGGACGAGGCGCCCTTCCCGCGGTCTCCACACCGTGCTCTGGGACAGGCCCTAATGGCGCAGGCACATCGGGGGACACTTCCTCGGTGACGGACCCTGACCCGGAAGTATCCGCCGGAGAAGTGACGAGCCAGGGAATGCTTCCGCTAACCCGCTAACCCGCTCACAAGACCCCCTGACCAACTTGGACCATCAATTTCGGTCCATGCCTGTCTCATTTAAAAGGGAGCAGTGGAATGACGATTCTCTGCGGTTTGCCCGGAATGCGATTGTTCTTCCAGGCAGCTCACAAGCTGACGGTTCCATGCCACGCGAGCCCTTCTTTGTTCTGGAGAATGATCTGTTGTATCGGGTGGCAACCCACGAGGGCGAGGTGCGGAAATTGTTGCTAGTGCCGCGTACCTTCCGGCGGGAGGTATGTGAACTAGCTCACGCTCACCTCCTAGGCGCCCACCTCGGGGCCAAAAAAACTTTAGAGAGAATCAAACTCCGCTTTTACTGGCCCGGGATCAATGAGGAGGTCCGGCGCTTCTGTCAATCCTGTCCGGAATGTCAGATTCGCCAGATTCCTAAGAGTGACCGCGCTCCTCTCGTCCCAATACCCCTGATAGATATCCCTTTTGACAGAATAGGGGTGGACTTAGTAGGACCCCTGGAACCCTCAAACCGTGGCCATAAGTACATATTGGTCATGGTGGATTACGCTACCCGATACCCAGAGGCGGTTCCCCTGGGCTCCGCTAACACCAAAAATATCGCACAGGAATTAGTCAACCTATTTTCTAGAGTGGGTATCCCCAAAGAAGTCCTCACGGACCAGGGTACACCCTTCACCTCAGATACGTTCAGGGAGGTTGCCAGATTACTGCGAATAAAGCACCTGAAGACGTCTGTTTACCACCCTCAAACAGACGGGCTGGTGGAGCGTTTTAATCAGACGCTTAAACAGATGCTCCGCAAGGTAGTCAACGCCGATGGCAGGAATTGGGACCAGCTCCTACCGCTCGTGCTTTTTGCTTACCGGGAAGTGCCCCAGGCCTCTATGGGCTTCTCCCCTTTTGAATTATTGTACAGGCGACAACCCCAAGGACTTTTAGACATACTAAAAGAGGGCTGGGAGGCTGAGGCCCTTCCCTCCTCCAATATATTGGAGTATGTGGCGCAACTGCGCGACAGACTAGCTAAAATCAGGCCACTCCTAAAGGACCACATGACTCGTGCGCAGGCAGCACAGGCCCGGTGTTACAACCGCAACTCCGTCCTCCGGGAGTTCCGCCCGGGGGATCGAGTGATGGTGCTCGTTCCTACCTCCCATTCCAAATTGCTAGCTCACTGGCAGGGGCCATACGAGGTTAAGGAAAAAAAGGGGCTCGTCGACTATTTAGTTAAACAACCTAATCGTCGGCCGAGCGAGAGGATCTACCATGTCAATTTGTTAAAACCTTAGAAGGACAGGGTGGAGTCTCCCGACTCTCGTAGATCCCTCTCCCTATTCGCTGGCACGTCTGCCCTTAACCTCGGTGACGAGCTGACACCCTTACAGCGGCAGGAGATAACCCAGGCAATCCAGGCCGTCCCCGAAGTAGTGAGCGAGTCACCGGGCCGGACCTCGCTGATTGCGCACAATATAGTCACGGACCCCGGAGTAATTGTCTGGGAGAGGCCCTATAGACTCCCGGAGGCAAAACGCGCCGAAGTGGAACTGGAGGTGCAACGGATGTTGGATATGGACATTATTGAGGAAAGCCATAGTCCTTGGTCCAGTCCTATCGTCCTCGTTTCCAAGCCAGACAGCTCCTGGAGGTTCTGTAATTACTTTAGACGTCTGAATCAGGTCTCCAAGTTCGACGCCTACCCGATGCCCCGCATTGATGACTTGAGCGGCTGGGTGCGGCTCGATACTTGACAACTCTTGACATGACGAAAGGGTATTGGCAAATTCCCTTAACAGCATCTGCAAAAGAAAAAACGGCCTTTAGCACCCCTAGTGGACATTGGCAATACAAGGTCCTCCCATTTGGACTGCACGGGGCCCCAGCGACATTTCAACGTCTGGTGGATAGAGTGCTGAAGCCCCACCAGTCCTATAGTGCCGCCTACCTGGATGACGTCGTCATCTATTCCGGCACCTGGGAGGAGCATCTATTGCAGGTCTCTGCTGTCCTCGCAACACTGGCTAAAGCCGGCCTCCGCATTAACCCTCGTAAATGTTTTTTTGGCTTAAAGGAGGCCAAATATTTAGGCTACCTTGTGGGACGAGGACAGGTGAGACCCCAATGTTCCAAAGTCAAAGACATCCTGGAATGGCCCCGTCCGAATACCAAGAGACAGGTGCAGGCTTTCTTGGGGTTGGCGGGGTACTACCGCCGGTTCGTACCCCGTTTCTCCGAAAGGGCAGCAACCTTGACCAATTTAACAAAGAAGGGCGCTCCCCTACACGTGGTATGGAACGACAAGGCGGAACACGCATTCAGTGACCTAAAAAAGGCCCTAACGTCAGCACCTGTATTAAGGACCCCTGATTTTGGGCTTCTTTTTATCCTCCAGACCGACGCTTCGGACACAGGCCTGGGCGCCGTGTTGAGCCAAAGCGTCGATGGTGTCGAACACCCCGTGATGTACTTAAGCCGGAAACTGCTGGACCGAGAGACCATGTATGCGGCAGTGGAGAGGGAAGCCTTGGCCATTAAGTGGCGGTAACCCATCTCCAGTACTACCTGTTGGGTTGCGAATTCACTGTAGTGACTGATCACGCTGCGCTTCAGTGGATGTCCCTGCACAAAGAGTCGAATCCACGGGTCACCAGGTGGTTTCTGGACCTACAACCCTATAAGTTCACGGTCACTTATCGTCGCGGCAACCTTCATGCCAATGCTGATGCCCTCTCTCGCATCCACGACCTCTCGGTTAGGTCCGCCCGACCTGACGGTCTTGGGCTGAGGGGGGGGTCGTGTCACGCACGCGCGAATAGGAGACCGCGGACGGACCTTAAAACGCTTTGGAAGACGTTCGCCGGCAAGGAGTGGCGGGGTACTAACCTTTCTCCTTTGCTTTCTTCCAGGAAAAATGACGCTACGCCACCATAAGCCTTCCCGCAGTACGCTTACTTCCGCCCTTCCTCCGCCATCTTTCCTGACGTCATCAGTCCCATCCTCCCTCACGGCTCCTTCCCAGCATTCCTCCACTTCCGGCTCCTCCCTTATAAAATGGCCGCCGACGCCTAGAATGGCGTCGCACATATGAACCTGTTCAAGTTATATTCCGTGTTTGTCAACCATCGTAAAGATAACAGGTTTCATTCATCGAAGTGTTCACCACCCAAATCGGTACTCGTGAATGTAAGATGTTCAACAGGCATTCCCGGTATTAAGTTGTGGATTTGCCTGCGAATATTTATCGGTAGCGTGTGTATGAGCTTAATTTAATCTTTTCCAGTCCTTCAGTTGACGTGAGCCGCTCGGAGTACATGCATCGAAGCTTCTCAGCTGTGCTCGTGCTATCTCGTGATGTCCACGGCTTTATTTAATGTTAGCTAAGACCCGGCACTTAAAAGTTTCTTGCTACAGCAATTTTAACTCCATTACAAAGTGATCCAAAGTCTCGTTTATACCTCATGTCTTCTCATTAAACAATACCGTATTCGTCGTAGACATGACAAACGGCAGCGGGAGCATGTCTATAAACTTAATTTAAACTTACGGTTCACACCGTGCTTTGTTTCCGCAGTAGCTGCACTTATGAATATGCTTGTATGCGTCACTCGCTTCATAATCTTTTGCTGCCTTCTCAATTGTGAAATGCGTTTTTTGTTCAGCGCTCTTTGGAGCTCTTCCTTGTTCCCTACGTATTTATGTAGGAGGCGGCATGATGCGACAACTCCGCCTCCCACGGCCATCGACCTGCAGTCTTTTACAATATATGGATGAAAATAGGTTCCAGTTGTGACCATTACGCGTAGAATTTCGAAATGAAATCTGCCCAACTTTTGTAAGTAAGCTTTAAGGAATGAGCCGGCCAAATTTCAGCCTTCTACCTGCACGGAAAGTTGGACAATTAGTAGTGAGTGAGTGAGTGAGTGAGTGAGTGAGTGAGTGAGTGAGTGAGT
>JANRMT010062852.1:33176219-33250428 GCA_026402145.1 Polypterus bichir lapradei | reverse complement strand
GAGTGAGTGAGTGAGTGAGTGAGTGAGTGAGTGAGTGAGTGAGTGAGGGCTTTGCCTTTTATTAGTATAGATTCAGAGTATGATAGTTCTTATTACACCATTTTCTTAAACAGCCCACTTGGTTGAAGTACAGGCTTTAATCCTACCAAGATATACATCCTATCATCAAGGTGTCATCAGTGTACTTGCTAATAGAACAGTGGCCATTCTTCTGTTTCAGGCCACTTGTGCACAGGGTAAATAGTAATGGTAATGAAACACATACTTGTAGAGTCCTTGCATTTGAGTGAATAACTTTTTAAAAACTGTCTTTGTAACATTCTGCTATTTCATTCGATCATTAAGCATTGCATGTGGATTAATGTATTGTCAAGTAAATGACTCCTCTACCATAAATAAATAAATGGTTCACCTATAAATGGATATAATCACTCATAATTAGTATTCATTGACATATACCTTGCACCCTAAACCATTTATTTAATCCAAGCCATTGCAAGATAATGAACCCCAGATTAAGAGTGCCACTGGAATTTATTCACTGCAGGGATGTGAGCATTCTGTTCTGTGCGCTACCTTTGGCATGTACCATAAATAGACTCATCCAGTTGCTGGAAAGGTAATCACATGATGTTTTTTTTCCATAGCTCAGTAGTCCACTGCTTGTATAATCTGCACAGCTCTACATGCAAAACTATGCTTGTAGGTGCAAAAAAGGTTTAATGAAACAAACCATTGTATTCCATCATGTGAGTTCTTGTCTTACTAGAAGTTGACTACACATCTTGCTCCCACTGTGTTACAGTCAAATGATCCTGTTATGTATGTTTTTTGTTGTCACATCCTGAATCAAAACACAGACATCAAACTCAAGACGTTTCCTCTCTTATTCATAATTTCACCAAAATGATGATATCTTTCCCTACAACTTCAATGTAAATATCACTTTTCCTACAGTTCCTTCTGAACTTCAGTCATCAGTCTTTTTTGACATGAGCTAGCAGTCATTACTCTCTCAAAGTCAGTGAAATCTCATCTTCAGGCAGTCACATCAAATATAATGAGCAACTGGGTGTGCCTCTGATTTGTATATATAGTGTAATGTTAAATTTACTGCTTTATGACAACAGTGACCACACCTGGTAGAACTCTAGTGTTTAATATAATGTGTACTCCTTTCATGAAGAGTTTATTTTGTTTTGTAAGTTGCCTAGTCTCCATTTTCCTAAATGTAAACATTTTTAAACAATCATTGTAACTAACATTTACAATGTCAGAAAATGAGTAAAATAAATATAATGTATTGTACGTCATATATTTCTATTTGTACATTTCTAACTAGCATTCTTTTTACGTAACTTTTATCATCCCCCTATCCATCTGTTTTTTAATCCCCTTATCGAGCAGCATCAGGCAGGAACCAGCCTTGTAAAAGAATAATCATGGACATGTTGTAATCAAATTAATCAGTTACTTAAGTATTTTATCCTTATTTTTAATGTAATTTTTTCTACTTAGACGTTTTTATTTGTGGAGGTTCTGAAGGATACATGTGGTACAAAGAGTTTTCTGAAGACTCTGAATGGAGCCAGATGAAGGTAAAGAATTTGAGTGCTTAGCAAATAGTAAAGAAGCTAAACATTCTTCCTTGTGTGCTACAGTATGTGGAGAAGCAGAGCAGCAAAACGGCTCACAGAATAAAGAAGGCTACAAAGGGAGGTTATCTGATAGAAATTTCTCTTATGAAACTCCTGCTCTGCCACTTGAATGTCAAGCACTTTAATAAGCAAGACTACAGTTCCAACCGTGACATCTGTCAGCTTTGTAGTGCTAACACACTATAATAAACACACCAATATGTAAAAATACCAGGATAATTTGGTTTAAAGGATGATGTTACCAAAGTGGTGCAGTGTTTGTGCTGCTGCCTTGCAACATGGATACTGTGGTTCAAGTCTCGAGTGCTCCCTGTGTGGAGTTTGTATGTTCTCCCCATGTCCACATGAATTTTCTTCTGGTGCTCCTGTTTCCTCAGAGAATCCAAAGACATGAAGTTAGGTGAAATGCCATTACTAAAAAAAATCTGGTGTGCTGGCCTGATTTGAATCCAAGAATCAAATTGTTGCTGAATTTCTATGATGGTCATGGACTGCCTTTACCAACCACCATGTTCAAGAACCAAGATGCTCATAATTGTACCTTGCACCAGAGCATCTTGGGCTGAAGTGAAACAATCATCTTTGTATTCATATTATCTGATTTTAAACCATATATTCTGGACACTTAAGTAAAGATAGGTCCTGAGCTTTAACTGATCCCCATTGGTGGTGAGCCTGGTTAGAGGGGTAGAACATCCACTGGACACACATAAAAGATGGAAGCAGGGAGTGAGGATGTGCCAGGAATGACCACCAGAAACCAGCTCTCACCTCTGGAGGAGTTTCTCCTGCATCTTGCAATAGGTCAGCGACGTAGGGTCCAAATAGACAGTAGTTAAGACCTTAGCCGCAGAGACAGTAAAGTCAGAAAGTGGATAAGCTAAGACAGGAAATGCTGAAAGCATTTTACATTGTAGTTGCCATTCAGTAATTTTCTAACCCGCTTATTCCTGAACAGGGTCATGGGGGTCACACACACAAACACATGCTAAGGCCAATTTAGTATCGCCAGTTCACCTAACCTGCATGTCTTTGAACTGTGGGAGGAAAACAGAGTACCCAGAGGAAACCCACGCAGACACTGGTAGAACATATGGACTCCACGCAGGGAGGACCCAGGATGCAAACCCTGGTCTCCTTGCTGCGAAGCAGCAGCCCTACCACTGTGCCTCACAATAGTTATGTTTTGGTTAATATTCTTCAGCACTGCGTGGAAGGTAGGGATAGTACTGTGGTATTGGCAGACCTGTGTGGTATACCCAGTTTTCAAGAGTGTGACAAGAGAGTGTGTTCCAGTTTCCTAGGAATCACACTTCTTAGCCTGTTTGGTAAATCCTGTACCAAGGTAGTGGAATAGTCACTCCTGCCAGAAGTTGAACCTCATATTGAGGAGAAATACTGTGGATTCTGCTCACTGTATTTGGAATAGTGGACTAACACAAATACTTGAGGTGTTATGGGAATATATCTATCTTCTCAAAGTGTGTTTTGTGGACCATTCTGTCCTTGTATTTGCAGAGCAAGTGCTGCATTTTCATACTCTTAAATGCTACTGCCCAAATAGCACTTCCTGCACAGTATTGCTGAACTCCCTCAGTGTGGAGTGGGCCTGTAACTCCACCTCTCAGCGTCTTCTTCAAGAGATATAACAGGACATAGTTCATTAGGAAAAGAGAGAGGGGCAGAATCAGTATACTCCGAAGGAATAATATCTCTCCTTTGATTCTATGAGTATCTGGGTGTTCCCCAGGAAGGTCTGGAGATAGCTGCAGTGTGTAGGGCAACCTGGACAGCCCAGCTCTGATTGAAGAAAATGATAACAAAGATCCTCCATTGTAAGTGGCATTTCAAACATTACATATAAAGCAAGCACATTGCTTTAACTCTTTTTTTTTCTGTTTCTCAACAGGCACACAAAGATAGTCAGTGCATTCTAAATGACTGAAAGTGTGATTAGTACAGCATCGTCTGACCAAACTGTAAAAATGTGGGATTGTAAAACAAGGAAACAGGTATTAACATAACATACAATCTTGGAAAGTGAGAGGATGCCTGGGAAGTGGAAAAGAAGTGTACTGGTACAAATTTTTATGAATAAGGGTGATATGCAGAACTGTAGTAACTACAGAAGGATAAAATTAATAAGCCACAGCATGAAGTTATGGGAAAGAGTAGTGGTAACAAGATTAAGAATGGAGGTGAAGATTAGTGAGCAGCAGTATGGTTTCATGCCAGGAAAAAGCACCGCAAATGTGATATTTGCTCAGAGGGTGTTGATGGAGAAGTATAGAGAAGGCCAGAAGATGTTTCGTTGTGTCTTTGTGGACCTAGAGAAAGTTTATGTCAGGGTACCTAGAAAGGAGTTGTGGTATTGAATGAGGATATCGTAAGTTGCAGAGAAGTATGTAAGAGTGGTACAGGATATGTACGAGGGAAGTGTGACAGTGGTGAGGTCTGCGATAGGAGTGGCAGATATGTTTAAGCTGGGGATGGAATTAGCTCAGGAATCGGCTCTGAGCCATTTCTTATTTACAGTGCTGATGGACAGGTTGACAAAGGAGCTTAGACAGCAGTGTCTGTGGACTATGATATTTGTGGATGACATTGTGATCTGTAACAAGAGTAAGAAGCAGGTTGAGGAGAACCTGCAGAGTTGGAGATATGCTCTAGTGAGGAAAGGAATGAAGGTCAATAGGACAAAGACAGAATACATGTATGTGAATCGGTCAGAGGAATGGTGAGGATGCAGAGAATAGAGCTGGTGAAGCTGGGTATGTTTAAATACTTTGGATAAACAGTTCAGAGTAATGAGGAGTGCAGAAGAGAGGTGAAGAAGAGAGTACAGGCAAGGTGGAATAGAGCATCAGGAGTGATTTGTGGAAAATGTGTACCAGCAACAGTGAAAGGGATAGCCTACAAGATGGTAATGAGACCCACTATGTTTTATGGGTTGCAGATGGTGGTACTGACAAAAAGACAGGAGACAGAGCTGGAGGTGGCAGAGTTAAACATGTTAAGATTTGCATTGGTTGTGATGAGGATGGACAGGATTACGAGTACATTATAGGATTAGCTCAGGTTGGATGGTTTGGAGACAACATCACAGAGGTGAGATTGCATTGGTTTGTGTAGAGGAAAGATGCTGGGTATGTTGGGAAAGAGATACTAAGGATGGAGCTGCCAGGCAAAAGGAAAAGAGGAAGGCCTAAGAAGGTTTATGGATGTTGTGAGAGAGGACATGCAGGTGGTGGGTGTAACAGAACTGCAGAGGACAGAAAAATATGGAAACAGATGATCCGCTGTGGCAACTTCTAACAGAAGCAGCCAAAAGAAGAAGAAGAAGGTGTTAATATAATTTAAGAAAGCATCAGATTTTTAGGAAAGTGAAATATAAGCATAATAGCAACAAATGTCAAAGTTATAAACTTTCTAAAATATATTCCAACAGGAAGCCCTATCATGAACGGCAAAGACAGCATTTTTTTTTAAAAGATGAATGAAAAGCAAGGTAGAAATTTTTGCTCTTATACCCTTACTGGAAATAGCAAGGACATGAACCATGTTCATTCAGTTAGACATATGTCTGATGATCACATGATTTATGTGAAAAGGTTATTTCAAATTAAAAGTCAGTGAGTTAAAATGATACAAATTGAAAATGTACCATATATTTTCTGAAACACACAAACTGAGTTTTGCCAGCTCAATAAGTATGGTAAAGTCCAATTTTAAACGATACTATAATATATAATAATAATATATAATATTATTGCACAATATTATCAATAAAAAATAAATTATTGTTGGATTTCACTTTTAATTCATTATTACTGCTTAATGTTTTGTCAAAATAAAACAGTTTTAATATATTTCTAGCAAATTTTGTTTTTGCATGTTTTTGTAATTTGAGAAACGAACTATAAAAAAGAATATAATGCAATTATCTTTTCAGGCAAGTCTGAAATCCTTGGAATAAAATTAGAACTTTGTGACTGTTAACAACACACAAGCAGTGTACAGATATTACTTTAATTGTTTTCTTTAATTGTTGTAATCAGAAGGTTAACTAAAAACTTTTAAAGAACTCTACAAAATGTGAACATATTTAATTCCTTAATAATAGTAAAGATATAATAAAATATAAAACAGCAAATCTTGGTACGTAACACAAGTAGATGAGTATGTGCTATAAGCTACATGTTTTAAAATACAAAAAAAATGCAAAAAAAAGCAATAAGAATTTAATCAACAAACAAAGAAATAAAATACTTTGTTGAATTTAAAGTAAAAAAAAATACTTTGTCGAATTTCTTTTAGGTGGGTTTGTTTCAATGTAGGGCACCAGTTTCGTGTATGGAATTGAATCCCAGTGAAGACAGATTGTTGGTATGTGGAGACGTCCTGGGAAATATCTACTTTATTGAGTGGAACTAAATGAAGAACAGCAGAGTAAGGTGTAAAAATATACTGTAAACTTTTTTTAGTTTTACTTTAAATATAAAGATCTGTGTGTATTGTTTATGATGCTGTGCGGCTTATTCTTAAACAATTTATTTGTTTTAAGCAATAAAACAAGGACTGATTAGGAATTTAACTGAAATGGATGTGTTGATACAGTAACCTGTTGTATTTTGAATGAATTATTTAAAATCACTTGGATAATTGCTTAGAGTACATTTTGTTATTATTGCAATATTTACTCAATATCATTTAGTTACAATACTAAAATGAGAATAATTATACATTATACTGATGTAGTAACTGAAAAAATGCTGTGAATCATGTGATTTTGTATTGCATATTGTAATCATGAATTGACTAATAAAATAAATAGAAAAAAAAGTTGTGTAAAGAATGCAAACTTTAATGTAAGAGTTTCAGAACATGTTTTTCTACTATGATTGGATGTGAGTTTGTACATGAGTGTGTCCTCATGTGAGTTCTCTGGGCACCTCCACAGTCCAACTCTGAATTCATCATTAGAAGTTTGCATCTGAAGTGTCTTTTGTAAATGTTTTCAAAAGTTTGCTTCCCCTCAAATGTCAATTCACCAATCAAAAAACCATGAGCCCCATGAATAGCCTACATGCTATATTGATATTTTATATAGTGAAAAGGAAAATAATAATGTAATTTAACAAAATGCCTCAATGAAAAATGGTTTGGAGCTTAATGTGATGATGGAATGCATATTGTCCACAACACCTAGTAGATGATACTGTTTGTGAGTTCTAAAGTATTTAAAGAGTAAAGAATAAAGTCTCAACAATTTTTCTACAATGGATTTTTTAACTGATAAGCAAAGGCCTATGATGGGGTATGCATGTCTACTTCTAAAGTTTAGCAGGGGTTAATTGACTCAGTAATCTAGTCAAGCAAGTAAATAGCAGCAATTCCATGTGATTGAAGGTGATTCTTCAATTTGCTATCAAAACGGTTCCTGAATCACAAATAACTAGATAGTTATCCCTCTCATTTCGTATATTTCAGGTGGACTGTTTACTTGAATTCCTGCTGCTGTTTTATAGTAGTAGAGTGTTGTACCGTGGGAAATGAAGCAAATTTACCCTTTTTATTGGCTAACTGAACACATTGCAATATGCAAGCTTTTGAGGCAACACAGGTCCTTACTTCAGGTAACTGGTGTTGTTTTGCTTCACTTCTCATTGCTGCTAAAGCTGTCTTGATAGCATCAGCAAACAGTGCAGGGCATGAAAATTGCAAACTAAGTGTACATGTGTCCTAAAACAATACAGAAAATCAAGAACACAGGAAAATGCTAAAAAGATTATGGTTAGCTTATTAAATGTTCAAAAGCTATCAACAATTAACTAATTATTGAAATGCATATTTTACTCCACTTGCACAACTAAAGGAGAATCATAGCAACATATGCATTACTCAAAACCCCTCTAAATAATGAGACCCTTGGGGTACATCTCCAAAATCTTTACTCCACACTCCATCTCAGCAGGTGGCACAAAACTCAACATTTCCATTGGTTTCTCACCTAACAGAAAATGTAATGTGAATTCTTTCCTTCACATTTATATCTCTTCCTGTACCTTGCTAGTACCCCACAATGCCATGTTTCAAGTCTAAAGTTCATTATAACATTTTGGGGAACTTTTGTGCATAACGGTGCCTTTTACACTAGAACAGTTGCTAATTTTATTAACAATTGCAGCAGACCGCATTATAACAGCTTATTCCTGGATTTTGTAACGGCTAAACCTTATCTATTTCTTGAATTCTTTATAATGTCTTCAATATTTAGGCATGCTCTCTGAGGAAATCCCAGCACTTTGCACATATTTTTAATTGTAAATCAGAAGAAGCAATGCCGTAAGAGTCAAGATAAACAAAACTATTTACTCAGGGAAATTTTAACATTTGTAGCTACATTTGTAGCACTCACTATGCATACTGTATTTACATCAACTGGTTTGTATCTTCCTTGGAAAATTTTCACTTCACGCACAAGGCAATTTTGCTACAAACATGCAAATTTTACTTGTTTTTACTCGTAGTACTTCATTTAAACTTACAGTATAGTGCGTCAGAAAATAAGATTTTTACAAGATCTACAAGATCTAAAAAATCTACAAGATTTTCACAAACTATGATAGAGTATTAACAAACTTACTTGCAAACAGAACTTTCCATCTTCATGCTCACACTTTCAAGATATTCACAAACCAATTCAGGGTTGTGAGAGGGAAACGCCTACAATGTACTTAAAATGTAAATTACCATTTAAAAAACACCAAGCTCTACATAATTTAATATTCTATTTCTCTCAGTCTCTCCCTCTTGCTCTCAGCCAGTTTAACAGCCATTTTCATAGTTCACCGAGGTTGAATGGTTGACCTTTCCCCTTTAGGCACATTGAAGAAGAGTTTTTTAATAAAGTATATATATATATATATATATATATATATATATATATATATATATATATATAATATACAGAGTATGCACTTTTTGTACTTCTTTCACCTATGGTGTTACAACCAGAAACTAAACAGCAGCCAAATTCACTTCACAAAGACTCATGGATCCAGAAAGCACTTCTTTAATCAAAAAGCTGTGGGAATCTGGAATGACCTGCCGAGCCATGAAAATAAAGCAGAAACCTTGACAACCTTTTAAGAAATATCTGCATGAGATATTGGGACAGCTTAGCTCTTAACTAAACAAACAAGAACAATGACCTGAATGTTTTTTTCTTATTTGTCAAATTTCTTATGTTCTTGCCTTCATATTGGCCACATATGAGTTGGCTATGCAATTCAATGGTGCCTCCTCCAGGGCTGTTTCCTACCTTATGCTTGACATTGCCTGCATATGCTCAGAATGAAATATGAATGAATGAAATAAAGGAATACTCCACCAAAAACGATATTTTGTTTAAATGTTACTTAGTCCATGTGCCTGCGGTGAGCTGGCACCCTGCCCAGTGTTTGTTTCCTGCCTTGAGCCCTGTGTTAGGATTGGCTCCAGCAGACCCCTGTGACCCTGTAGTTAGGATATAGTGGGTTGGATAATAGATGAATGGATAGTCCATGTGCTTTATAGGGATAGTCAAGAAAAAATTGGAATCACTTTGTGATATTTTTGACACCCTGAAACTCCCCCAGCTGCACGGTGCACTAAAACTGTCAGCACTGAAAGGGATTGCTTGATGGTTGCCGAGGCAGGTTTGCAGCCTCACTGTGTAACACGCAAGTCAGCCAGTGGTTGATGTGGGGGAACAGTCTAACCTGGCCTTGTTACTGCTTGTTTTCTGTGTGTATTACAGTGGTAGGTCCCATTTGAATAAAGACCCTATCTGGTTCTGTTTTTTTTGGAATAGCCTGTGGACTCAGCATCTTCTGTCAGAGGCAAGACAGTGACTCATGCATCATATGGTACAAGGAGAGACTCTTGCACCGATTGATGCTCATGCCCTTGCCCCTCCACAGGACGTGCTGGTGAAGATGGCTCCCTCGGACAACCCAGGGTGTTTCTTATTCTGTTTTGACCACACAGCCACAGTGATATGCTGGGACAAGAGAGATTGGGCCAATATTTTGGCTACCATTTTGACCAGGTAGGACATACAGGTCATGCGAAATCTTTTTCCCAAAAGGCTTGATAATAATGACTTTCTGAAGCAACCGATCCTTCTCTGCTTGGCTCTGAGCCCCTTGTCCAAGGGTCATCAGTTTCGGCTGTGGCAAATTGATCCGGATCGGCCTATATGGGGTCTTGTCCAGGACTCAGTAGACCTGATTCAAAGCTGGTTTTGTGGAAACACCTTTGAGTGCATTGCGGAAAAGCTCGCTATTGATGCAGTCTTCTCAGGGATAAACAAAGTCCTTTGTGATGAAATGCTCTGGAGCTACGTCCACTGCCTGCTGGACCCGAACCACAGACTGGAGAGCACCAAAGCCATCTGGAAACAGAGGGGCTGTCCTAACTTGGCAGCAACTTCGACCCAACCATTACATCCCCACCCACTGGCCAATCACCTAAGCTACGGATCACGGTCTCTTGCCACCATTCCCTGCCTCAGTTTCTCCTGCTCAAGCCCAGGCCTCTAGAGTCACCCCTGTTGGTGACACATGGATTGACGGGTAGAAGGTGCTATTGTAGGAACTCCCCAACTGGGATCGCTGTGATTTAACCTGAGCATCTGGTTCAGGAGCAATGTTCCCTCTAAGGAGTAGCATATAGTGAGCAAAAAACATTGTTTATGAGTGACATTTTGTTTAAGCCAAAAATTTATGAGCACCAATTTTCACGATAAGTACGAGCGACGTCGTTGGAATATGCAATCGTGTGGGAAGTATGAGCGACGCTCACATGCTCAGCTTCGAGGGAACATTGTTCAGAAGTGCCGACATTTGCCTGCACAGCCCATGGACATCAGTCTAGTCCATTGATATGCAGTTCTCAGGCTTCCCCAAGGGTATTCAGGAAGGACAATTTCAAGGTCTCTATTCAGTTGGACTCTGGTAGTGACCTCTGTGTAGACTGCTGTGACTTGCTGCAACAGATTACCTACATAAATACGGACTGGATTAATATATGCTATGTTCATGGAGCCAGGAAACAATATGAGACTATCTTACTCCCTCTGAAATTTAAGAGGAGGAACATTAAAATTTTGACTGCCGTATCAGACACTTCACTCTGACCTCTTTTAAGAGGGAAGAGGAATGCCCTCTTTCCATGCATCCTAGCCACCCGCAAAGCACCTCTCTCTGCAATCAAGAGGTAAGGCTCGCTGCGGACAAGGTCGGTCAAGGAGCCAGCTTAGATATTGAACCTGATATGTCCAGTGAGATAGGGGACAACCCCTCGCCTAAGGATCCAGGACAATTGGAGAACTTTTTGCATCAGGTACTCACACCTCCACCCTCCTCAGGCTAGGCAGCAGCTACGGGCCCTGGAGAAACAATGGCTGAAGAGGAACGGGGTGCTGTGTTGGGCCCATGGGAAGTGGGACCTTATACTCCTAATAAGTTTACATGCCTGCAACGGGACAATATCAGCTTAGACTTTGCATTTAAACAAGCACATATCGCAAATGATCCTTACTATATGGAGCAGGGAGGGCTTGAATTTCAAAACACCACACTTTTTAATCAAGGATGGTGTCTTATATCAGGTGATTTCTGATTGCATAGGGAAGGGCTGTTTGAAGAGTCGATGGTCCCATAGAGGGAGAAGTTTTAAAAATTGCTCACACCCATGTTTTGGGGAGTCATCTTAGCACCAAGATCACTAGGGATCACATTTTGAAATGCTTTAATTGGCAGAATATGGGCCAAGATGTGGAACAGGTTTGTAAGTCTTATGCTGATTGTCAAGCTGTTTCCACTAATAGACCCACTAGGGCTCCCCACTCACTAGTGCCTATTTTGGAATGCCCTTTTGAGAGGATTGGGTTAGACATTGTTGAACCACTTCCTAAGAGTAAGAATGGTTATCAGTAGACGTTCGTGTTGGTTGATTATGCAACAAAGTGGCCGCTCTGTGGAAGGCCAACACCCAAGCTATTGCAAAGACTCTCAGAAATATTCATGCATATTGCCATTCTTCGTGAGATTTTAACTGTCCTGGGTATGTCCTACACTTCCCACATCATGAAGAAGCTGTGTGATAAGCTTGCAATTAAATAATTCAGCACCACTGTTTATCACCCTTCCTACTGTTTGCTATTCAGGAGTTCCCTCCCCATGCCTACACCAGTTAGAGTCTGTTCAAACTGTTATTTAACCACAAGGGGATAGTTTTTGGGAGAAATGAACAGGGGTTCACGGTGCAACTTATGGGGTGAGATTTGTTGTGTGGGTCGTTTTGCTCCAAGAGCAGATTTCTGCATTGTCCTCTAATGCAGTGGAGCATCAGCAGCATGAACAGGAGGCGCAAAAATGATAATTATGACAAGAAAAGCAAACGTAGCAAATTCTAAAAGGGCGATCACATACTGGTAGTAATCCGTCTGACCCCCATAAATTCCAGATGAAGTGGCTGCGTCCAGCCATAGTGGAGGAACTCATGAATCCCATAGAAAGCTGGGTGGTTTTGTTCGGTTCAGTTCTGTATAAATTTTAGACTCGTTAATAAGGTTTCCAAGTCTGATGCGTGCCCGATGCTGTATATTGATGACTTGTTGGAGAAACTCAGACTGTTGCTTGACAGTTTGGGGCTGGCTGGGCTGACAGCAAACACTAAAAAGTATAAATTGGAGATGTCAGAAATAGATTATTTGGGATATTCTATGGGGAAGGGTATAATTAAACCTCAGCTGGACAAGGTGGGTGAGGTGCTTGTGTATCCAAATCTGGAAATACAGAAGCAGGTTTGTGCTTTCCGAGGACTCATTGAATATTACAAACAATTCATTCTGAATTTCACACATAGGGCCACCCCTCTCACTGACTTGACAAAGGGCAGTACAAAACCTCACCATTGTCTGGACCAATGATTGTGAGAGGTCCTTGTCTGACTTAAAGGCCGCTTTCTCCTCATTCCTGGTTCTGCGGAATCCTGACTTTTCTACAGATAGATGCAGATAGAAGTGTTTTCTCAGTGTTTCGATGAGGAAGAACATCCCATCAAGTTTCTGAGCAAGAAATTACTCCCCAGGGAGTATAATTACTCAACCATCAAGAAGGAATGTTTGGCAATTAAGTGGGCTGTGGAGGCCCTCCGCTATTACTTGTTGGGCAGACAGTTTACCCTAGTAACAGATCGCATTACACTCCAGTGGCTCAAAAAGAAAGATACAAACTCCTGATTCACAAGGTGGTTTATTAGATTGCAGCTGTTTGCTTTTGATGTTCGCCATAGGCCCGGGTCTGCGCATGTCAACATGGACACCCTCTTGCACTTGGCTAAGCCTGGCTTAAACAGTTGCTTCATTCACTCTGTGGTGAACAATGGTGGGGGAGTAGGGGGGGGTTTAGAACTCCCCCAGATGCGTGGTGTGGTGAAACTCTGTCAACACAGCACAGGCAGGGATTGCTTGTCTGCCGCCGATGCAACCGCATGTTCACAGCCTTACCGTGTAACATGCTTCTCATGCTACTCGTGTTGCATAATCCACAAGAAAGATAGATAGATAAATAGGTAGAAAAATAAGTCAATAAATAAATATACACACACACTGGTCTGAACGCACATCCGAATGACTATAAAGCCTTGGCTGTCACAGTTACAGTGAGGCATTATGCAGCGTATTACTGTTGGTATAAAGGAACCCCAATAGCATTTCCAGACACACTTCTGCTGAATAATTTGTTGGCTGAAGGTACTCGGTGTTAGTGGGTCACAGAGAGGTTGTTGTTTCGGTGGGCTTTTTTTGAAGGGATGTTACCATCCCAGCACACCACATCATAGAAAATTGCACTGGCCATAACAGAGTTGTAGAAGATATGAAGGATGTAACTACTCATATTAATGGAACACAATATCCTAAGAAAAAAGAGCCTGTTCTGCCCTTTTCTCATTAGATTATTAGATTATTAGATAAACTTTATTCATCCCAAGGAGAATTTCACATGCATACAGCAGCAGAAACATAAAAGCAAGAATACAAATTTACAGGACAAATAATACAGTCAAACAATCAATCAATATGTAAAAATAAATAAGTAAATATTGTTTAGATATTTCAAAATAAACTTAACGAGTGCCCCAGGAAGAAGCATTGAAATACCTGATAGGACTGGGCAGACCCCCAGTGGTGCTTCTTAGCACACCATGGTGGAATGAGCCTGTGGCTAAAAGTACTCCAAGAGAGCACGTCCTCGAGGGGATGTAGGGGATATTTCATGATGGCATCCAATTTTTCCACCATCCTCTTTACTACATACTGTATATATATATATATTCCATATAGTTCCTCTGTGTTCCGAGACCAGTCCAACCTGTCATTAATGCTGACTCCCAAGTACATGTAGGAGTGGACTACCTCTACATCCACTTCCCGAATAGTGACCGGACATGGAGGCTGTTTGGTCAAAGTCAATAACCAGTTCCTTGGTTTTTCAGATGTTAGGATATAGACAGTTCTCTTTGCACCAACAAACAATTTCTCCACCTGACTCCTATACTCTATTTAGCCCCCCTTGTTAGTACACTCCATAAGTGCAGAATCATCTGAGAATTTCTGTAAGTGACAGGACCTGGAGATATATTTATATTCTGAGGTATACAGAGTGAAGAGGAAAAGAGACGGGCCTGTTCCTTGTGGTGCTCCAGTGTTGCTCACACAGTCCATGAGTCTCACAAACTGCAGTCTGCTTGACAGATAATCCATTATCCAGGATGCTATAGGCTCTTCCACCAGCATATCTTTACCACTTAACTGGGATATGACTGGATGGTGTTTAAAGCACTGGAGAAATCAAGAAACATAATCCTTACAGTGCTGCCAGCTTTATCCAGGTGAGAAGAAACCTTGTGTGGCAGATAGATATTATCCAGTCATATGCTCAAAACATGCAAAACACATGCATTTTTTTCAAAAATATTTTAACATTTACTTCCAGAAAAAGCAGAATACTTTCTAAACAGTACAACACCGCCCCATAATTATGTGCTTTTGAATTGAAGACAGAGATCCTGACCAATAAATAAGGAGAAAACATGGGTCTTTAGTGCTGGTGCACGTTTCATTTTGTGTGCGCATTCCTTCCTCGTTCATGAGAGCATTTTCTGTATGTGGTTTATTTTTAAAAAATGTATTAAAAAATATGTTTGGGGCATTGTGAGTAAACAAGTGGATGACCTTGTATGTAATTTATGTGACGTGAGTAACACAACATTTTTTTCATGGACATTTTGATTTTGTTTGCTGATGTCCTGCAGTGGTCACCTACTCTGACCATTGAATAAATAACTTTCTTTCCTCCTTTCTGCAAGAAAACATGAGATTTAATTATTTTCTCATCACTATAAAGCACAGGAGGTAAGTAACACATTTAAACAAAGTATTGTTTTTGGGTGGAGTTTTGCTTTACCAAGGCTTCAGAATGTCATGGTGTGCTATGTATTCACATTTCTGTCTGTCCTGGGTTCAATCCTGTCTTGAGTCTAATAATGCTGCGATTGGCTCCAGAGCCCAGAAAATGAGATTCAGGTAATGAATTAACGGGTGGACTTTTCAAAAGCCAAACTGTCCTAAATTCTTTCTTTCTTTCTTTCTTTCTTTCTTTCTTTCTTTCTTTCTTTCTTTCTTTCTTAAGTAAATGTGTATCAATTTGCATATTATTATTGGACTTACTTTGCACCACTTTAATTTACAGATATTTGTTCAAGTACAAGAGGGACACATTGGCTCAAGCCGTTTGCATCTCATTAGCTTTGTTTTAACCATTTTAGGCTAGGTGTTTTTCTAGCATTCTTTGTTTATTTACACACACAGGTAAAGTGGCTTAGTCCAGGCAAACACAGATGTGCAGGTGCCCCTGTAGCATGGACGTGTTCTTTAGCTCAGACGTCCTGTAAAATCTTGTAAAAGTAAGTAACTTTTAGTCAATTGCTCAGTTCATGGTTTACGTTGACTACAATGAACATGGACCTGACCTTTTGTCTGATTATTGGTAAGTTAGTTTGTTTCTTTGTTTTTGTTTCTATTTTGCTTTTGAAGATTTTTTTAGAATTATCAGGCATGGCTCAGTACTGTATGTCTAGTCAATGTGAAATTGACTTCAGCAGTTGAAACAGGGTAGCTTGATAGCAAATCAACACTCTTTATTACTTCTATATGTATCTTGCTAAATGTTCTCTTCCAGTCCTTTTTTTAAATATGTTACGTACTATCAATTACTCAGTGTACAATATACAGTACATTTACAAATAAAATACCAAATAACTTATGATAATAAATAGACAACTTTGCAATAAATACATGGACGTGGTTGATGCCCTTTCAGCTCATTGACAAAGTGCTGTATGCCTCTTGAAAAGTGACTCAATGAAAATCATCTGTATTGTTTATACCAGCATGATTTGGTATGTCAACAAGTAAAGCAAAGCGAGTGCGAAATGAGATCAAGTATTGCTTATTCTACAAAGATATTGTAAAATGTCCTGGACACATTTGTTGGTACCTCTAGAAAAGATCTTAAATAACTGGATTGGAGTGATTTTTCAAACTTGCTGTTTTCTTTAATTCCTGTCACACGTCTCCAATCGTGCAATCAATCGTTCAGGCTGTTTAAAAGGAGAAACGCTGTCCCTTTGCTGTTTGGTGTCAACATGTGTCCCACACTTAATATTGACCAGAGAAAGCAAAAGAAAGAGTTGCAAGCAAGTTAAAGGCAAAAGCTATAAGACAATCTCCAAGCAACTTGACTGTCCTGTGTCAACATTTGCAAATATCATTAAACTGTAGCAAAACTCTCTGGACGCAGACACAAAGGGAAAATGGACCCCAGAATGGGCATAAAGATAGTGAGAATGTTAGACAAAAAGCCAAGGACAACTATCATTGAGACACAAGCTAAAAGTCCGAGGTCAAGGTCCAACAGTGTCTGATCGCACCATTCGTCGCTTTTTGAGTGGCAGTGGACTCAATGAAAAAAGACCCAGGAGAACTCCACTGTTGAAAGAAAATCATAAAAAAGCCAATCATAAAAAATGTTTATTGACAAGCCACAATGCTTCTTGTAAATGTACTTTGGACAGATGAGAGCTTTTTGGCAAGTCACATTAGCTCTATGTCCACATATGAAAAAATTACGATTTTAAAGAGAACAATGCATTGCCTACTCTGAAACATGGAGGAGGCTCGGTTGTGTTTTGGGACTGCTTTGTTGTATCTGGCACAGGGTACTTTTAAAATGTACAGGGAACAATGAAATATTAAGACCACCAAAAAATTCTGGAGCAAAACATACCACCCAGTGTCAGAAAGCTCTGTCTCAGTCGCAGGTCGTGGATCCTCCCAACAGGATAATGACCCAAAACACACAGCTAAAAGCACCCAAGACTGGCTAAGAACAAAACATTGGGTTATTTTATGAACCCTCATTTGAATATTGAACATCAATGGAAAGAATTGAAACATGCAGTCTGGAGACAGCCCTCTTCAAACCTAACATAGCTGGGACTTTTTGTTCATGAAGAGTGGGCCAAACTACCTGTGGACAGGTGCAGAAATCTCATTGCAAGTTCCATAAAGCGTTTGTTTGCACTTGTTGCCTCTAAAGATCGTGCATCAAAATATTAGGTTAAGGGTCCCATCATTTTTGTCCATGTCATTTTCACTTGTGTTATTACGTGAAATGTTCTGTTGAATCAAAACTCTACAGCAACCTCTGATTTTTGTTAAATATGCAATGAACAGTGAGGGGTGCCAATTACTTTTGTCAGTTTCAAGTTACTTCAGAGACAAGTAAGGGTACCAACAAATTTTCCACACATACACTAAAAGTTAAAAGTATCAGAACACACAACTTTTATTGAAATTTTCACCATTTAATGCCTAAATGTACTCTTAAATTAAAGCATATCACAAATAAACAATTGGAGATAATAAAGAAATCATGTAATCATTTTGGTTAACAAAGTCTAATCTAACTTTTTGATTCATCAAAGTAGCCACCATTTACGGCTGCAACAGTCGAACATGCTCATGGTATTCTTTCTTCAATGAAAATCAAAAATTGTTTGCAAAGTTCTGTTGCAGGCATTCTCATAAATGTTTTGGACTTGTACAGTAGGTTGTCTTGCTTTTCAGCCTTCTGTCCACCTTATCCTAAACCAGATTAGTGAGGTTTAAGTCTGCAGACTGCGCTGGCCATTCGATGGTTTGAAGCTCACCATCTTCTCATTTTCATCTGAGGTATTACTAACAATGTTTGGAGGTATTCCTTAGTTCATTACCTTGCTCTAGGATGAACACCTGACCAATTAGGTGTACAGTCATGGCCAAAGGTTTTCAGAATGACACAAGTACTGGTTTTCACAAAGCTTGCTGCTTCAGTGTTTTTAGACCTTTTTGTCAGATGTTTTTTATGGTATGCTAAAGTATAATTACAAGCATTTCATACATTTCAAAGGCTTTTATTGATAATTACATTAAGTTTATGCAAAGAGTCAAACAGGTTCTCAATGGGATTAAGGTCTGGAGAGTTTTGTTTCGTTCCCTGAGCCACTTAGTTATTACTTTTGCCTTATGGCACAGTGCTCCATCATGCTGGAAAAGGCATTGTTGGTCACCAAACTGTTCTTGGATGGTTGAGAGAAGTTGCTCTTGGAGGATGTTTTGGTCCCATTCTTTATTCATGGCTGTGTTATTATAGAAAATGTGAGTGAGTCCACTCCCTTGGCTTGAGAAGAAACTCCACACATGAATGGTCTCAGGATGCTTTACTGTTGGCATGACACAGGTCTGATGTTCTCCGAAAAATCTTTTTTCCAGATGCCCCAAACATTCGGAAAGGGGATTCATCAGAGAAATGACTTTACCCCAGTCCTCAGCAGTCCAGTCCCCATACTTTTTGCAGAATAACAGTCTGTCCCTTGGCTTCTTTCCTGCCTTTCTTGACACCAGGCCATCCTCCAAATGTCTTTGCATCACGGTGTGTGCAGATGCACTCACACCTGCCTGTTGCCATTCCTGAGAAAGCTATGCCCCAGTCACCCAGCTGAATCAACTTTAGGACACGGTCCTGGAGCTGGTTGGACTTTCTTGGGTGCCCTGAAGCCTTCTTCACAACAGCTGAATCTCTCTATTCTAATTCAGTCAGCATGACAGAGTGATCTCCAGCCTTGTCCTCATCAACACTCTCACCTGTGTTAACAAGAGAATCACTAAAATGATGTCAGCAGGTCCTTTTGTGGCAGGGTTGAAATGAAGATGAAATGGGTTTTTTGAGATTAAGTTTATTTTCATGGCAAAGAGGGACTTTGCAATTAATTGCAATTTTTCTGATCACTCTTTATAACATTTTGGTGTATATACAAAAATTGTAATTATAAAACCTGAGGCAGCAAACTTTGTGAAAATTAATATTTGTGTCATTCTCAAAACTGTTTGCCACAGCTGTATACTACAGGGAAGCTGAATGGTGCTGAAAAATACTGTGGTAGGCCTTTTGATTCTGGGTACCAGTCATCTGTACAAGTCACAAATTTAGGATAACGCAAAACATCCCAGACCATCACATGGCTTCCTTCTCCATGTCTGACAGTCAAATATTTGAGGTACCATCATTTTGCTAACTTGAAGGATTTCAAACACCCTGAGTGATGAACCAAATATTTCAAATTTTGATTCAGCAGTCCATAAGACCTTCTTTCTGATGTTCAGTAATCCACTTAGTATTATTTTGCAGTTTTTAACAATGACTCTCACTGCCACTCAACATATCAGACTTGCAGCTTACTGTTCTCTTCACAGTTGAAAGTGACACTTGCTTGCTTCAGTGACTGTTGAGCTGTGCTTGAAGCTGGTTGTCCTATGAGGTGCCTATCAATCAAGCTATTCACTCTCAGAAACTTATCTTCTGATTCTGTTGTGGAATGTTCCCATCAGTGTTTCCTCCAGTTTCCAATTTTCTTCTGATGATGTTGAAACTTGTCCTCACTGACACCTTGGCTTCCTTTGTAATATCTCTAAAAGAAAGACAACCCCTTTTAAGGGCTGTAATGGTCTGACACTCTTATTTTGTTAATTGCCTTTCTTTCATCATTATGACAGCAATATACAGTGCAGAATGGTCCAAACAGAGTTTTAGAGGGTGTGGAAACCATTTGTTCCAGCACTTTTTTTATAAAGACAGAAAGTTTATAAGTAATCATCAAAAGTTGGAACACCTGTAGAAACTGTTTGCATCAACTCTCAAGGCTTGATTAACTTCCATTGTTGCAGAAAATCTGGAAGTTGTTAACCCACTGCTTGTTCCCACGAGAAAAGCCTTTCTGTACAAATATGAAAAAGGATTTTTTTTTTTAGTTTTTGGTAACCTAAACTTTTTTTTAACCTTTGTACCATTTCAGGTTATTCACTGGACTTAAACTGCTTAAATTTCAATAAAAACTTGAAAAATAGGAATGTTCTAAAACTTTTGAACTGGTAGTATGTGTGTAAACATACACACATATATTATATCTTATATATAAACGTCTATACGTGGAAGTGTGTGTGTCTATCCAGCCCAGAAGTGAGAGGTGGAGTCGGAGTAAGGACTCCACCTCCGAGGAAACAGAAACTCGCTTAGCCACTAATAACACTAACGAGGCAAGCACATCAGCAAAACAAAACCTCAGAAGAAAGACAAAGTCCCTTAGCCATTAACATCAGCAAAATGGTATTTATTTTACTTTTACTTCTGCTGCTAATACACAAGCGAGGTGAGCATGTCTGAAAAATGAAGCTTCCAAAGAAAGACAAAGTCGCTTAGCCACTAACATCGACGAAACGGTATCCCTTTTATATTTCCTCCCACCGCTAATGCACAAGCGATGCAAGCACGTCAGCAAAACGAATCCTCCTAGGAGAGAGACACCCAGAGTATTTCCTTTCAATTACCTGACATCTCTACATTTCAATTTTTTCTGATGATTTCAATAGTTTCTAGGACCCTGGGCTTTTTACAGCACGGGCTTACACAGCTAGTATATAATAATAATGACAACATTAATACCACCTGCCTAATATTCTGCAGTTCCCCCTTGTGCCACCAAATCTGCTCTGATTCTTTAAGTCCTGTAAGTTGTGAGGTGGGGCCTCCATAGATTTACTTTTCCAGCACATCCCACAGATGCTTAATTGGATTGAAATCTGGGGAAACTGGAGGCCAACTTAACACCTTGAAATCATTGTCATATTTCTCAAACCATTTCTGAACAGTTTTTGCTGTGTAGCAGGGCACTTCATCCTGCTGAAAGAGGCCACTGCCATCAGGGAATATTGTTGCCAAAAAGAGGTGTACGTGATCAACAACAATCTTTAGGTAGATGGTGCGCATAAGTAAAACCACATGAACACCAGAGCACAAGGGTTCCCAGCAGAACATTATCCTCCATTGGTTTGCCTTCATCCCATAGTGCATCCTGCTGCTATCTCTTCCCCAGATAAACAACAAACATGCACATGGCCATCACATTATCTAAAAGAAAACATGATTCACAAGCCCAGGCCACCTCCTTCAATTGCTCCATGGTCCACTTCTGACGCTCACATACCCATTGTAGGCACTTTGGTGAATCCCATTTTTTGAGTTGAAGCTGCTGAACTTTCTTAATTTTGGGAAAACGCAGCTACATTTTCGTCAGAAAGCTAGCCATCTGAAGGCCTGGAACTTGAACTGGAATCTACCAATCCAAGCACGGAGGACACTTCCGCTACACAACTTGTCAACGAAGAAAAAGAACTGAGCTATTCCGAGGTACTGTGCTCTTATCTACTATCTCTGCATGATCGTAAATGAAAGCAAGGTCGCCATACCCTGAGAAGAATTGAGAGACTGTGATATTATAAAAAGACATTGTGGATGATCGGTTATGCTTTTGCCTGAGTCATTGAAGCCTTATTGCAAGGAAGTAATCTGCTTTGTTGGAACGTCCCGATTATGACGAAATTGCTGTCAGGAAACGTCCTGTCATTTACTAAAACTGCTGTCATGGCAACGTCTAAGCATAGCTCAAGTGAAATCGGGAGTGATTTAAGTACAGACTCAAAGTCAGAGAATGTAATTGGAGATCTTAAAGGTCACATAAGTTGGAGGAAAGATAAGCTTTCTGTGCTTATAACTGAAATTGAAAGTCTTAAAGACACTTCAGGAAATCATTTAGTAGTAGCAGAAAGACTTGAAAATTTTTGTGAGACGCACAGAGAGATAGAGGAGTTGCATAAAAGGCTATTACCTGCTTTAAGTAAGGAAGGAGCCATCAAGAAACAGAAAACGCCATTCGCCGAAAGCTCTAAGAAATGGAATGAATTTATTGATGCTACAGCGGTATGGCTGGAAGACACAAATAACCTGTTAACACACACATCTGATGAACAGCTAGTTAATCAATTTGAAGAGATGCAATTACAGGAACGGGATCGCTCAAAGTCAAAAACACGAAAGACGTCTCCTCAGTTAAAGCATGCTCTTGATATTAAACTTGATTCTTTAGCCTAGAAAACCGCTACCGCATTATCACCTTCTACAGCAGTGTTGGTTGAGCAATCGACACTTGATAGAATCCTACAAAGGTTAGATGAACTTGAGTCCGAAAGGCAGATACGGTCAGTAACTGCCTCAGGGCAGCCATTGTTTTACGGACACGGTCTTATTGATATGTTATTTCAGAATCAAGCCGAAAATCAAAAAAATCAAGCCGAATATCAAAAGAATCAACCTGAATGTCAGAAAGTAATCACAGATTTGGCTAAATCGCTAAATGATCAAAGGACAATACCAGCTCCAGCACCTCCTGCACCACGTGGTGAAGTACCTCACAGACAGGTCCCTTTATTCTCAGGTGACCCATTGGCTTATGCAGACTTTATTAGGGCCTTTGATAACGCTGTTTGGGATGTGTTAGAAAACCCTCAAGATAAATTAGATTATTTGAGCACGGGCACTCTGACTGGTCTACAACTTTGCAATATATAGTGCATAGCAAGCTGTAGTGCACTGTGCCTTCTGACACCTTTCTGTCATGGCTAGCATTAAGTTTTTCAGCAATTTGTTCTAGAGTAGCTCCTCTGTGGGATCGGACCAGATGGGCTAGCTTTTATTCCCCATGCGCATCAACGAGCCTTGGGCTCCCACAACCTTGTCATCAGTTCACCAGTTATCATCCCTTGGACTCGTTTAGTAGGTGCTAACCTCTGCATACCGGGAACACCCCACAAAGGCCTGCCATTTTGGAAATGCTTTGACCCATTTGTCCAGCCATCTCAATTTGCCCTTATCAAAGTTGCTTAGATCATTACTAAGCTTGCCCGTTTATTCTGCTTTCAACACATCACCTTGGCTGTCTAATATGCATATATATATACACACACACTGTACATGGAATAGGCTCCAGCCCCCCATGACCCCATTCAGGATTAAGAGGGTTCAGAAAATGGTATAGTATGATATACTGTATATATGGAATAATGATTAATGAAGAGATAAAGAGCGAAATGGAATACTCTAAACTATTTATGGTAAGTTGTGTTCACATCCAGGTAGGAGGCAAATTCATGAATGAACTTATCAATTCTAAATCTAAATATATATAAAATACAGTATAAATATACAGTATATATATGTGTGTGTGTGTGTGTGATTTTTGATGACAGCATTTTTTCTGTGTTAAAGTTTTGCATTTCAGACTGTTTATTGAGTGTCTACTATTTTTTCAGGAACTTCCTTCATTTTTCCTGTAACAATGTATACATTTATAAATAATAATGAGACCTGGAACTCTTCACTTCAGTTCTGCCATCTTCTGGGCACTGACTTAGTTTCAGTTCCTAGTGCTTCAGTTCTGTCGCTTGTGGAGCTTATTTTTAGTTTCTCTGGTGAAAGTGTCTGGATAGGCCTGTACAGAGGGAGTGACAACTGGAGATGGTCAAATGGAGATGACGTTACTTATTACAATTGGAGCTCTAATACACAAAGAGACCTTTTTGCTGTTTCTATTAATTCTGAAGGAAGCTGGGATCAGTCTGTGTCTGACGACTTGAATGCTTTTATGTGCTACAAAGGTAACATAACTTTAACTTACAACTTCATCATTCAGTTAGTGCTTGTACCATTCATTACTTTTTAAAAATATCATTTTTTTTTATTTTTGCTTTTAAGAGTAATCATGTTTAATAGTTTATTACAATTAAATTAGCAGAAAAAGTTCATGGCTGCAATATCCTGGAAACCTCGTTGCTCCAGGAACCTGTTTTTGACTCTCAGTCGGTCCATCCATCTGTTTTCTGCTTTCAACCTGAAGGGAGCCAGTATCACACACTGCTACAACCTACATCCATCCATCCATTATCCAACCCACTATATCCTAACCACAGGGTCATGGAGGTCTACCGGAGCCAACATCAGCCAACACAGGGCACAAGGCAGGAAACAAACCCTGGGCAGGGTGCCAGCCCACCGCAGTACAACCTACATGCATCAGGGTATTTATCTAACACATACATTTTAAATGTAGCAGGAAAACATAAATAATCTGAGAACATCTTCTGCAAACATTGGGAGAACATGGAAACTCCACACAGGCACATTGGACAAGTCTGAGCTCTGATGCAGAAACAGTAATCACTGCACCACTGTGTCAACACCATTTCAAATTCCCATAAGTTCAATATTCACAAATTCTAAATACAGGTGGGTCTCAGGTTATGGTGGATTCAACTTAACTGAAATTGTGCATATGTAAAAGAGCAATAACCACCTCCCAACCCTAACATCCCCAATTTTTTTCCTTTCAACTAAATTTGAATTATTTGTCTTCCAAGCAGCTTCTGTTGTAACTTGAGTATGAAGCAACCTGGTTGTGGCAGATGAATATATAACAACTGTAACTGACATGTGGGCATAGTAGACCACTGTATGGACCTTGTAACCATTTTCAGTCATTTTGAATGTAAGCTATGGTGCACAAAACCACACTACTGAGTTCCTTCACTATAAGCAGCTGGATGGACAGCTGGCCATTTAAATGAATGGTATAGCCTGTTGCTTGAAATTCCCAGCATTCCAAGGAAGTGATTGTTATGCTAATGCCAGGGATGCCTGTCCCAACTGAAGTGCATGATTTGTTTATTTCATCTTTTTGTTGTCCAAGTATTTTTCAGATTCTGTTATTGAATCTGGTTTTCATTTGGTTTAATTTTAAGCTTCACCTTAGTGTTCCTTGTCTGTCTTGCTTAGTGTGTGTGGAGCTTAAAGATGGCAGCTGTCTAATTAGGCAGCAGAAGAAGGCTCCACAGCTTCAGCATTAGGTTTGTCACTTTCCTTCTTGTTTGTGATCTTTGCTGCATTTTAATATTGGGTTTGCTGGCTTTGTCTCCTGTTTCATATTTAAAGTACTGTATCTGGTTCTGTCTTTGTACTTGGTTGTTTCAGGTTGGACGTTCAGGCAAACCTATTTGGTTTAACTGAGTTTGCTGCTGCTGCTCCTCCTGCTTTTTTTTTTCTGAAATCCTGGAGTAATTAAGTATTAAAAGTTTTGTTTTTGGGTTAGAGTTTGTTATATTTTTTCTCTTCTCTTTTTCTGGACATTTCTTAAAAAGTGTTTGCCCCAGTTTTGGTCCTAGGTAGGCCTGAAGCCTGCTTGTTGAGTTTGAGGCTTGGCTGCCAGTGGTGAAAATGGCTCTGGGGAGCCAGACCAAAGTGACATTCTGGTCTAGCTGGTGGATTTAATTCCTGCAACACATTTTGTGTACTTTGTGGTAGAAGGATTCAGGACAGTGTCATAGATGAGTGCCATGGTTCTGTCAGGTTGCTTTTCTTGTGCTCCATTTTAACGTCTATCCATCCATCCATTATCTAACCCGCTATATCCTAACTACAGGGTCACGGGGGTCTGCTGGAGCTAATCCCAGCCAACACTGCTCATTGTGTAATTTAAAGCACGTTTCACATATGTATAATGTGTATTTATATTCTTTTTATAATATTTCATTATTGTATGGGTTAGCTTCCATGTGTGTTCACCTGTGCTGTTATGTCCCTTGTGCTACATGGGTGGTTCCCCAAGAGGCAGGGCCAGGCCACCCGTGCACTGTGACCCACTGTTCAAATACTGTCTATTGAATGTTCTTGGTGGTTTTGATGAGTTCTACTTGTATTTATTTATTTTTGCTTTTGTGTTGTTCCAGGATTTTGAACTTCATGCTCTGTTTATGACCATTCTTTCTGGATTTGTGTTTCTGAGACTTGTTTGACACTGGATTGCCTATTTTAGGCAAATTCTGCCGTGTCTTTTGTCCTGCATGGAGCTTTTCTTATGAAGGTCATTTTTTGTGCAAATTTTTTTATGTATCTACCCGTACAGCCACTGCGAAGAGGAAGTGACACTCTGAGTGATTTCTCAGTAAAGACGGCACACATTTGACAGTTATTAGTCAGTGGTGTGTTTTCATGCCGTCATTATGCCTTTTTCAGCTCTCTGAGATAATTTATCATTATCAAAAAGTGCAGGGTGTTTAACCATTAGGTTGGCATACATTGCTGTTCATACCCATTGTTCAGTTTAGTTTAAATTATTATAAAATGTTTGTGATTCGTGACATAAAGAACAGTAACATTGAATCACTGTCATTTTATTGGTAACTCTGAAATGTTTATCTGTGAAATGAGTAATAAAACATAATGTCATTTTGTCGATTTCCTGTTCGGTGTAAGTTCCAACTTACATACAAAATTGGCCTGCAAATGTCTGCAAGAACACAACTTGTTCATAACCCTAGACCCACCTGTAACTGTTACCATGAATTAATGTCATTATCACTTTTTATTTATTAACTGATAATCTAATGGTTCAAGAACTACCAACGTGGTTTTACAGGTACTTAGGTATGTTACTGCCATTTAAGTTGTTTATTTACTTACCTTTCTTGTAGAAACCAGTAACATCTTTGAGCGGTACATTCTTATGGGCTCTCCGATGTCTTGGATGTCTGCTCAGAACTACTGCAGAACACATTATACTGACTTTGTAAGTGTCCAAAATGAGACACAAAATAGACATCTAACGATTTTGGCAAGAGGTCTACGTTTTTGGATTGGTCTGTTCAATAATCCATGGAAATGGTCAGATGGAACCAATTATACTGTCAACAACTGGGCCAGCGGACAGCCAGACAATAATGGTAATAAAGAAAACTGCACAATGATGCATTACCCATCAGGACATTGGTACGACATGCCATGCGACAACAAATACAAGCTCATGTGTAATGGTAAGACAAGTATTATCTTTCACTTAGTTTTATAGTATTTAACTGAAAACTTAATTTTGGCACCTAAATATTTTGCATTGTCCTAAGTGGAGCTTCACTTATAGTCAGTACAGGGGGGAACAATGGGTTTATAGCAATACAAGAATATCAACCAAAAATTGTTATTTATTTTAAATTAATTATTACAGAATAACAACAAATTAATCTGTAGAAAAAGTGTAGTCATCTGCTCTTCCTGGTCAACAACTTACCTTGAAGTTAAGCAAGACTCTTCATTAAAACCAAAGAAATCCAAGTACCAGTCGGCATAGAGGAACCCCAAAACTACTGAACCATTTTAAAGAATGTTAAGAAAAACACATACCAGAGTCTGTGCTTAGAACATAAAGGCTTAAAATGTTTCCAAATGAATCTTTTATTATTAATGTAGCAACCCATGAAGGAACCCCACAGGACACCAGGTATGCTTTTGATGGATGCCAGAGCCCCTTAGTTTATTAGTGCAATGCAGTCCCTAACATGGTTTCCTCTCTCATCACCCCAATGTTAAGGTCCTAGGCACACCATAAAAACAAGAAAATCACAAACACTTATGGCCTCATTTACTGCTCCAGCTAGCACTGTTTTCCTCTTAATCTCATGCTAGTCTGCCTCCACTATTCTCCTGAATCTCCTGTGCTCCTCAGCTAATTGGTTTTTTTTTTGTTCCCCACACTCTGTCTCTCTGCTTTGTCACTAATTTTGTCCCGTCTCTGAACAGACTGCAGTTCCGGATGCTTCATTTCCACTACTGCTGTCGGTGCACGGTGGGGAAGCCTAGTTAGTATTACGATAATTTACAATACTTTAGACGAGTAAAATACTTTCATCAGATTAGATTAAATGAAATATACTTTAATAACCTTTAATAATAAAATTCAAGATATGTTAAATGAATACTGCACCTAAAAATGATACTTTGAGGTGCAGATATATATTACTTATTACACAATGTGTAATATACAAGTCATATACATGGGATATACATTATTTACCCAGTGTGATTCATATTTATGGCCAAGAAAAGAATTTAATCTCATGTTTTAATGGAGAACAGTGATACAAAGTTTCTAATAGAACAGGTGTCTGTGGTGACCAATGCTGTACATCCTAAAAAATATTAAAAACGTTGAGGAAAAAAAACATTTTACTCGTGTTGCATAATCCACATATCAAGTCAACCAGTTGTACACTCCAAACATGTAAAACACATGCATTTTTTTGCTAAAACATTTTAAAATAAATACCTGTGGAAAATGAAAGTAGTCCACAACTGGCCAACCTGTTCACACAGGATCACACTTTTGAATTGATGATAGGACTCTTGACCAATGAATAAACGGGAGAGGCGGGGCTTTAATTCAAAAGTATGATCCTAAGTGAAAGGGCTTTCTGTCAGTGGACTGCTGTCATTTTGCAGAGGTATTTTCTTAACAATATTTTTATAAAAAATGTATGTGTTTTACACGTTGTGAGTGTACACCTGGATGACCTGATGTGTGGATTATGCAATACAAATAATAAAAGTAAGATGTTTTTCATTGACATTTTAGTTATTGTTTGCTGTTGTCCAGCACTGATTACCATAGTCTGCCATTCTATTAGATAATTTTATCTATATTTTTAATGAACACATAACATTAAATTTTTTTCTTGCCCATCACTACTAACCACATGCTGTAATATTCATTTAAATACTCATTCATTACATATTTTCCACATAATCTAGCATCATTCCTTTTCACTCACACACAATTTATTCACCATCAACATCAGAATTAATACTGAGTAAAAGATAGGAAAGACTTATCACTCTTTTTCCCACATATTCATTGTCTTTCCTCATCACATGTCCAAACCACTTAGTCCTTACTTTTCTGTACTTTCTTAGATATCTCTCCTTCTTTTGTTGTACCTCTGAAAGTCTCATTCTTTATTCTGTTCTTTTTTGTAACTCCACACATCCATCTCAACATTCTCATTTCTACCACATCTGACTTGTTCTTCTATGCTCCCTTTACTGCCCATGTCTCAGCTCCATACCTCATTGCTGGTCTTTCCATTATCTTAAAGTCCTTCATCTTAATTCTTTGATCACCCAATACTCCTGATACCTTCTTCTAATTGTCCCATCTACACTGCACTCAGTGGGTTATCTCTGCATCTCATTTTCCATCTTGACCCACCTCTGATCCTAGGTATTTAACTTTATCTACGCTTTTTTTGATAGCTCTCCCTGCAAGCTAACTTCTGAATCCTGATCATCATTATTGTGTCTTCCTCCTTTTTATCTTCAGCTCTTTCCAAGACCCTTCTCCATTCTTCTAATATCCTCTCAAACTTGCTCTTTTCTGGTGCTACACAACACAATGGCACCAAAAAGCCTGCACCAGTGATTTTGGTCTTTTATCTCATTGGTTAATACATCCATAACCATATCGAAGAGGTAAGGATCCCTGGTGCAGACCTACTCTAACTGGGATCTTGTCTGCTACCCCAACACTGCCCTTAACTCGACCCCTCACTCCCTCATACATATCCTGGGCAATCCACACATACATCTCTGGTATTTCTTTCTCTCCCCTGCACCTCCAGACCTCTTGACATGGCACACTATCATAAGCCTTCTCCATATCAGTTGACACCATATGCAATCCTTCCTGTTTTTCAATGCAATGACTGCATGAGCTGTTCCTCTCCTTGGCATAAAACCCAACTGCTCCTCCCCTATGGTGGTCTTTTCCCTAAGCCTTCTTTCTAAAACTTTTTCTGAAATTTTCATTGTATGTGACATCAGCTTCATCCCTCTATAATTTCCCCAATCCTGAATTTCACCTTTCTCCTTATACATGGGTACAACCACACTGTTCCTCTACTCCTCTGGTGTTCTTTTCTGTTCATAGATCTTCTGCATTACATCCCACAACACATTTACTCCCTCTTCTCTAAAACTCTTATACACTTCTGCTGGTATTTCAAAATACTTTCAAAAAGTAACAAAATACTGCTCCTTATAACAAGACTTATTTTGGGTTAACTTAAATTATTTATCTTTTAAACATTTGGAAACCTTATTTTTCCAGCTGCCAAGTTAACTCCATCATTTATGTTTAAATTAAACATTTGAAAAGAAAAAAATGAAGGTATGAAAAATACTGATCTGCTGTGCTCCAGAAAACATTTTGATTCTGCTCTCAGAAATATGAAATCTTACCTGGAGATAGAATGAAAGCTCTAAAACATGTGTCATTGAATGTGTTCATTAAGAGTGAGAAATGGTTTCTAATTAAGAAATTAGTTGTAGCAAAAATGGTGTCTCTACAGTAACTACACCTAAGATTCCAAATTAGCTAGTTGCTTTTTCCTTTTAAAAGGGCATGGATATTCTGTTTTTCAATATGTGTATAATCTTGAGATGTGGATCAATACTTAACATTTTTACTTGAAAAAATGACATATTCAGTAAGTTTTTGTTAATATTGGTACCATTCACCTCCATTACAAAGGGCAACAGTGGACTTGTTATTTTTTTAAATTTATGCAATATGCTTCATTTAAGAATGCATTTTTTATATACTTTGTTAATCCCCATGGGGAAATTGTCTTTTTTGACCTTTGGGGGTCAGGGTGCAGGGTCAGTCTTTACACAGCAGCCCTGAAACAATTTTCAGGTTAAGGGCCTTACTTAAGAGTAGGATCCCTTTAATTTTATTTAACAAATTAATAGATACTATGATTGTGAAGAAATAACTGACTTAAAAAATTACCAAACTTATCCTTTAACTAATTGAACTATATTAGTCCAAGTCTAAATTTTAGACCTGGATAAGTGATTGAGCAACATGGCAAGTTCTTAATGTAAAATCAGAATGAGACTGATCATCTTTATTGCCTGAAAAGTCAATATTCTGAGATGAAAAAGTCCATCAGTATCAAAACATGAGGGGGCAGAGGGATATGGAGAGAAACAATTGAACACAGTTGGTCAGCAACAATGACCAAAGAGATACCACAGGGGCTGTGGGTAGTCCCAAAATGTGTGGGAGAAGGTTCCAAGAAAATTGAGGGAGCAAAAGTGGCATATAGAATCGGTAGTGAGGCCCATTAGATAGAGTGTTTGTGGTGAAGGGTGTAATCAATGTGTAATTTGAGTGTTGATGATCAGAATCAATAAATACAACAGAGATTGATACATGTAAGACATGAATTGTGCACCTAATCCTAAAACACGAGAACCAGAAATCAGAAATCAACATTTGAAGTCAAAATTTAAAACTAAAGTCTTTGCCTTTAGCACTTCGAGGAAAAACACCTAACTCTCATAGCAAATTAGAATACCCACAAATATGGACAACTAGAAAGTGTTTAATGCTGACCTTTATTGATAACTATTTAATCTTCTGTTGCACACTAAGGAACTAAGGTAGCAATCACAACAAAAGGATCTCAAAATGGCAGTGTCCATGTAAAAGCCAAATGGTGACTTGTACTAAATTATTTCAATTAATTACATCTTAAAATCTGGGATAACCAGTAATAGCTAGGAATGACTGGGTGGCAGATGAGAACAGCTTGGTGATTACTGAAGAGACAGTTTACAATTTGAGAAGATGGCACCATGGCAGGAATAGGTTAGTGGCCTAACTTGCACCTTCCATGAGGAAAGTCCCAGAAAAGCTTTGGGGAGTCCCTTGAATATATACCACAAGGGCAGCCCAATTAGAATGTGCACTACACCAGGACAGACCAAAGGATGATGAAACATCAAAGTGGATATATGACTACGAGTTTAAGATGCATATGCAGTAAGGTCTGCCAGAATTCACATGGCCTAAAAATCCATCAGGCAAGGAAGAAATGCCTGGAGGAAAAGAAAGGTTCAATATGCAGCACACAGAAAGTAAGTCTAGTGAGACTCAGGGCGAGCATCTCAAAGAGTCAAGAACCTCCAGACAGTTGGTGTTCCTGCTCCAAGCGAATAAGAGGAACACCCATGGGTGAAATAGCCCCATCCAGTAAGCAGAGTTTGACTACAGGCTACAGTCTGACAAGGATGCAGCACTACTCATTACAGCTACAGCAATTGGGGACACTGACAGGTGACTCCAGGCAATGTCAGCAACGCACTGGAGAGCTTTGTTTCACAGTAGAGAAACATCTCAGTTCCCTAAGCTATGAACCTCAGAGCAGCTATGATCCACGAATTTCGGCAACACGTTTGGACTCTGACACACCAGTACAAGAGAGTAGATGAGGTAGAGAAGACACCGCTGACTGAGCTCTGGCTCATTCTCAGGAAGAAAATAATGACTCTGTACAGGAGGCGAGGCAGACAGAGAGCTAGGAACCATGTGGCTTTTATCGCCAACTACTTTGTGCCTACCACCCCCAGAGGTGGAGCTTGACATGAGTGAACCTACTTGGAAGGAGATAAAGGAGGTGGTCAGGGCAGCCAGAACAAACTCTGCCCCCATACACAGCAGAGTACCCTATAAAGTGTACATATGTTGCCCAGAACTTCTTCACATAACATGAAAAATGCTGAGGACCATCTGGCATAGGGAGAGCTTTACCAAGTATTGGAGACATTCTGAGGGATCCCAAGGAGGAAAATTCTGGATGCATTGAGCAATTCAGAGCAACCATACTCCTGAGTGTTGAAAAACAGATATTTTCCATCATACTTTCCTGACGCCTGACAAACATCCTTCTCAAAAACTACTACAATGACACCTTCATGCAGAAAGGAGGGATCCCATGCCCACTAGGTTGCCTGGAATACACAGGTGTGATTGTACAGCTCATTAAAGAGGCAAGGGAGGGGAAGGAGACCCGGTTGTGCTGTAGTTGGACCTTGCCAATGCATATGGTTCCATGCCATGCAAGCTGGCGGAAACTGCATTGAATTGGCACCATGTTCCCAGAAAGATCAATTACCTAATTCAGAAGCTCTATAACAGTTTTTGATTGAGATTTACTTTTGGATTTACTACATCAGACTGGAATCAGCTGGAGAAGGGCATCATCACTGGTTGCCCAATCTTAATCATTCACTCTTGCCATGAATATGTTAGTAAAAGCAGCAGATGTTGAAATGCACAGGCCCCCAGACTAATTATGACATGCAGCAGCCACCTATCAAGACGGATTGGGAGAGCATGGGGGGTCATGAGGTCACAGGAAAGGGGTGTGTGGCGCTCCCGATATCTATGCAAAAGGATGAAGGTCCAAGTCTTTAGAGTCCTGGGGCTTCCTGTCTTGGTATATGGTTGCAAGACATGGACGCTATCCAGTAACCTGAGATGAAGACTGGACTCCTTTGGTACTGTGTCTCTTCGGAAAATCCTTGGGTACCGTTGGTTTGACTTTGTGTCGAATGAGCGGTTGCTCATGGAGTCCCGAATGAGGCACATTACCTGCATTGTGATGGAGCGTCAGTTACGGCACTATGGCCATGTGGTACGTTTCCCCGAGGGAGATCCGGCTCATTTTTGGGGACCTGAGTGGCTGGACTAGGCCAAGGGGTTGCCCACGTAACACCTGGATGCAGCAGATAGAGGGCTGCAAACCGGGATCCCGAGTTGTTTCGTTGTGTAGTGGGTGCGGCAATGCACTATACCAGTGCATGCTCCCCAACTTGACTTGACTTGGTACAAGAAAGAGACTAGAGAGCAATGGGAATAAGATCTTTGAAAGTAGCTTGATACCAGTTTATCAGAGACAGCAGTTGGTACACTGTAGTTAGAACAATCAGTGGGGTGCTTAACCTCTTTTGATAGAACAATAATTATAGCCATTGTGGTCCATGGCCGGCCATTTATCCCAGCCAATACCCCCAGGCCGCCAGAGGGAGCCCTCCCTGCAACGTGGAGATGCCCTGGGTTCCAGCAGAGCATCATGGACCTTGTAGTTTTTATAAACAACCCTGCTGGATACCATGGGGACCACCAGGAGTCGCTGTAGGGAGGCTTGGGGAGTGCTACGTACCCTATAACCCGGAAGTACGTCCTGGTCACATGAGCAGTTGGAATAATGTGCTTCTGGGGCGAAGAAAAGGACTTTGTATCTGACCCGGAAGTAATTAGGAATCTCATGGACTGTATGGTAGATTTGTTTCCAGGTCAGGAGATATAAAAGGACGATGGGAAACCCAGACAAGTGAGCTGAGCTGGGAGGAAGGGTGGCTAAGTGTCTGGGAAGAGGAGGATTGACGATTGTATTGATTATTTAATGAGTAGTGTGGAGTGGAGGGTGCTTGGTGCACATAATTATTATAATAAAAATAAGAATTATTGTACTTTTATCTGGTGTTTGGCGTGGTACCTGAGGGTTCAAGGGAGCGATAGTGCCCCCTACTGCTACACCATATTTATTGAGAGCTTTAATTTTGCAGATAAGAACTGACAACTGATTTCAAAATCCTGACAATAATTTAAGGGTAAATTGATAATTTACTGAGTTAAACACAGAAAAGGTAATAATTTACTGTACACTCATACTGTGGATGAGAAACTTGACATGGCATGTTAGAAGAGAGTCTATTTCAGTCCTATTTTATGGCAATGTAAACTTGTTGTCCCTCATATAAAACCCTTTGATAAAAACTCTCCAGCTGCAAAAGGCAAGACTACAGTTTAACAACTGACTGACAAGATGTATGGGATAAGCTCCTCGTGAAGGCAATAGAGGCATCATGCACAGTATGCACTTCTGCAAAGCAAGCTTAATAACAGCTGTGTCAAAATCAGTTTCACTATTGAAAGAAGTTCATTCCTCTAGCCTAGAACAAATATTTTAATGAAATTAGAGAAAGAAAAATATATAATTTCAAATGTGCTAGCCTATATAAAAAGAAGAAACAAACAGAAGTAATGAGGCACATTTATGGTTAGACCTGGAGAACAGGTAATTGTGTTAGCTCAATGGAAGTAGTAGCAAAACAGGACAGAAAAATGCAAGGATGATGGCATAAAATCCAGGAATTTTTACCAAGAAAAACAAGCAGAAAAGTCAGAAAATCAAGGTTACTGCACATAAAGAGTCCTCTCAGAAATCACAGATCAAAATAAATGGGTAAAGGTCCTAAAACTCTAAAGAGATTAGAATTTTTAGCTAATCTCTTATGTTTTTATCATTAACTTTAAAACATAACATGTAATAAATATTGTACCACCACCTTAAATAGCAATGACTTAGTGACATCATACACTGTGACCTTGGGTAACCATGAGGTTATGATGGGATGGTATAGCTATGAATAACACAGTGACAGCCATCCATAAACACACAAAATGGAGGCACATATGAAAGAATAGAATAAATAAAATGGCAGATATAAATATAATAATTTTTTATATTATCATATACTAAATAATATGATAATATAAAACTGATAATAAAAACCAATGTGTTTCCATAACCAAACCACAAGAACAAATTAAGCACAAAATGAAATTTGGCACCTTTAAAAATTTCCAGATCATTACTGAAATAAGAATGTAATCAATGTGTGTCTGAGCTCTTATTCAAAAAAGAGCAACATAATATTACTGAGGGATTCGTATGGAAAAGGAATCCATTAGAGTAAAATTATTCAGAAAATTATATAACGACAAGTAGAGGTGGAAACACCTCAGCCCTGAGATCCAGTCCACTAATAACAGTTTAGTTAATGTAACCAGACTGATTATGAGTTCGTAACTTTCAAATTCAAGAATTCCAGATGAATGAACCTCTAGATGGTGTTGGGGCACAGACAATTTTCCAGCTACTTCCTTTAGACAGAAGATATAACACAAGATGTGGTGAGCACCTCAGATAACACATTGAGCAGACGATGCAGTCATGATGTTGTAAGGATCTGGTGACAATGAGATGTACATCACATTTTAGTAAATGCATTTTTGAAGAAATATGCTGTCAGTCTAGTATCAATATTAGGAATTCTCAGCACTCAGAGCTCTCTGAGAACTACACATAGACCAGACATTCCACTAGGGTATGTGACAATTAGTGTTTCCAAGAAAAGGAAAAGTAAGGAGAAATGAGAACGAAAAAGTATAGAGTACCAATGTGCCAAAATTTGTATTTAAATCAGTTAATTCATTAACAACTCACATGTCAATGGCATTGATGAATTGAAATGAAGAGCATTGGAGTAGGTAATGTTTTGGATACATCAGTAATTGTCTTTTCTCTTGATCTTTGTATTGTTCACAGGTAATTCAGACTCTTTCAACACAGAAGAATTTTTGAATGTTTCACAAGGTACTTTGAATTTTCACTGACTGATTCTGTTTCCTTTACTTTCAATCTGTTAGACAGACTAGAATTTTTTAATTTTAATATAAATAGGATATTGTATAGATGTACAGATTTATATAGATATTGTATGGTGTTTATTTGATATTAATAGCATTTCTTGCAAAAAAACAGAGCAGCTCTGTTTAAAATTTTACAACAGAATCCGTAATGCACCTTTAAAAAAATCAATAACACACCCGGAGGTGCAGTTTTGTTAACAGCATAGCCACTAAAAAGTTCAAACAAACCATATAAGCCATTAATTAGTGTTTTTTTATATAATATGTTTCACATTGTTGTCATCAAGAAACAAAACATAGTGGCAAGATGGCACATGAACCCAGCATTTCGAGTTTGAACCTCATGTCTGATGGTGGTCTCCACAGATTGTGAACCTTCTCCCTGTTTCTCTGTGGGTTTTCTTCTGGGTACTCCGGTTTTTCCCTTACATTCCCAAACATTTGCAAGTTAGTTTAATTAAATCAAATCATTTTGGTGTGAGTATGGTCAGTGGGCCCTTTCAGAGACTGGTGGCCTGTTCTGGCTGTTTAATGTTTTGAGGCCCTGGGTAATTCTTCTAACAGACAAACCTAATCTGAGCATGTTAACTGGCATCTGAAAAAATACACTGTTGCCTACCTGGCACTCTAATATCACATACTTTATTTTGTGGTGTTAGCAAGTGACCCCTGGCTTGCATCTACATTTACATCTACATTTATGTTTGCTAAGCAGACACTTTTATTAAAAGTGACTTACAAAAGAAGTCAACATAATTAAATAAATATCAGCCTTGGGACTGTTTGGGAATGTGTTATAGGACTAAGACTACTAAATTGATCACTACAAGTGAACAGCTCAGAATAAAAAAGAAGTGAATTACTCTTCTTAGTTTTAAAAACTTAACAGCTAATATCAGTTAGACAGAAATACACCAAACAAAAGTCTTCAGATGTTTCATAAATAAATTTGAGGGACTCAGAATTTTGAAAGGAGGTAGGTAGCTTGTTTCACCAGCTAGGAACTACACATAAAAAAGTATGGACTGAGGTTTAATACCACACATAGATGGCATCACCAGATGCCATTCATCAGGACCTTACAAGAGTCCCCATATATAAACGTGCTGACCCATTGACTACTCTGTAAACTAGGATCAAGGATTTGAACTTAATATGTGCTGCTACAGGGAGCCAATCTAATTATCTAAAAAGACGAGTGACGTGTGCTTGCCTTGGCTGGTTGAATGCAGACATGCCATTCCATCTTTCTTTCTCTTTAATTAGTGCTTCAGACCTTTACCATTCCAGCTCACAAAGTTAACTGTTCAGTCTTGGAGAACCTTTTCTGAACTTTTATTGTCATTTTGTAATCTTAACTGAAAATAAGACAGCTTTGACCTTAATTTCCAATTTTCCCAGGAGTTATTGCCATGAAGCCTGTTGTTACGTTGGCAGTTATAATTATAAGGATTAAAAGGATAGATTAGAGATAGTTTGCTCTCTTTCTTTTATAGTCCAAATACTATAAGCATAAAATATAACCTTAAACAATCTTGAGATAGTAAACCCAGGAAATGATGTTAAAAAGTAGTCCTGGATAAGCACAGTAAGGAAGAAGAGGAGGAGGTTAGGAGCATCCCTAATACAATAAACCAAGGGTATGATGTTAAACAGTCTCCTTTAAAAAAAAAATCCTTAAAAAAATACACATACATACATATACACATATAATTGTAATTACATCTACAGAGACTTAATAACACATGCCAGTACTCCTACCATTGGAGCATTGCAGTAGTTTAGACATAACAAGAGCAAAACTTGGACCAGGAGTTGTGGTGCATACTATGTCAGGTATGGTCTGATCTTGCAGATATTGTAGAGTTATTCTGATAGACCACAGCAACATGGTCCCTGAAGGACAGCGGGTCATCGATCACCACCACCACCTCCTCACAGGTTGTGTACTGATTTCATGGTAACAAGAGAGGGAGGGATACTATACAAGGAGAAGGGATTTTTGAAGATACATGGTAGAGCACCCAGTCGAGGAGAGAGATGGGATACTGGTCTGTTTTTACATAATTTGAAACCTATTTTTCTTATTTTTCTCCTATAGCACACTTAAGCATTGTGTCTTGTAAACAATGGCAATTCTAGAGATCTAACAAAAAGTTGGTGGAGTGTGGATGGCTTCCATTAAGTAATAAAATGTCCAGCTGAGCCATAAATCATAAAAACACAAAACCATCTAGTTGTGCACAAATGTGACTGACAAGGGCGAATAATGATGTAAAACATTGCACTTACTGCAAAAATTCTTGTCATCTGTGTAATGAAATCATTGACAAGGCATAGTATGTATGTAAATGGCTGTCATCTAAACAAAACCATCTATACTTTGCCACCAAATAATTTAGTGTATTGATGATTGGAAGAACACTCGTAACAGTGAGGAAATTTGGGCTGCCAACCGGGTCACCACTTTTAATATAAACATAAATAAATTCAAACAAAAAGATTGCTTGATGACATATACAGTATTTGAAATAAACTAAATAGGAGTCTTTAACAGGACTCCGTCGGGCCGTCTTCAGGAGGTCTGTGCTGTTCTCAGTTCAGGTCTGATATGAGATGCCATTCTCTAGGACGTCTGTTATTTTATAGTCCTCCAGCCATTAGGGGAAGAGTCAATTACTCTCAGTGAGCAGCTTATCCCTGAGAAGAAATTTGGTATGTTGACTATTAAAGATACAAACAATCACAAGCTAAGGACCAGCAAATGAATGTAAAGTACAACACTGATATAAGGCACTCTACTGATTCTGCTAGCAAACATCAGAAGGGTATCATAAAGAATAAACACTAGGCTTGTACAGGCACTTGACCTTTTGTTGTACTAATGTTTACGGTTTTCTCATCAAATAGGACTCATTCATATAAAATTCTTTCTGCAGCTGTAACAGAAGTTAAGGGAGATAAAATGTTTATTGACACCAGGTCTTATGAAATACACACATTTACTACGATCAAAGAGAAAATTTGTACACTTCACACCAGAATGCGCTCTTTGTTTAGATGTCTCAGAAGAGACAACCAGCGCAGACAAAATAAGAACCTTCTGGGAAAAACTTTCTAAATGGTCAGTGGAATACAATACAATACCATGCAAGTGTAGATTATACAAATTATGAAACACAGCATTAGTACACAAAAAAGTCACAAATTTGTTAAAACATGCAGAAAACATAGTGAGACTGATTAATATAAATGGAAGCCAACAACATCTGACCATTAATTAATTGTTGAACTATTGGCCAGAACAACAGAGGACATGAAAATAGGAAGGAAAGTCAAAAACAAAGTCACAAAATGACAGACTTGTGAGGTGACCTATAATCTCTGACATGTGGCTTTTCATTAAATATTACAAAATTCCTTAAACTTTTGGTTAATTATATACCATCAGGTGGAACAGTTGTGATGAGATGAGTGACCCACACATTTTTTCCTGTAGGTTGAATATGTTTGAGTATTATTTTGGTATTAGCCTAATGTTTGATCATCTGTAAAAGAGATACAATGTAATGACAAATTTCCAATGGAATCTCAGATTTCATTTATTTTTCAAAGTTCAGTCAGTCATTTTCTAACCCACTTATTCCAGAACAGGGGCATGGCGGGTGTTGGAGTCTATCCCAGCAAACAAAGTGTGCAAGGCAGAAACAAACTCTGAATAGGGCACCAGTCCATCCCAGGGCAAACACACATAGACACACCTCTAAATAATTTAGTATTGCCAGTCCTCCTAACCTGTCTTTGGATTGTGGGAGGAAACCAGAGCAGCAGGAGGAAACCCACACAGACACGAGGAGAACATGCATGCTTCACAGAGGGAGGGCCCAGGACCGAACCCTGGTCCCGATACCACTAAGCCTCCCCTTTTTGGAAAAAACCACAGCAAACTTGTAGAGCACATAGCATGATATTATATATATATAAGTCTACATGGTCATTGTACTTTGTCAGAATTTTATTTCTACACATTTGAAAAAAAAAAAAACAATTCGGTTGATTTTGCAAGTACTGATACTTTGAAATAATTCCAATAATTTTTTTTTCTTTTCTTTTATCAGAGCTTCCACAAAATGTCAGCTCAAACCGGACTGCACATAATTCATTAGGTATGTCTATCATGCTGCATGTTCATATGTGTCTATTTCATAACTGCCCAGTAACAGTTCGGTTAATTGCCACTGATAATTCATTATATTGATGATGTTTTTATTGAAAGGATATTTAACTTTTTTTACATATACAGGGTGGTGCAGGGAAACGGGTAATTTTCAATCGACATTCAATGCACAAATAAATCAGGGACCCTCTCATGAACAGTAAAAAAAAAAAACCTAATAATTATAACATAAAATAAATGTGCTCACTGGTCTGTGTTATAAATTTGTTTTCTGTATGATTCCAATAATTTTTATCATTTTTATAGTCAAAATCGCTGGATTTGCGCATTTTCTGTTCCAATACAGAGGAGAAACGTGAGGTGAGGAAGCGACAAATGGAGCCTTACCTTGGACTGACCTGTCCCTCACACTCTGGGTTGATGCATTCAATTGGCGAGTGCCTATTGCTGTCTCTCTGTATGTCACCAATATAACGTTTGCAGACACGTTTATTATACACCCTGACATTCCACAGTCTGACTAACACCTTTAATGAATGTGTGTGACATAGTTAGTCTTGCTGATCAGACATAAAACCACAGTGAAAGGCACAGGGTGAGAAAGACAGTACCGTGCCATACAGAAGGGGGTGCCAGTGAGCCCAAAAGGTGCTCGTTGCTGCTGTTCTTCTACTCAGAGGCTCTCGCCGCTAATAAGTTAGCGATATCAGAAAGTCATGTGCACTGCAGCAGTCCGTTTATTTTTATTTCACCGAGTAATATTTTCCCTTTGTTTGCACTAATGCGATCTTTACTGTCATTTTTTTGAGACTTTCAAATTTTCCTTCTTCCATTATCTCTAACTAGCTCTGCATGTGTATCACGGGACTTGCTTTCAAAGGTTGTAACTATGACGACACATGACCATCTCATGGAACGTGAAAGTGTTTCTCTGTTTTTCTTCAAAAGATCACGTCTCGTCCCAGGAAAAAAGTCTTGTCTCGTTGCAAGATTTTTTTATATAATAGAGAGACAACCATTGCTTGGTTCAGTTACAACAGAAAAAGTCTTTAAAATTTATCGGCAGAACTAGTAGTTGTAACTCCTACTGCCTCAATGTTTTGCCAATTTGAATGTGAGATAAGTAAAAGTGGCAAAAGTAATCATCAGAAAATTAATCTAGACATTTTTATGACAGATACAATTTTAATTTCTTTGATTATAATGTTTTGATTTTCTGTATTTCTAAACATTTAGTTATGTTCAATGCCTTACATGCACACATTTTCAGTTTGTATCTTTTGTATGAATTAGGCTGAAATTTAAAATAACACCTGATAGTGTTTATTCTTAAATACTTAAGGAAGTGAATGACTACATATATAAATCATTGACACATATTACACATATTTTTTGAAATCCTGGCTGAAGACTAGCATATACAATCCCATTTAAAAAAAAAGGTAATTGGGCAGATCAAATATCTATAGGCCAAAAAGCTTAACATGCATTATAAGTAAATTAATGGAAACAGTTATTAAGAAAAAGATTGAGCAGCATGTCCAGAACTGCAGTATTAGCTAATACTCAACATCGGTTCAAGTGAGGAAAGTTCTGTTTCAATAATATGCTGGAATATGACAGATGCATTTGATTTTGTTTATCTTGATTTTTAGAAGGATTTTGATAAGGTACTATGAAAGCTTAGGGATCAAACTAAATGTTGTGGGAATTCAGGACATGGTCTGTAGGAGGGAACATTTTTTTTTTTAAATACAGGAAACAAAAGCTAATGGTAAGGGGAACTTTTTCAGAATTACGTGGTGTTAAAAGAGTGGTTTCTCTAAATAACCTGGACAAGAATATACTTAATAAGCGGGTAAGTTTGCAGATGACACCATACTAGGTGGATTGGCAGATAATCTAGAATCTGTTGAATTATTACAGAGGGTCTTGGAGTGTATACAGGCTTGGGATGATTTGTAGCAGATGAAATGAAATTTAATGTAAGCAAAGGTAAAGTATCACACGAAGGAATGAAAGATGTTACATTTGCATGCACAATGGGAGGTCTGAAACTTGCAAGTACCCCTTATAAGAAGGACTTGGGATTCGTAGCGGACATTCAGACATTGTACAGAAGCAATCTAGAAGTCTAATAGTATGTTAGGTTATAAATTACAATGTGTAGGGTATAGTCTAGGGAGGTTATACTTAAGTTATGTAACACACTATGAGGCCTCACCTGGAGCTTTGTGTAAAGTTTTCATCTCAAGGCTACAATATGGACATAGCAGAGCTGGAAAAAGTCCAGAAAAGAGCAAACATTATGATTCCAGGTGTGAGAAAGAGGAGCCATGATCATTGAAAGACCGAATCTTCTCAGTTTGAGAAAACATGATTAAAAGTTGCAGTGGGCTGGCACCCTGCCCAGGGTTTGTTTCCTGCCTTGCGCCCTGTGTTGGCTGGGATTGGCTCCCGCAGACCCCCATGACCCTGTAGTTAGGATAAAGTAGGTTGGATAATGGATGGATGGATGATTAAAAGTTTTAAAAATTCTGAACAAAAAAATACTGCAGTAGATCTTCTTTTTTCAGCTTCACCCATTAGGAATTGCCACAGCAGATCATCTTCTTCCATATCTTCCTGTCCTCTTCATCTTACGCTGTTACACCCATCACCTGCTGTCCTCTCTCACCACATCCATAAACCTTCATTTAAGCCTTCCGCTTTTCCTCTTGCCTGACAGCTCTATCTTTAGCATCCTTTTCCCAATATACCCAGCATCTCTCCTCTGCACATGTCCAAAGCAATGCAATCTCGCCTCTCTGACTTTGTATCCCAAACGTCCAGCTTGATCTGATCCTCTAATGTACTCATTTCTAATCCTGTTCATCCTCGTCACACCCAATGCAAATCTTATCATCTTTAACTTTGCCACCTCCAGCTCTGTCTTCTGTTTTTTGGTAAGTACCACCGTCTCCAACCCATTTAATATAGCTGGTCTCACTACCATCCTGTAGACCTTCCCTATCACTCTTGCTGACACCCATCTGTCGCAAATTACTCCTGACACTCTTCTCCACCCATTCCACGCTGCCTACAATCTCTTTTTCACCTCTGTTCCACAATCCCTGTTACTCTGTACTGTTGATCCCAAGTATTTAAACTCATTCAAATTCATTAACTCTACTATCTGCATCCTCACCATTCCACTGACTTTCCTCTCATTCACACACATGTATTCTATCTTTTTCCTACTGACCTTCATTCCTCTCCTCTCCAGAGCGTATCCCCACCTCTCCAGGGTCTCCTCAGCCTGCTACCTACTCTCACTACAGGTCAAAATGTCATCAGCAAACATCATAGTCCACAGGGACTCCTGTCTAATCTCATCTGTCAACCTGTCATTCACCAATGCAAATAAGAAAGGGCACAGAGCTGATCCCTGAAATAATTCCACCACCACATTGAATGCATCTGTCACTCCTACCGCAGACCTCACCACTGTAACACTTCTCGTACATATCCTGTACCACTCTTACATACTTCTTTGCCACTCAGGACTTCCTCATACAATACCACAGCTCCTCCTCCTCCTGAGGCACCCTGTCATATACTTTCTCCAGGTCCAAAAAGATGCAATGCAGCTCCTTCTGGCCTTCTCTATACTTCTCCATCAACACCCTCATAGCAAACATTGCATCTGTGGTGCTCTTTCCTGGCATGAGAACATACTGCTGCTCACTAATCATCACTCCCTTATTAACCTAGCTTCCACTACTCTTTCCCATAACTTCATGTTGTGGCTCATCAATTTCACCCCCCTGTAGTTACTACAGCTCTGCACATCCCCCTTATTCTTAAAAATTGGTACCAGTGCACTTCTTCTCCACTCCTCAGGCATCCTCTCACTTTCCAAGATTCCATTAAACAATTTGGTTAAAAACGCCACTGCCATCTCTCCTAAACACCTCCATGCTTCCACAGGTATGTCATCTGGACCAATGTCCTTTCCATTCTTCATCCACTTCACAGCTGTCCTTACTTCCTCCCTGATAATCTGATGCACTTTGGCAGCCAATCGGTACAGGTCCTTGTCTCCCTCCTTAGTGTCCAACCTCTCATACAACTCATCATACACCTTTTCTTTAGCCTTCGCCACATCCCTCTTCACCTTACACCTTATCTCTTTGTACTCTCGTCTACTTTCTGCATCTCTCTGACTATCCCACTTCTTTTTTCCATCCTCTTCCTATGTATACTCTCCTGTACTTCCCCATTCCACCACCTGGTTTCTTTTTCCTCCTTCTTCTGTCCAGATGTCACACCAAGCACCCTTCTTGAAGTCACCCTAACTCTTTCTACTGTAGTTACCCAGCTGTCTGGTAACTCTTCGCTGCCACCCAGTACCTCTCTTACCTCCTCCATTAATTCAACCTTGCAGTCTTCCTTTTTCAACTTCCACCATTTGATCCTTGGCCCTGCCCTCACTCACTTGAACTCACTCCTCTTCTTGATCTCCAGCGTCATTTTACAGACAACCATCCTATGCCACCTAACTACACTTTCCCCTGCCACCACTTTGCAGTCTTCAGTCTCCTGATTGACCCTCCTGCATTGGATGTAATCTGCCTTTGTGCATCTTCCTCCACTCTTGTACGTCACCCTATGTTCCTCCCTCTTCTTGAAATACGTATTCACCACAGCCATGTCTATCCTTTTCATAAAATCCACTATCATCTAACCTTCTTCATTCTTCTCCTTGACAGCATACCTACCCATCACCTCCTCATCTCCTCTGTTCCCTTCACCAACATGTCCTTTGAAATCCGCTCCAATTACCACTCTTTGTGCCTTGGTTACACTGTCCATCACTTCATTCAACTCTCTCCAGAAATCTTCTTTCTCATTCATTGCACAATCAACCTGTGGGGCATATGCACTAACAACATTCATCATCACACCTTCAGTTTCCAGCTTCATAGTCATCACTCTGTCTGACACTCTTTTCATCTCCAAAACAATCTTGACATACTATTCCTTCAGAATAACCCCTACTCCATTTCTCCTCCTATCCACACCATGATAGAACAATTTGAATCCACCTCCAATCCACCTGGCCTTACTCCCTTTCCATTTAGTCTCTTGCATGCACAATATAGCACCCTTCCTTCTCTCATATATATCGACTATCTCTCTCCCCTTACCAGTCATACTGCCAACATTCAAAGTTCCTATTCTCAGTTCCACTCTCTTACCTTCCTCCAGTCCTCCTGCCTCAGGACATATATTAGAACATTTGTCTTTATGCAAAGAACCATAGACATGTTCAATAAATGACCAGGTAATGAGGTTAAGAGTAGGACTTTGCGACCTTCAGATCTCAATTTGATGTTATTTATGGACAATCAAAGTACATGGGATGGACTAGCTTGTTAGGCTGAGTGGCTTGTTGTGTCACAAACCTTTTTTAATATTCTTTTTTGTATTATTTATCATTATATATACTGTATATACAGTACTGTTCAGATATACCAATGCAATACATTCATGGTGTAGAAAAACTTTTAAATTTTTCATTTGCTTAAAAAAGTACAAATGTTAATCAATCTGTCTTGATTTATAAAAATGTATTACATTGTGCAATGTGTTTTCAGTACAAATTAGATTACAATACAGTAATAAATATACAAATAATAATAATAAATTTTATTTATATAGCACCTTTCTCATGCTCACAAACTAATAAGTATAATTAAAACTATGAAATTAAATAATTTATGCTAAGAGGGGGCAATTTGGAATGTTGAAAATTGTAAATAAGGGAAAATGAGAGAACAGGCGAATATTTAGTTTATTCAGGATCCGAATGACAACACAAACTGAACCTCATGCATAGAATGTGCAGAAACATCAGAGTCAGTACAAAATAGAGGTTGCTGGGAGGTGGCAGGTAAAAATGAATATTTCATGAATTCATCACATACTATTAAAACTAACTTTTTAAAATATTTCAATAAATATCAGATTTAAAAACAGTTTTTTCTCTCATTTTAGATTATGAGCTAAAGCTATAAAATCAAAACTGAAGTGGTGCATTTTGGTTTCATATTCATCAGGACACTTGAGATAGGAAAACATACTGTTTTAACATTTTGAATTAAGGAAAAGCTCTGAAAGGCTTACTTCATGACCAAGTTTTATTTTTTTTCTAGCTTTTACAGTTGGATTCATATTTACAATTAACGAAGAGGTGCCAGTGGATATGACAAACATTAATGTGGAGAGATCCATTGTACTTGGGGTATGTTAAATGAATATTCTGTAATCTATATATTTATGCTAAGAAAATAATAAAAATGTCATAAATTAACAATTTTCCTTAGTCATATGTATTTAACATATCAAAACAGGCAAAGTGAAATTCTGTCTTGAAAATTTAGTGCCATGTCTTCAACCACTTCATACTGACGCTAAAAACCAGAGTCAGACAGACTTTCATTGCTGTGATTCTGCCCAAAACAATCTTGTCAAGTCAAATTTGTCTACCCCACAGGAAGATTTTATTGCTAAATAAATATCAAAAGGTCTGAAAATTTATAGTCAAAATAAATTTGCCAATGACAACAATGTGGTAACCACTAAATTCTTTTTCTTCTCCCCCTTCATCTTTCCCCACTTCCATGTGGGGTCAATCAGCCTTCTCCAGACAGACCCTTTCCTTCAGATCTTCTTTTACTTTATCCATCCACGTCCATTTTGGCTTCCCTCGCTTTCTCTTCTCCTGTACTTCCATTCCCATCTCTCTTTTGCCCTCATATTCATTGTTTCTCCTCAATACAAGTCAACACCACTTCAACCTACTTTCCTGTACTTTTTTGGATATCTCTGTATTCTGTCATTTTTTGTAACTCCATCCATCCATCCATCCATCCATCCATTATCCAACCCGCTATATCCTAGCCGCAGCAAATATCCACCTCAACATTCTCTTTTCTGCTACAACGTCTTCTCCTACACTAGGTATCTTTCGTAGAGGAAATCATCCAGAAGTGTTCCTTGTATGCCGTACGTTCTTTCAGGACGGATGTCGACTTTTGTCAACAGAAGGAGTTGAGGGTGGTAATCAACTGTAAACAGTGACCAAACCAGCAGTTATGTTTTAGTTTGACTCTCTTTGCTAGAAAGTAAGTTAGCTTAGTTGGTTTGACTGAGATTCCCTGCACTCGCGTAAATAACAAAGAGCAAACAAAAGCAAAAATTGTGTCGACCTCTGGCAAGAGGTCAAAGTGAATGCACAAAGCAAAGTACTGCGTTAAGTTGTTTTGATGTTGATGTTTTGCATATCAACTCTGAATTGGACTCTGACTTGTTAGAGTTCAATTTTGATGCAAGTAATCAAAAAAAAACATGAAGTAGATTGGTCCCGAGTTGTTTGTGGTGTTGAACACTTTCATGTAGCTTATGTGCCTTTCGGTAAAGTTCACCTAGGAGGCCTGCCACTTACAATGACAAGAGGTACAAAACAGATTGCATTGCACCACGACTACTGCTGAAAACTGTGTTTTTAAGAAAAAATATTCAGCCCTCAAAGAGTTAAAGAATGTTTGCTTCTGTTTGTTTGGCAAAAGTATTTACCTGATGTAAAGGCATAAAGGCATAAAGATGTCTAAGGAAAGAAGCAAAAGATTGACCAGGAGATGTAAAGAACCTAAAGGAGGTGGCAGGAATCAAGTCAGAAACTTCAGGAGGTCAAAGAACCAGGAAAGACAGGACCACCTTCCAAATTGGACAAATAGTTTGAGCTGGCTGAGTAGGAATCTCTGAGTAGTCAGGCTGGATGACATTGAAGACAGTGTGACACTAGAGGGCACTGTCGCTCCTCTAACCCAACAGACAAACCCTTAAGACACCTAGGTAAAAGTAAAACAAAGTATTTTAATTTATTTTCTTCCTTTATAAATAGTGCGCCTAAGCACCACAGCCCCCATACACAGGCAAGTAAATACACTAATAATACGCACACAATTCTTTCTCTGTCTCCTCCACACCTCCTAGCAAGCGTTGTCTACTACCTTCCGACTGTGGCTCATCTACTGGGTTCACAGCAGTCCTTTATATAGTCATTGACCCAGAAGTGCTTTTGTCTTTCCATCCACATGACTTGCCAGCACTTCCGGGTCAAATGGAGAACTTGCATTTTCTTCAGCTCAGCTGTGCAGAAAGTAGAAATCCCAAAGTCCTCCTGCAGCATCTCCTGGCAGCATCCGCAGTACTCAGCAGGGCTGTGAAGCCGAACTCCAGATCCCATAGTGCCCTGCGGGAATCCAGGGCACTGCTATGCTGCAGGGAAATCACCATCTAGCATCTTGGGGGAGGCAGTGTCCCAGAGTAGCTGCCTTGCCCCTTCCTTCAATTCTTTGGGCGTCCGACCAGGTTGAGCTGCCGGCCGTCCATTACAACAGCTACATACAGGTGGCTATGATTTGGCATCTATAAACACTAGAGCTACAAGCGCTTGATGGGTGGTGATGAAAACAGGACCTGGACGGCTATAGCAAAGACAGGAACTTGGGTAGAAACATAAACTGGATTTGGTGTTGTGATTCAAAGACTGGAAGCTCATGCTGAGTGTCCAGAGACTCGGCTTGGGTGCAAGGAGTGGAGATTTACATTTTGTGGCATTATCTGCTTTCGTGCAAATTGATTTCAACAGTTTATCAAATGCCTCCCTGCTTTGTTCCACTTGCATCACTAGAGACTGTATTCAATGAATCATGACTTGGCAGCTTTGAGTTAAAGTAGTTCCTTGATTTCAGCTAGATCTGCTCTTCTCTTTGTAGGTTTAAAACCTAGTATCTCCTCAAGCTTATCCATATCTATTTTTCAAGCTTATAACATTTTTAAAGATTTAAAACTTGTTTCACACACCTTTCTTATTAAATCTAACAGATTTTTAATGCAGCTAAGCAAAATGAAATTAAATGCATTAAGGTCTAAATATAAAACTTTAGCAGCAGGTTTATGTCCATGTCAGTTATGATTTTTATTTGGCTGTGACATCTTGTCATGATTCAAGCACACAAACTTAAAAAAGGCATTCATACTTTAACAGCACTCTACACACTTAGCAGCCCTCTCTTTTCTCTCCTTACCCTTGTTTCAAACTTTCTCATATTTTTTAGTGTTATCTCCATTTTCCTAGCTCTTATTTTCATGTTCATACCTCTGCTTGTTTCCATCCTTGCCTTTACTTCTCCTCTGCTGTCTCTCGTTATCACAAAATATGATGCAAGAAGCTGTTATTGGGCCGACATAGAGAAAAATGTCCTGCAATCCAAAAAGTAAGCAAGTGTGTCTTACTGTGATGACCACACTTGCTTTGCTTCTGGACTGCATACAACTTTATGTCAGCAAAACCAAGGAACTGGTTATTGACTTTCACTGCACTAAAGAGGCCCTACACTCGGCCACTATTCAGATTATTGATGTGGAGGTGGTGCACATTAATGACAGGCTGGACTGGTCTTGTAATACAGAAGAACAATCAAAGAAAGGGCAAAGCAGACTCTTTTTTGTCAGAAGACTGGATCCCTTCAGTGTGGGTAGTGACATCCTTTACATCTCCTACAACTCTGTGATGGCCAGTGTGATTTTTCTGTGCTGTGGTATGCTGGGCTGGTAACATCACTTCAAGGTGATACCCACTGAACCAACATGCTAATTATAAAAGCAGGTTCAGTTATGAGACACACTATCAGTTCCCTGGAGGTAGTAGTGAGGAGACAATGAAGACAATTATGAACAATGCTGCACATCCTCTCCATGACACACCAACACTGAGGACTTTCAGCCAATGAATTATCAAGCCGAAGTGTGTGAAGAAACTCTACTGGAGCTCCTCTATACCAACAGAAATACACCTGCATAATTCCTCACTGTGGGATGGGACTGCCAAATCAGAGGTTTTGTTTCTTTTTGTCATTACGGTGTGTACTTGAAAGAGGTTTGTTATTTATCATAATATAATCATTTTATTTATTTATATATTTTATCTATCTATCTATCTATCTATCTATCTCTTCTTTATAAAAAGAAATTTGGTACACTTTAGACTGAGCTCTGTTTCCCTGACTTAATTATAAATGTTATACTTGTTTCAGAAAACAGGAGTTTCTTCTTGTATTTATACCCTAGCTAACAGCAACATCTCTATTTCAGATTGAAAACATACTTTCAGAAAAGATTGTGATCAAGAATGTGACATTTCGATGGAAGAAGATGGAAGGAATGGATTTTACACTACTGCAAAACCAAAACTATTGTCCTTAAGCAAAGCACAAAATGTACAAATGATATTTAATGATTGTTATAAATACACAGTACATTTTAGGTAGTTTTAGTTTACTTTGCATGCACAACGTTTTTAAATTTCTGTGTATTTCAGTCAATACGTTTTTAAAACTAATATTTAGTCAATGAGCCATAATCATTAAAGCATTAGACTGTAGACCCCAAGCTGAGATTTAGTCACCATCTATAACTATGAGTGAGTCTCATAACCTGGCTGTGTGTACACAATAATCTTCTTCATGCAAAGAGTCTTAGGATGTTGTTGTTTATATATCCAAACTATTTTGCTTGTAATCTTTTTGGGTTAATTTTCTTGCATAAAGAAATCTTTTTGAATAATGAAACTGATTGTGTCATCCCAAATGCATTCAGGCTGGCACATCATAACACAGACTTTTGGGTCCCATCAACCTGTTTTAGCTGTCATCCACAAATACACTCCATTCAGAAAGTATTCTGATTGCCTCATTTTTTGCACAATTTTTGGAGTTGTAGATTTTATTTTAAATTGGAAAGTGCATTGGCAACAGACTAGAGCAAACAGACCTTTATTCTATATGTAACATCACTGTTTTTCCCTGCTGCTCAGCATGTCCAAAGCCAAGGAGACTATCTATCTGTGCATCTGTTTTGTTGTGTTAAGGTCCTATGGTGACATTGTTGTTCCCTTTACACTTTTTATTGAATAGACCTTAACAAAATGTCTCAAATACTCACAGCACTGTCAGGTATATTAGTCTAGGGCTTCTCTGTTCCCTTTTACATCTTGTGGGAGACCCCTGTGATTCAGGGCAATACCTCCTCTGGTACAATACAAGGGAACCTCCCAGCTCACAGCAGGGCCATGGGTTTGGGGGCGCCCGGACAATTTTTGAGCCCAGGGTTGAAGCACTTCTGCCACACCCAGAAGGAAAATGGACTGTGTTGTGCTTGCCCTGGGAGCATTGCATGCTGGGAACTGAAAGTAAAATGTGTGTTGTGTGGCAACTTGTGTCTCTGCCTGTCTGTGTTGAGTTAGGGTGGCTGTACACACCCTGGTGGTCCACAATCTATACCACCCAGCAATTAGACAGAGTAAAAGAACAGGGAGAAGAAGGAATTACACTTTTATTCATTATTTATTAAAGGTAATATAGCCAAAATATTAAAAAAGTACAAATATATGTTAATAAACCATGCAAAATGATACTGTTAGATGTGTAGTTTCATGTGGCACATAAACGTGTAGTTATTCTTGATTATTACTGGTCAGCCCTTCAGGTCATCATCTGAATAGCGCCGATATGGCTGCCGAGAGAGTGCTGGTTTACTGAAGATGGGGAAATGGCAAAGGAGATTAGTCACTTTGTTACCATTGCTCTTACCATCCTTGATATACAAGATGACTCTTTACTTCTCAGTCCTCCATCCCCATCCCATTCTAGTCCAGGTATTCTGTCTGTAAGGGGAAGGGGTGTCATAAATTCTACCAATCTAACCCTTTTATTTCATTTTTTACCACCTTGTTAAAGACCTGTTCATCTTAGCCCACCTGTATTTCTTCAGGTACGGTGGCCAGAATCTCTGAGATTTTATCTATGCTAGGTTTAACCTACACCAATATATTTGTTCTAAAGTACTGTTATTGTTTTTCTTAATATATACTTTTATTATAATATTATTATGCCATCCTCTTCGCACTATGAAGCATGCATTAAGGTGGAATCTGTAAGCCAATGGGCAAAAGTACACAGAGATCCTAACACAAAGCACTGAATATACTCTTCAGTACAAGGTAAGATTTTAAAATAAAACTAAACTATAAAGTGAAAATAACAAAAGTTGGTATAAACATTCAAGAATAAATTTTCTATAGCTTGGCCCACCACTGCAAAAAGCTAACAAGGCTTCTAAAAGAATATTGTTAATGCATTGATGATTTAATATTTAGCTATCTAAAGACTTCAATCTTGATAAAGTAAATCTCCACCAAAGATGGCATGCTACATTAAAATACACAAATACAAAGGCAGACATTAAGCCATTGAGCTTGCCATGAGAAAAGTTGAACTCAGTGAGTCTGGGAACTGAATCTTCAACAGTGAAAATCACATTGCATTGCTATTTAGGAAGAAAAAGTCACAATTTACATTTTCACCAAACAGTAATTTATATTGAATTTATATTTGTTTTGTATAGTTTTACTATGTAAAATATATGCAGTAAAAACACGTATATATATTTAAGTTTTTTTCAGAATCCTTGTCGGGGAGCCTGGCCCCCATGGGTCCCGCTTGACACCAATGGTAAGGTGTATTATAAAGAAAATAAGATCCTTTCATCTTAATATGTTAAGTGAGTGATTAGTTCTAGTTTATGGTTGGTGAATCATTATTCTGTAGCATTCTCTACCATTTGTCATTTGCAAGACGATGCTCTGTACATATTCTCTATGGCTGATATCAGAGTTTCAGTGAGGTGGAAATTACACTAGAAGTACACACCCTAACAGACAGCTTTTTCACCAGCCCCAAAATTACACGGCACTATGAGTCATAGCTCATTAAAGTGCATAACTGCAGAACTACAATGGATTGTTGTTATAGAGTTCATTGCAGCCTCCCTTGTGCTCTGCCCTATTATAAAATTATTGAGTCATACGTTCTTACCAGAGATGGATATTGGACTAGGCCAGTGGGGCCAGTGGGGCCAGTGGAGCCAGTGCCCAAGGGTGTCGTGAAGCCTAAGGCCTGGGATGATCAACTCAAAATGTTTCATCTATACATACAGAAGATAGATCAGTCATCATCTGCATAATGTGAAAAATCTGTAGAAATGTTACAAGTCCCTGGGCTCCTCGGCCCATATGTTGCCCTCTGAACACTAAGGCCCTCTAAGCTCCTCAGTGAGCACATTGCTCTATGAATGCCAGAATATCTGAGAACCAGGTGATCTACTACAAATATAAAATACTTCTGTAAATATGAGCTAAACAATGAGCAATAGCTTTAAACACAAATGGCTTAGATGATGACTGTGTGTTTTATTTTTTATTTTTATTATAACACTTGAAAATACAATATATAGGCTTCATAGTACATCTGTCCATTCAAAAAAAGTAGCTGTGTGCCTCCTTGTCCTTTACGTCTGATAATACATCAGATCTTAAGAATATATTTACTGTGCCATTGTACTTTTCTGCTTTGACAAGCTAAAATTACTTATAGTATTTAAAAAGTGTTATAATACGAGGAAAAAATGTACAGGCATTCTGCATAAATATTGAAGGTCTTGTGTTGCCCTGTAATAATTTAAAATAAAAACAGTATACGAAAGCAGAGTTGAAAAGAAACAAATGATGGAGTTGTGGATGTTCACTTGATCATTCGGTGGTTATGTGCGGGACCCACAATCATTTTGTAAAGTGCAAGATTTATTAAAACTTGTTAGTTGTATTATTTAAATATAGACTTAACTTGGGTTCAGTTTTTATTTGTCTATAAATAAAACATAACCAACTCATAATTTAAGTTCTTTGTTCTTTTTAAATCCCACATTTCCAAATTCAATATAAAAACACACAACTAATAATGTATAAAAATTAATGTTTTGCACATTTATGGCAGGTCAGATCAACATTTACATATACTGTATTTCACAATGCATTCAACTACTTCAGCATCAGTCCAACTAACACCTATTTGTTAATAATGCAATAAATAAATGGACACATAGAAAAAGAATGAAATAAAATTAAAGTAATGAATGATGATGAATTGATGATGATAATTTTGGCTTTGAACCCAAAACAAAGAAACATAGAAATAACAATTTGTCTAATGAGGCTAAGAGTCCAATAGAATTATAAGTTGGTTGGAACAAAAACCTCCAGTCACATGAGATCCCAAGGACTGAATGCGAAACCACTGGTCTACACAATAACATGCAAGTGTCAACATATGCTTTAACACAAGTATCGTCTGTCTATGTCATTCTGGATTCGGGATAGGGTTGGATAGGGCTTGCAAAAGTGCTTGTGCCCCAGATCGTTGTATTTATTACAATGACAATAAAGATATTCTGATTCTGATTCTGATTCTGATTCTGACCATGATACATCCAAAATTGTAATCAAGATCAGTCCAGCAAGGATGTGATCCCTGGCTTATGTTTTTTTTTTTAATTTTCACCTTCTTTGTTGTTTTTGTAAAGTATATTCAGTTATTCATAGTATTTTGTTACTATTATTCTATTTATTTATTATTAGCTATCTCCCGCAGCTTCGCCCGTGTAGTAGTGAAACAGGACAGTGAGGAGGGCCCTGTCCATCTCTCTACTCCTGATGTCACCCTTCCCCCTCCCCTCAGCCCGCAGCCTCTGCCTCGGATTAGCATGAATATATCGCTCCTGCAAGTGAACTATGATTCTTAGCACAATGAGAGATGTCACAAAATCAACAGAATGTTCAAGCAAATTATAGAAAAAAAACAGATCTAAATCCATTAAGTAGTTCTCTCGTGAAAAGCAGACAGACATACAAACTGGTCAAAAAAACTATATGAAATTTCGCGCTTGCACCACGAACATTTTAAAAACGTTTCTTAGCGAGCACCTATGGGTCAAGGGTAATCTACATTCCAACTTTCAAGTCCCAAGTCCTCATGGTTCGGGAGATTTCGTGATGAGTGAGTCAGTGGTATTTGGCTTTTATATACTGTATATATAGATTTACTGTTTATTAATTATACATTGTACCTTGTTCAATGTGTTCTGCGGGTGGGAACATATAGAGAGGGCCACCCTGACATCACAGCCTCTATATTTGGTCCTTTACGGTTAATTGTTGTAGGAAAACTACATTATTTTAAATATCAGTTTTCTGGCTTCTATATTTTTCTTCCTTCTGATTTTGGTGCTTGAGTATTGGATTTTGTTTAAGATTTATTTACTGTGGGTTGCCTATTTACGCAGATTATGGTTCCAAATAGTTATTAATTTGCTTTTTTGTTTGAATTACTAATAAAATATTTTTAAGAAGAATTTGTTTTGGACTTGTTACATCTAGCCAGAGGGTATATGGTCCCTCCCCGTAAAGGGGCATTGTAGTGTATTTTTGCGACATTTGCAATATATATTTCAACTTTTGAAGCCAAAAAACCCTTTAACACTTGTGTTTTCTGAAGCAGGCCAATAGAGTTTGAGGTCAAGGCCACCTGAGATAATGTTTCTGGGCAGGCTAGGGAAGGTCCTGACCTGGTTTATGGATCTTGTTTGAGACCTCACACCATTGTGCCATTTTGTGTGCTGGTCATTATAACAAGCCCCAACCCTGACCCTCTCAACAAAACCACAAACTAAACACAACTAATTTAACCAGCAGAACTAATGAATAATCACAGTAGTCCTCTTGGCTAGCCTCACTAGCAGTGCGCTATAACAGGTCTGTACACTGAACATTGTTATAACATTAAATAATACTCTGTTGCTTGGGCAAATAGTCTAACATGACCTACTTGGTGAGTATTCTTAATACTGTATGACTACATTAATATTTTATTTATTTTTAAAAGTGCTATTTGATGTATTGACATTTCATTCAGGGTAATTTATGGTCTTCAACCTCATAGACACAAGTCCCGTTTACATAAAACTGATATATTTTTACAACTATCTTCCAAAAATGTTTAAGTAGTGTAATAAATAAAATTCTCTTCACTTTTCCTCTCTCTTTTCTCCTCCTCTAAACCTTCTACGTGTGGTTTGTCCACTTCCTGGATGAGGTTGAGTGGCTTCTTTTATTCTGAACTGGGACAGCCCAAGATAGCATAGTCAGATGGAAGTACTTCTGGGTCAAACAAAAGTCTCATAAAGCAGGAATCCCTGTAACACCCCCTGGTGGCCCCTACTGAACCCAACAAGGCTGGTCTTGAGAACTACAACATCAGGTGTGCCTTGCAGGTATCAATGCAGGTACAACTGCCCAGGAGTATTCCTCCTATTGTGTCGGGGAAGCCTGTGGTCCTTCCAGGGGAACCTGTCTTTCCATTATACTGTCCTCCTGGCCGGACATTGTTCCTGGGTCCAAACCGGCTGGGAAGACAAAGTACCCAGTGTTAGAGTGGCATCTTCTGTCTGTCTTCTGGGTCAAACAGGATGATCTTCACCCTGTTTCTTGTGCCATCCTTGGGCTGGCCTCTTGTTCAATTAAGGTACCAGGCTCCTTCCCAGCTGGGTTTTGTCTACCATTTATCTAGCCTAAGGAAAGAGTTTCTGGAACTCACCAGAAGACTTTATTGAGACTGCAGCTGAAACATCTCTTTAAGCTGCCATTGACAGATGATCACTGATTGCCTGCAGTTTATTTTCAGTGCTTCAGATTAGTATCTTTGTCATTGATTAGCCAGGTGGTGCAGTCTGAAACTGCTGCCGACAGGAAGTAAGTGGTTTTAGAGCTCCACCTAGAGTACCTTCAGTAAGTATTCAAACCCTTTCACTTTTCACACATTTTCTTATTTTGCAGCCTTGTACTAAAATCTTTTAAATTATTTTTCCCCACATCAAGTAACACTCAATACACCAGAATGACAAAGTAAAAGTAAAACCAGGATTTGTGAAAGTTATGCAAATGTATTACAAATAAAAAACTGAAATATCACATTAACTTAAGTATTCCGACCCTTTACTCTATACTTAGCTGAAGCTCCTTTGGAAGCTATTCCAGCCTGGAATCTTCTTGGATTTGAAGAGCTTTGCACACATGGGTAGGGGGATTTCTGCTACTGATCCACTCAAACCTTGTGAGGTTGGGTTGATACCTTCAGTGGACAGCTGTATTCAGGTCTCTCTAGAGACATTTGACCGAGTTCAAGTCCAGGCTCTGGCTAGCCCACTCCAGGACATTACCAGAGTTGTCCATCTCCTGTGTTGCCTTTGCTTTGTGTTTAGCATTATTGTCCCGTTGGAAAGTTAACCTTTAGCCTAGTGTGGGATTCAGAGCTGTCTGGAGCAGGTTTATATTAAGGATATATCTGTACTTTGCTCCATTAAGATTTCCCTCACCCTTGACTAATCACCCAGTCACTGCTACTGAAAAACAATCCCATAATAAATTTGCAGACATATTTTAGGATATTGAGTGTTGCTTGATGAGGGGAAAAATGAATTTAAACAATTTCAGCATAAGGCTGCAAGATAACAAAATGTACAAAAAGTAAAGGGGTTTAAATATTTTCTGAAAACACTGTAGCATGTCCTCCAGGACATTACTTGTCATTTGCGACCATCCCATGTTAGCAGTGGGTGAGACTCATCACCTTCCTGAGAACAACTCATTATTGGCCTTATTGGTTCCCAAAGTGTGCTTCCTCACAGGGGTGCCACGAAATATTACAAAATTTTCATAATTTTATTTACATTTTTCAGTTCAATGTGATAGGACATGACATTTGGCGGAAGTTTCTCGATTGTTTTAGTTGTTTTTCGAACTCTCTTGGTACTTTGTTTTCATTTTTCATTAATTTTTCTATAACAGAATGTACAGGTATAAAAAGTGATTTAGCATTTGAAAGGAGTGCATTGTAGAAATTACAAAGCTGATGTCCAGTTTTCACTTTCTTATCAGTGTCTTGGCAGCTCGGTTCTGAATGTACTGTATCCTCCTGAGACACTTAATGAATCTCTTTAAAGTGGGTGTTACAGTAGTACGTTTTTCTGATGTAAAATTAAATGAAAATTTTACAGTTTGCATCCATTTTAGCCAAACTTAATTTCTGATGTGGGGAAAAAGAAGGGGGACACTGAAGTTTATGTGAACAACTCCCTTCACTTTCATAGCTAGGTCACAAGTATGTAAACACAGGTTGAACATAATCAGATGTATGTAAGATGCATGTTGTTATATTTTCTTTAATGGTGAGTTGTTAAGAATTATGATTTAGTGAAAATTTATTGTATCTTATTTCCTAGTGAAGTTTTGATGACTAGCTCTGTGTTTGGTCTGCTATAGTAGACAGTACATTCATTCCATTTACAGTATTTGACAGCTTAAATCCTTGGCTCACTGCTCCAGCATTCTCAACAATCACTTCGCTCAGACACAATGTTGTATTTGGTGTGGCTTTGAGAGTTTTCTGTGTCCATACTCAACGTATCAAGGCTTGTATTGTTATAGAGCTGAATATCATCAGTTCACCATTAGAAATTTACACTCTGTTGCCAAATTACCTGACCAAGAAGAAGACAGTAGAAAATCATCAAAACAGTTCCAACAGTGGAGCCTTCTGAAACTCCTTTTGTAATTTGTGTCCTTACCTGTATAAGAGGCAGACTGAATTGAGGGAAAACCAATGATGCACTGTGTATGGAAGATGGTGTTCCAGGGAGAAGGAAAGATCAGTTGCAATTGTAAAAAGTCTGGCACAGCAACATTTGACTTTAATAAATGTTCTTTGTATGGTGTGATCAGTTGTGAACTATGATTGAAATTTCTCATTGAATTTGTTTATAAAATAAAGAAGGTGTTGCAGTTGTTTTTTACTATATTTTCCAACTTTTCTTGAAATGGAAAAAATGGTTTGAAGCAGGTCTGTAATCTACTAGGACTTCACGTGCAAGTTCCGATTTATTAAGATAAGATATAGGGGCAGGTGACCATTAAAATTCATGGAGCAACAATGAGACGAATACATTGATTGAAATATTAAAATTAAGGTCTAAAACGATTTGAGACATGCTGTTTTTGATATTGGACCAAAACCAATCAAACACACACATGTATAAATAAAACTTGCTTTGTTATAAAAGAATTGAATGATGAATTTTAAAAACAATTGTTTAGTTTTGCAGCCTAAACTAACATCCAATTCCTCTCATAATCATACATCGCGTTAAGAGGCGGCAAGGAATAAAATACTTGCACATTAAAGAAAAACAGCACTTACCTTTTAATGTTGGTTTAATTAATTGAAGAAAGGAAAGCTGGGATATGGTCATCACCATTACAAACATTTTTGGTCCAACAATGAAAAGGAAACACAGATGGATTTCTTTTCTATTTCTGTGTTCTTGATAATTCTTCAGTATCAAAGACTGGATGGAGACTTTGAACAGGAGGCAAATGTTATCATTGGGACAAAAATTAGCAGGGTGAGGTAGATGGACCTTTTAAATCTTATTCAAATGTTGTCTCCAAAGTCTAATAATAACTTTATTGTAACACTATTTACTTTTCTCAGCTTTGCAAATATAGATATGGATGGATCATGCAATTTTACGACCTGAACAGTAGTGATAATGCCTTGTTTTTTGTCATGTTACATGGACATTGTTTAGAATTTTGTATAATTTTCAAACTTATTTAACTAACATTAGGAGTAACCTTACAAATGTGTGACATGTGCTACTTTGCAAAACATCTACAAGAGACTCATGCATATTGAATTAATACTAAATGTACTGTTAAAATTATTGGGAATATAAAAAATTGCAGCAACACTAAAGATGTGCATGTCCCACAATAACACTTCATTATTGACTGATGCAATCTTTGGATGAGATGTAAAAGCAAGTTCCTGACTCCCTGTGATCATTAAAGATCTCTGGGCATCCTTCATAAAAAGCAGGCTAAATTTCCCTGTATGTCCCCTAATCATCCACTGTTTCTAATTGGCTATCTCTCTCTCTCTCACCATTTTACTCATTAATTGCTCATGTGTGGGGTGTGTACTGGCTACTGTTGTATCATCCAGGTGTATGCTACACATCAGTGGTGGTTGAAGTGACTTTCCTTTCATGATGAAAAGTGCTTTGAGTAGTGATTAAAGCGCTTCATTAATGTAAAGAATTATTATTATTATTATTATTATTATTATTATTATTATTATTATTATTATTATTATTATTATTATTATTATTATACTTGGAACAACAAAATAACTTCTCCTTCTTCTTCTTCTTTCAGCTGTTCCCATTAGGGATTGCCATAGCAGATCACCTTTTTTCCTTATTATCCTGTATTCTGCATCTTGCTCTGTTACATCAATCACCTGCATGTCCTCTCTCACCACATCCATAAACCTTCTCTTAGGCCTTCCTCTTTTCCTCTATCCTTAGCACCCCTTTCCCAATATTTCCAGCATCTCTCCTTTTCACATGTTCAAACCAATGCAATCTCACCTCTCTGACTTTGTCTCCAAACTGTCTAACCTAAGCTGACCCACTAATGTACTTGTTCCTAATCCTGTCCATCCTTGTCACACCCAGTGCAAATCTTAACATTTTTAACTCTGCCACCTCTAGCTCTGTCTCATGTTTTTTGGTCACTGCCACCACCTTCAACCCATATAACAAAGCTGGTCTCACTACCATCCTGTAGATCTTCCCTTTCACTTTTGCTGATAACTGTCTGTCACAAATTACTCCTGACACTCTTCTCCACCCATTCAACCATGCCTGCACTCTTTCTTTCACCTCTCTTCCACAAACCTCATTACACTGTACTGATAATCTCAAGTATTTAAACTTATTCACCTTTGCCAACTCTACTCCTTGCATCCTCACCATTCCACTGACCTTCCTCTCATTCACACACATGTATTCTGTCTTGTTCCTACTGACCCTCATTCCTGTCCTCTCTAGAGCATATCTCCACTTCTCCAGGGTCTCCTCAACCTGCTTCCTACTATCGCTACAGATCACAATGTCATCAGCAAACATCACAGTCCACAGGGACTCCTGTCTAATCTCGTCTGTCAACCTGTCCATCACCATTGCAAATAAGAAAGGGCTCAGGGCTGATCCCTGATTTAATCCCACCTCCACCTTGAATACATCCGTCACTCCTACAACAGACCTCACCACTTCACACTTGTCTTGTACATATCCTGTACAACTCTTACATACTTCTCTGCCACTCCCAACTACCTCATACAATACCACAACTCCTCTCGAAACACCCTGTCATATACTTTCTCCAGGTCCACAAAGACACAATGCAACTCCTTCTGGCCTTCTCTATACTTCAAAATACTCTATATATCAACACCTTCAGAGCAAACACCACATCTGTGATGCTCTTTCTTGGCATGAAACCATACTGCTGCTCATTAATCATCACATTCTTTCTTAACCTAGCTTCCACTACTCTTTCCCATAACTTCATGCTGTGGCTCATCAATTTTATCTCCCTGTAGTTACTATAACTCTGCACATCCCCCTTATTCTTAAACATTGGTAATAGTACACTTCTTCTCCACTCCTTAGGCATCCTCTCACTTTCCAAGATTCCATTAAACAATCTGGTTAAAAACTCCATTTCCATCTCTCCTAAACACCTCCATGCTTCCACGGGTATGTCATCAGGACCAATGGCCTTTCCATTCTTCATCCTCTTCATAGCTGTCTTTAATTCCTCCTTGCTAATCTGTTGTACCTCCTGATTCATTATCTCCACATCATCCAACCTCTTCCCTCTCTCGTTCTCTTCATTTGTCAGCCTCTCAAAGTACTCTTTCCATCTTCTCAACACACTCTCCTCAATTGTGAGTATGTTTCCATCTTTATCCTTTATCAAGCTAACCTGCTGCACATCTTTCCCAGCTCGGTCCCTCTGTCTAGCCAATTGGTACAGGTCCTTTTCTCCCTTATTTGTGTCCAACCTTTCATACAACTCATCTTATGCCTTTTCTTTAGCCTTCACCTTACGCCTTATCTCCTTGTACTCTTGTCTACTTTCTGTATCTCTCTGACTCTCCCACTTCTTCTTCGCCATCATCTTCGCCTGTATACTCTCCTATACTTTCCCATTCCACCACCAGGTTTCCTTTACCTCCATCTCTGTCCAGATGTCACGCCAAGCTCTCTTCTTGCTGTCACTCTTACTACATCTGCTGTAGTTGCCCAGCTGTCTGGTAACTCTTCACTGCCACCCAGTGCCTGTCTTACCTCCTCCATCAACTCAACTTTGCCTTCTTCCTTTTTTAACTTCCACCATTTGATCCTTAGCTCTGCCCTCACTCTCTCCTCTTCTTGATCTTTAACGTCATCCTACTGACCACCATCAGATTGACTCTTCTGCATAGGATGTAATCTACTTGTATGCATCTTCCTCCACTCTTGTTCATCACCCTGTGTTCCTCCCTCTTCTTAAATTACATATTCATCACAGCCATTTCCTTCCTTTTTGCAAATCCACTATCATCTGACCTTCTTCATTCCTCTCCTTGACATCATACCTATCCATCACCTCCTCATCTCCTTTGTTCCCTTCACCAAAATGTCTATTGAAATCCTCTCCAATCACCACTCTCTGTCCCTTGGATACACTGTCCATTATTTCATCCAACTGACTCCAGAAATCTTCTTTCTCATACATCACACACCCAACATGTGGGGCATATGCACTAACAACATTTATCAGCACACATCCAGTTTGTAGCTTCTTAATCATTACTCTGTCTGGCAATCTTTTCACCTCCTAAACACTCTTGACGTACTGTTCCTTCAGTATAACCCCTACCTCATTTCTCCAAACCATGATTGTACAATTTGAATCCACCTCTGATCCACCTGGCCTTGCTCCACATCCATTTAGTCTCTTGCATGCACAATATATCATCCTTCCTTCTCTCCATCACATCAGCTAACTCTTCACCCTTACCAGTCATTCTGCCAACATTCAAAGTTCCTACCCTCAGTTCTACTCTCTTTACCTTCCTTTTCTCCTCCTGCCTTCGGACACATCTCCCCCTTCTTCTAATTCTTCTTCTTCAGCCAAGAGGAGAGACTTTAGATACACGCGCTGATACAATGCATTGCCACACCCACCACATGACAAACCAACTCAGGATCCCAGATTAGGACCCAAGTGCAGCCCTGCGACGGGTGACACCTGAGCACCATACTAGTTCAGATGAAATGGAACTGGTGCAAAGTTTTTTTATGGTGGCTGGAGTGCCAATTCTGCCACCAACCCCATGTTTATCCTTGCAGGTTGGAGTGCTTACAGGGCCAAGAATAGCCCAATTTCCGCCAGCACTATGTTGGCTAACATTACTGGTGGCAGCCATTGTTAACCCGTGCCTCAACCAATCCAGTATGGAAATATGGTTTGTTGTCCGCATCTTGATCTGGTATAATTTTACACCAAATGCCCTTCCTGATGTAACCCTCCCCATTTATTTGCAACCGGCATGAAAAAACACACTGGTTTGTGAATCCCTTATGACTGGGTTAACCTAATAATTTCTCCACTTTATTCAAAATATTCTCTTATTTGTGTAGTTTACACTTCTAATTACTTGACGTTATTTTCTAATGTAACACTGAGCCCAGTTTTCTCAATGTCTTCATTTACTTTTGGACATTTCACAAAGGTGAGGTATTGTGAAATACCATTCTGTGAATGCTGTCTTAGATCCTCTGGTCTTTAAGTTCATTTCCACAATTGTAAACTTTTCTGCAAAAGTAAAATAAACAAAACTCTTCTCTGGTAAATGTTTTATTTCTTTATTTATTGCTTATTTTAAAATCAGAGAATGAATACTGAAATTACATAAGAAACGTGTTAGAGAAAGCATACTTTTATGCAGACCTCCTGTTTAATGATAGCAGGGTCAATGTCATTTCACTGCCATCATGTTAATTTCATATTTTTTTCATTTATTTTATAGGAGTATCCAATTGTTTGCTGCTGGATCAGATGTGGGAACAGAACTTCAGAATTGTTGGTTGCCTTATTTGCAACATACTCTAATTAAAGTTAAATAGTAGTTAGATGAAGAGTTCCCAAACATTTTTCGGCCGCCGACCCCTTTACCAAAAACTTTTAAAACCGTCGACCCCCTAGTCATTTACTTTACTTACTCAAATTAATACATTTGTAGAGTACTCAATATTAAATATTTCACTAGATATCAGATTTTAATCACTTGTAATTATGATTTAAAAAGATAAAATGGCTACGGAATATGGCATTATCTTGTGCAACATTTAATATAGAAACCTGCACTAACGAAAATTTAAGCAAAAAAATACGAGCAGAGTTTTTTTTTTATTTTTTTTTACATTTTTGACATTTATGAAATAAATATGTAAATTCAAAATAAGTACAAATAGTCCAAGCTGTACTGTCTGCATTTCTTTTTTGGTTCAGTCATATTATTATCTGAAGAAATACAAACTTTTATTAACAAACAATTTCGACAGCCCCTGTGATTAAAAAAAAAACAAAACAATAAAGTATGTACTTACTTGAAACAGAAGATTTTTGTTCTTACTCGAATAAATAAACTGTGTCCTCCAATTTTCTTTTTCGTAGTACTGCTCCTCAATAAATAATTATATTCAAAGTTCAAATCACAAATAAGTACATGTCACATCAAACAAACCAATTTATAGTGTTTTATGAAAGCATGACTGTACAAGACTGATAGATTCTGCTAATATCGAATATCCGTCGTCTCGTCCCACCGCAAGCAAGTGCGGACATGCAACGGTTTTTCATGTCCGCACTTGCTTTGATACGTTCGATAAGACAATGCACAGATACTGTATGTTTGTGTTACATGTATTTTCATGCATTCTTACGTGTGACTCTTTTAATGATACATATTACCTTTTTGTTCGCAAGTTTGGTATGTAATGTGTTTTTATCAAAAAAGTGTTTTTTTGAATTATTTTACTTCTTAATTAGGTACCTATTGGAATCATAGATATTTTGAAGTAACAAACAAATAGCAGTAGTAAGGGGGTCTATTTTTGCTGTTGTTGATCCCCCAATTTTTTTATTGAAACCATCGACCCCTAGAAAGTTCAAATCGACCCCAGGGGGTCGATATCGACCACTTTGGGAACCCTTGAGTTAGATCATAAAGTAATAATCATATTATATGTATGTATTTGTATACATTTTTATTGAATAATCATATGATATTAATATGTTTGTATAAGCTCCATTAACTCCATTTCACTTGAAATATCATTTTTTCTTCAAGCATCCAGGCATTATCATTCTGGATTGGTAATAACTAAAGCCAGAAAACTGAAGTGCAAGAAAATCATTCATGTTTGTGGAAATAACAATCTTAACATAATTAAACACAGAGTACAGGAAGTTGTTGAAATTTGTGATAAACAGTCCTTCCGATCAGTCTCATTCCCAGCCATTTGTACAGGTAAATACAAACATTTGCTTTCCTGGGTTTATTGTCACACACCATGTAAATTAATAGAAATTACTGTTGTTTGGCTTTGGGGTGTACAGCAAAGTTCTCATAACTTATACATAACCACTTTAACTGTTTTTCCTTTACCTAGAATAAACAAATCATTTTAATATTTGTATTTTATTTTTATAGTCATTTTTACATAAATCTGTAATAAAAGACAGACAGACAGACAGATAGATAGATAGATAGATAGATAGATAGATAGATAGATAGATAGATAGATAGATAGATAGATAGAGTGATAAATACCTGTAATGTCTCTTTAATCAGAATTGTTCTTTTTGAGAAAAGAGTTTTTGATTTCTTCAAGATGACACTGGAGTTTTATGAAAGCCAAAAGCTTTACAGTTCCTCAAAAACTAAAATGAAAACATCTTAGTTAATTAATTGTAAGAATTCTAAAAATGTTTTAAAGATAATAGGACTGAAAGATTTCTGTTATGCCTGAGACAATTTCATTATCCCAGTTTTCTTGTTTATTTAAACTTCAAAAATAAGACAAGGTTAAAGAAAATACAGATTCTTTATTTCCCCTTCAATAGCCATGGTCTGAAAATGAAAACAATCAACACAGTAAGCAATTGTTACATCAGATAGGTCAATTCTGTCTTAGAATTAAATCAAGTTAGGATAGAAGTCGATGGAATTCATTTACATTCACTGTTAAAAGCTTGGATCTTAGACGTTCTCATCTCCTGCAATTTTTAGTCTTGTAATTTGACATCCTCAGGTAACAGGATCAGCAACTGATATCAACAAGTTGGACATTTCCTCTGACTACAAGTCATATATTATGATACCAGTTTAACTAGCACCCAAAAGGAATCTGGAGAAAACCAACTTTATCACCAACATAAAAAAACATATTCACAGCATATTTTAACATACTGAGTTATCATTTAGTGAAGATCACCTTTTTGCTAGTTTGAGCATTTCTGCCCATTTTCCCTGCCTTCTTTGCTCTTAGGTCCTTATGTCCTGAGTGAGAGTGAGACATGAGATGCTGTGTTGCTTGGGTCATTGTATAGCAAGGTTAAATTTCACTTTTTAGTAATGGTGAGCAACACTTCATTTTACACTCCTTTTGGGAGAAACAGGCACCCATCACCCCATAAAATAGCACACCTGTGAAGAAATCAGCAGTAATCAGTTCCTTAGTGTCAATATATACACAAATATATGTTGCTCTGTTAGAACATCCTAAAAGTTCTTCTCCAGTATAAACAAATTAGAATGCCAAAAAAGTGTTTTAGTTCCTTTTGATTTGAAATTGGAAATATCAAAGTATCTGCAATAGGACTAGAAATGACAATATGATATTATATTGATTCATCCATCCATCCATTATCCAACCCGCTATATCCTAACTACAAGGTCACAGGGGTCTGCTGGAGCCAATCACAGCCAACAAAGGGTGCAAGGCAGGAAACAAACCCCAGGCAGGGCGCCAGCCCACCGCAGTATACTGATTCTAACAAAAGAAATATTAGTTACAAATATATTTGTAGCTGCCAAAGTGTAAGGCAAGGTCAAGCACGGGTAAAACGTGTGCCGAAAGAAATCTCTCAGTCCAAAAGTTTGTTTTAAAATTATTTAGTGAAAGTTAAAAGCAAATAATCCACACAAGAATAAAAGAAAAAATAATTACACACGTAGAATAAAAGGCAAAAAAAAAAGGAAAAATGTATCTTCTCTAAACTTAGCTTTCTTGAGAAACTTTAGTTATTTCTGTACTTAAAAGTTCTTTACTACTTCTTCTTTACTTAAATATTCTTAGCTTCTTCTTCTGTATGCTTAAAACGTACGGCACAGCATATAAATTAAGTGCTGTTTTCTTACATATTTACTTCACACACTCAAAAGGCCAGTAAGCCAGTTGGCACGGTTTAAAACCTTATGCCTTCTACACCTTAGTCATGGCAAGGCTGTCACTAACTGAAGAGTAATGTTTACTCAAAGCTGTTAGAAATGGCAAGAATATACTAATACAATTCTACTTACAGGGGTTATAGGAACCTCCCATAGATTATGCATTGTCATCTAGTAAAATATTCATTAATCTTATAGAACTAGGAAAATGGCTCTTACAATATTAAAACAAGGAATTTTAGGATAATTACTAAAATCATTTAGAAACATCATCAGCAACAACTTATTACTAATATATAAAAGAATGGGTGCAAATAGGAATAGAAGGTATACATTCAACAGCCACTTTATCAGGTACACCTGTTCAACTGCTTGTTAGCGCAAATATCTAATCTGCCAATCACATGGCAGAAACTCAATGCATTTCAGCATGTAGACATTGTGAAAATGACCTACTAAAGTTCAAACCGAGCATCAGAACGGGGCAAAAAGGGGAATGAAGTGACTTTGAATGTGACAAAGTTAATGGTGCCAGATAGGCTGGAGTATTTCAGAAACTGCTGATCTACTGGGATTTTCACAAATAATCATCTCTAGGGTTTATAGTGAATGGTCAGAAAATTTTCCCAGTCACATGACACTCTCAGACATGACCAATTACTACTCCTCCTGCCTTCACCGTTTCCAAAAAAAATATAAAAGTGCGGAAACTTTTTGAACATCCCTCGAAGTTTTACAAATATAATCCTGACTATAGCAGTCTAATGTAAGATCAAAGTGATCAATTTTTAAGTTTATGAACAAAAAATATAACGGGGTCCTCAATGAAGTAAAGAGTCACGGTACAGCTAAAATAGTTACACCACAGGTGAATTCTTCTGTCATGATTTCAACTTCAGAAATGTTCATCAAAAAGAGCTAAAGTATCCACAACCTTAATCTTTAAGAAATGCTTATTCTTTTACAACATGATCACTTCCAGCTGGGTACGCTGGCACAGTGGTTGCCACTGATGAAGCACAATTCCAGAAGATTCAGTTGTACCCCATGCTTTGTCACTGTTTGTGTGGAGTTTTATACATTCTTTACCTGTACAACCTCATCTCTTCACACAAACTTTAAAATGTTCACTGTATATTGAAATAGGAGTAGAATATACACATTCATTCATTCAATCAAAAATCTTAACATCAATAACTGGGGATCTATAAAAACATTTGAAATTTCTTTTTTTCCATTTAGTATTAGCTGCAAATACAGATGTGTGACATAGCCAGGGCATGGGTTAGCACTGCTGTGTTATACCTTCTGGGACTTTGGTTTGATTCATAGCCTGATTAATTAGGGCTGCCAACCGTCCTTATTTTCCCAGCCATCTAGTGTCTTGGGGGAGGCAGTGTCCAAAAGTTGCTGCTTTTCCCCATATTCTCCTTCTTGGGACATCCTGACCAGGTTGAGGTGCCGGCTGTCCATCACAAGCTTTATATCCAGAAAGACCTTTTAAACTTCAGCCTATGACTGCTACCTGGGTCACTTTCAGTCTTCTTAGTTAGAACTCCATCCTTTGTTTCCTACTCTTCCTGCAACTTCATAGAGACGTGCTCATAATACATAAAACGGATCCAGGCATTGGCATAAAGCTCCCTGCTGTCCTCAACTGGGCTGAATATCACTATATTTAATAAGTGAATTTCAGAAATAACTGAATATTGGGGATTTTGGCTGAAGGCTGGAAGCTAGCAAACATTAAATATTTATTTGATAAACATCATATGATCACAAGAAATTAATTCTGGATTGTTACCTTATTATGGTGAAGGGGCTCTGTATATAACTGAAACTGTATAAGCTTCTCCATGCTAAGTCATCCAAGTCAATTAGGCCTTGGCAGAGATGGAAGATTAAATGTGGTCCACTGGAGGAGGAAATGACATCCTGTTCATGACATTATAAAATACAAAACTCTAATTGTTTTGGAATGAAGACAAATAATTAACTAATTACCTTGGACTGCATGGTATTATAAACCTCAGCTTTGAAAATGAGAAATATTTAAGAATTTCTACTTAATACCAAGTGAAAGTATACAGCACTTTATCACTGATGTGCAGGCCTTGAGGATGATACGTAAGATGATGAATTGTGAGGATAGACAGTGAACATTGCAAACACCATACTAACAGTTGCTGCCATATTAGACAAGATGGAGGGAATTGAATTACAAGAAATATTAATACGCTCAGAATGGAGATGGATTGGTGTCAAAAAGTGACCCTGAACATTTGTCAAGACTGTCTCACCACAATTGTCTGAACACTGATCATCCTTCCTTGTCCATTCAGCACATGTACACAAAATTCTTTCTATTGATCTTCAAGTCTAAGTCTTTGTGTGATTTTCAGTGGCTCTCAGTGCCTACACTCCTGCAGTTGTTATGTCCTCTTTCCTCTCGCCAACTGTGCAAGGCTAACCACAGATGTTGCACTGGACTAAACTTTGACAAAAAATGTGGACTGTTTGAGGATCTAACACAGCCAACAAAAATATGCTAGTGCTAGTTGTTTTGATATTTTGCCAGTAAATGTTTACTCCACAGTTAACTGAAAGTTGATGTTCTTTAAAATTGAAGTCTGAAACGTCTAGATGAGGGGTTCTCAGGATCAATCCTATAGGGTACCACTGTGGCTGAGGGTTTTCCTTCCAACCAGTTTCACAAATAAATGGTTCAGTCTCACTTCTGAATGATCTAATTGTTTAACTAGTTTTTTTTCTTATTTTATTTTGCTCTCCGAAATAAATGCTAGTATTTACATCTAAAAAACAGAAATGTGCATTTGCCATATATTTAAAAGTTAACTTTCTTTTACCATATTCTTTTTAATTGACCTTTTTCTGTGGAGTTTACTCTATTACTTGTATTAAAATAATGATGATTAATGATGACCATTAGAGACCCAGGTGTAAATGACACTTAATACTAAACGGAAGAAGCAACTTCAGTGTAAAAATTCAAGAGTCAGCTAGTCAGTAATAAACAACAACAACATTTATTTATAAAAAACACAAAATAAATAAGAATTAAAATAAGGGAACACTAATTAACATAGAATAAAAGTAAGGTCCGATGGCCAGGGAGGACAGAAAAAACAAAAAAAACTCCAGATGGCTGGAGAAAAAAATAAAATCTGCAGGGGTTCCAGGCCATGAGACTGCCCAGCTGATGGAGGTATTCTAACCTTAATACCCCACCTACATAGCTGAAACAGGCCAAGATCTTCATCGTTGACGTCGCTCTGACGACGAGGTGCGGGGGTAAAGCTCACTTGGCCTTAAAAGTGAGAGGAACAGCGGCACAAGTTCAGATGTTGGGGAGGATTTTTCCAGCAGACGAGCCTATAAATCCCTCAGGTGCATCAGTCTGGACAGACGTTTCTGGATCTGGATGTCGAGAGCCTGGAGTTCTTCGATGACGCGGTTCATCTCACTATCAGCCATTGTCTGCTTCCGCTTCCACTTCGTGCCCTAGGAAAGAATGAGAGAGAGAGAGTTAGCTAAGGATCACAGTTAAAGGGATTAACTAAGTGGTCCTCAAGTTAAGATTGTGTAGCAGACCACCTTGACTGCAGGCATTCATCCCCACCACCTTATACTCTTAACTGGACTCTTGTCTTTATTAAACAAGCTGTTATTTCCCTGTTTTTGTGTCAATTTAGGAATTACAAAATGGGTTTGCTGTTTTCTGGGGGAATGTAGCAAGTATTTATGTGCGTGACATTCATTTTTATCTTTTTCTTTTTTTTCTTGGTTGTTAAGATTTTGCTCATTTTTATGATCTAGTATTTTAAGTTTTATACTGAAGTAGCTGCTTCCCTGTGGTATTCTGTGTCTATTGCACTTGTCTGTACTCCTCATCACTAATTGTCACCATTTTGAGATATTTAAAAAATACAAGTTTCTGAATTTTATTGACATGTAAACATACCATCACATATTTCTGAATGCAAAACAAGGAAAGAAAAATACTAATTAAACAAGTAGATCATTTAGAAGTAAGACTGAACCATCTACTTGTGAAACTGGTTGGAATGAAAACCTGCAGCCACTGTGGTACTCCAGGCTGAACTTGGGAATCCCTAGTCTACATGTAGGCTACATTAAACTCGAGGAAATACGAAGTCTTGTAACTTTGTCATCATCTTTGTTCTGTCAAAGGTGGAAAAGGGCATCCATTCTTAAATAAATAAATAAAAATTATAATAATAATGCTATCTATATTACTAAACGAAAGTTGTATATATGCACGGATGCCAGACGCCAGAAGCAAGCCCTGCATAATACAACCGCCGCCCGAACGCGAACGCGCACAATACAACCGCCACCCGAACGCGAACGCGCACACAACATTATACAATATTCGTTTAGTAATGTAGATCTCCAAGCCGAGATCCGCCTCCATGGTCACTTCAGCACGCGAATCCGCCGCCGTCACCATCAGAGAACTAGGTGGCGCCGAAAGCGCACGCGCACAGCACCTCAGCGCCCCAGAGTCCAATATACAGTAATCCACTTGCAGAGCCACAGTAGGTGGCGCCCAAGCAACAAAACACAACCGGTAAAGTAAATTTGAGGTAAGGCGTCTTTACTAAAAATGTTGTTTATAAGGAAATTTTTTGATTAACTATTTTGAATTTACCATTTTATGAAATTTTTGTTTCCAATTTACTTCATTTAAACCTTTGTACTCCGATATATTTTTTACTTATGAGTGCAACAACTCAAAGACATTTTGGACTTAAATGCTTTAACAATTAAATTTCAATCTTAGTTTTAATAAGCTGGTTAATTTTAGTAAAAATATATTTATTTAATTGCGGTGGGTTGGCGCCCTGCCTGGGGTTTGTTTCCTGCCTTGCGCCCTGTGTTGGCTGGGATTGGCTCCAGCAGATCCTCGTGACCCTGTAGTTAGGATATAGCGGGTTGGATAATGGATGGATATTTATTTAATTAAATTAAAACTTTTCCAGGACGCTACCACCCTCCATGATTTTTCATCCATCCAATGATCGGAGGGAACAGAAAGTGATTGCCATTGTTGGATTTGCGATTCTTTACAGAATCAGGGGTTTACTGGTATGAGAGATTTAGTAGTTCAGCTGGCCTGCACCATATAAAACTCCTTATCACAAAAAAGCAAGCAAACGAACAAAAACGTCTGGCCAATAAACAGGAGAGATCTTTAGAAACACAATAGTGTCGCTCCTGAGAGCTTCATTTGAATTTCTAGCGTGTTTAGATAATCACTTGGTTCCTGTCCAGGCAGCAAACAAAGCCGACAAAACAACTTTGAACGCATTCAGCTCCGTTAATCTTTAAGAACACATTTTCATCAACCCATGGGACCTTTAATTTTTAGGCATATTTTTTATATATCTTTAATTTACGGAAATTAGTACCTCTGCCCAAGAAAATCCCACCTGAAGAGGGACCGCATTCTCAGCATTTTCAGACTCCTTGACATATATCGTTAAAGGCGGATATTCTAGCTGGATTTTGAATGTGTTCAGAAAAAGAGATTATGATTAGTTGTCATAACCAAGCGATCGCCCGGAATGAAGTACAGTATTGTTTTTCCAACATACTAATAATAATTATAATCTGCACAGCAAACTGGATTTAACTATCGTTTAAAGAAAAAGGATGGAAAACCATTTTGCAAACTGCAGTTCTTTAGGTACACGTAACGCAAACAGTCGACACTGCAAAATAAGCACATTGGAGAAATTGTAATTTTGTAAACATTTCAGTCCGATTTTGCGGCATTTGACTTGTACGGTAAGACTACCTTATTATTATCTCCAAAGGAAATTACAAACTGAAGTTCGTAGTCAGCAAGAGTCGAATCACAGCAGAGAAGCCCCTGTAAATTTCTAGTCCATCGCGTTAATCATGGCCATGACTTTTTTTTCATAATTCCCTTGCTGAGAACAGAAGTTTTTATGGAAGTGTATTTAAATAAATGGGCTCTCAACTGAATTAAGATTGTTGAAGAATGCTGATACAATGAGGACGAACGTTTTAACACTTAAGAAATGCGGCACATATAATCTTGCCTCATCACTTCAGTCTAAATTACAGACGTCAAAACGCTGTCATCGTAGTCGGCAGGATTCGAACCTGCGCGGGGAGACCCCAATGGATTT
>JANRMT010062852.1:33155152-33175152 GCA_026402145.1 Polypterus bichir lapradei | reverse complement strand
ACATCACAGGTGGCTGCCCAGAACTTTGATCAGGTGGTGTTCGCACAGAATGGCATCACAGAAGAATCAGAAAAGAAAACAGAATAAAGTAAAGATGAATAAAGACTGCAGATGTATTGAAGAGTATGATCATTCTGTACTTATCTTATTTGATCCCTAGGATAATTACGCAAAAAGGAAAATGTTACTCGAGCCGCGGAAGATTTGACCCTGCCTTTACCGGATTAGTGAAATGTATTTTACTTTAATAATCGGGCGTGGAATCTTTAATATAAAACTGGATGGCAATCTACTTGTTGAAGTATCGCCAGTATATCCAACTTAATATGCTGAAGGAATATGACTTCTCCTACGTGATCACCAGTCATGATTCTGTCGGCCATTGAGTGTTTATATGCAGTTTTACAGTTTGTAAGTTTGTCCCATTGAATAGCATTTATTTGTCGACTGCTAACACACAACTTAATTACTGCTGTTCTTAGCGGAGCAGATATATTTACGGTATTTTGTTTTATGTATGCGCGTTAAATTGGTTGAATTGAAGTAACATGAGAGCATCGTTGATATATTCTCTTAATGAAAAAAAGATACATAAATGTATACTATGTGGCGTATGGTTTTGAAGTAAATGAGCTTTGCAGGAAAGCGTCACATGAAAACGCTGTACGATTTCGCTAATCTTTAGAAAATAATACTGTCAACAAACTGTACTATTATTGCCTAGATGTCAGTATCCATTAAAATTATAATGTGTCAGCGTGCTTGGGAGAATTTACAGTAAATACTTAATCATCCTTGAATTATTATTTACAAATTATCTAAAAGAGTTTTGCATTTGTTAAAAGAACCCAGTACAATATATCGCCTTGAAATAAGGTGTGTGTGTGTGTGTGTTCATATATAAGACTTTGTTAAATATTATTTTTTTAGAGCTCCTGTAAACGTATTAGCATTATCGACGACAACTGAAGCACACTGACTTTTTGCAGCTCCTCCGCCAACTTGCTTACCGATTTCTTTTTTGTAAGATCCCTCTGCTTTAATCGCTTGTATTTCTAATGCAATTATGTATTTAATTATTAGGAATTTTAATACGGGCAGTTACAAAGTATTTTTTATGATACCCTACCCACTAAAATAGGTTTCAATTTTAAATTAAACATAATAAAACTACGAAGGAAACTAATTACATGCAAATAAACGGTTCATCTTTGTTTTGAAATAGCGGAGAAACGTTGCATATAAATGCAGTTTTAATTGTATTTCCATTTTGACTTTGTATTGGTTGATCTTGAGCTTATATATGTGTTATAACTAGAAATCTAAAATGTGGATGGAGGATTTACGTTAATATAACATTTTCATCGGAATATATATAAACAATCAAAACAACAAATTCCACTAGTTGTTAGGTAGTTAAATACATAAAAACTTCTGAAAATCAAAAGATGCGACACTCGGACCGCATATTACTCATCTGGAGTCTGATAAACGTCATATATCAGCTGGGCGGAGGAAAGCCCTGTGCTTTAGCGCACGACCTCTTCAGTTTTGAAGAACGGTGGATGCGTGGAGATCTGATGAAGGTCCACAAAATTCTCTAAAGGCAGCCAGCCTTAGTCTTTCAGTCAAATATTGAAACATGCATTCGAAGACATTCCGTATAAATTAGGAAGGCTTCTTTATACCTCGGATTGAGAGGATCTCGAACAAAATAAATTAACTACCTAGTCGGTTGATAACACTAACAACTTTTAAAAAGTAACTGGGTGGCATGTTGGGGGCAACCTGGATAACCAAACAAGTTCGTTTTTTTAACTTTTGTTTGAGACTTTCTTTATTGTCCATACTTGTGCTGTTTTTGAGCAATTGTACATTCTGCTGCCTGCATTAATCAAACATCGCTGCCTAAGAGCGAAAATGAATTAGCTCAGTTAAAATTACTGAGTGTGACGCAAGTAAATCCATACCAACTAACACGAATGATTGAAAAAATAAACGATTTGCTGTTTGTGACGTATTAGGTGTGTGCGTGATTGCGATCCAGCGACACACCCTGAGCAATCACAGAGTCTAACTCTCCGCTGATTAGTTTAAGCTAGTCCGATAATAAATGGATTGATGGGTGAATCTCTAATCAGTGTTGAAACATGTGGTTTTCTACATTAGGTTGTGATCGTAGAGATTTAATAAACAAGACGTTCAAAGTGCAACGTTAAATGTAATAAATATGTACACATACGAAAGGACAATTTATTGTAACCATTTCAAAGTTTGAAGAAGCTGCCTTACAAAATAGGTATCCACATTTAAACCGAAAAATGTGGCCTGATTTTCACACCGGGGTAAATTGACTTTGAAATTATTGTGAAACTGTTTGAAATATGACATCTGTAGTTTTGTTTCGAATAATAATAATAACAACAATTAAGGCCCCAGCGAGAATTGAACTCGCGACCCCTGGTTTACAAGACCAGTGCTCTAACCACTGAGCTATGGAGCCTGCCTTCCTGCGCAAAGTTTGAAAGAAGTTGGTTAAGGATGTGACGTTGCCTGTTTTTCTAATAAATGTACACGTAGATTTCTGTATCACTATACGTAAAGTTGACTGAGAGCTAAATTTATTAAAATCGCAAGTAAAGTATAATAAGTTAAACAGAACTGCATTTTGATCTGTTTTAAGATTTTAAGTGATACGGGAAAGTAACAACACCATCTTATGCATTTTGAACATTACAGTATGTATTAATTTGTAGGAGAAACATCTTGATTATTGTTATTTTTTTCTTTTATTTGCAGAAAAAGGGTTCCATGGAATTCTATATACAGTACATAAATGAAAGTCTGATACCGTGACACTGGTTTCCGACTAACAGGACTGGAAAAAGTGGTTATTTACGGACTATTCCACGCGATAAATAATCTTAGAGTAGATTGCGAAAATCGCTATTGGCAGAACACCCCCCCCCCACCCCCTGTTTAATGACATTGTTCAGGAGTCTTTATCACTCGACTGTTACAAGTGTTCAGGTCCCAAAAAGTGCCTCCATAATCACCAATGTCACGGTGACTCGGCGAAGGTGGGTGTGACGTCAGGCATTTAGGACCGTAATGAAACAAGTAGATATTGCTGCAGACCGGAGTAAAATGGGCGTTAATATTATTTTCGACTTCAGCCAATCATATAATAAATTTGCGCACGTCAGTCACTTATCAGCCAATCGAAAATTTAAACGTCGCAGTCAATCACCGTTTTATTCAACAAATCGCCATTTGGAACTCAACAGGAAACTTGAAAGTGGTGAATGTGAACTACAGCGTCCTCGAAAACTGAAAAAGTCGATGGTGTTAATATGCACTACACAACCACCTCTCCATTCACTGAAGCCGTGTAATAAAAGAATAGCACGAGACTGCGCAGGTATTGGACATCGGAGGAGTTTGACGAAATATAAAAAAAAATCATAATCTTAACTGCTGTATATTCACATCATACTCCAAGTCACATATCATATATTGTTCGTAATATAAAGTTGTAATATAACCTAAATATTACAACAACGCGTTTAGAACTTTAACATGCATTGAAGTGATAGAACACTTTTTGTCTTCTTATTGTATTTATGGAAAAAATAAACACGTTCTTATTTTTTTAACACGTTAGAAAATATAGTCATGGCGTTCTGAAACTGGACTGTTCTGAATGCCAAGTAATGTGGATTGGCTATGCTAAAAAGGCCCCGGTCGGTGTGTGTGTGTGTGTTTGTGTTTTAATCCTGCGATGGGTTGTCTTCCTCTTCGTTCCTGCTTTGCGCCCGATAAGTGGCCCTGCGTGCTTGCTCCGGATAAGTGGGTTTAGAAATTGGACGGATTGATGGAAAACGGAAGTACTTTTATATTTTTTTTTATTTGCTGTATCAAATAAATATTTTTGTTTAGTTTTGCTCAGAACTCTACTCTGCGCGGCTGTTTGCATATACGATACAGACACACGCACCCACTCGAGCCTCATTGCTGTCATTTTAAATAGCCTAATTAGGATCTGTTTTAGCGACGCGAAGAAGCGCTATTTGACGCGTAAGGCCTTGTTCACACGGGCGTTAAAATCGAGCGTTTTTTTTGCGTTCGTAGCGTCCGGTGAGCGCGGATCAAGCGCCGAGTGTTTTCTACACGTAGGAGTCAATGAGAGTGTTCACACGGGCTTTGGTGACGTGCGTTTGTCCGGCTGCGCGTTTATACGGCATCAAAAAAACGTTGCATGCAGCTTTTTCTTGGCGTTCAAAACCCAACGAACGCAAGGAAACCGCTTCTAGTTCGTTTTCTGCGCGTTTATTTTACGCTTCGGAGGACCGGATATATATATACAACATATATTTTTTCATATACAACATATATATTTTCATATTGCTTATTTTATTTTATTCTCTCATGTAATTTGTAAACCATGAACCTATTAATTTATGTTATAATATAATATTTGATAACGATTATGTAGGGGGGGCATTTCAGTGCATAACACCGGTGTAAGCGCACACTCGACTACTGTTTCCTTACCTCAAAGTGACAAGTAGTCTCTCTTCGGGGCTAACACCAAGTCGCATATTGGTTGATCGGCGTGCAGTGTGGCATTGCACCAGCTGCAGCAGACAATCAAAAGTGGAAACTGACATCCGACAGTAATTAAAAAACTTGCGCGGAAATTTTCGCATTTCTTCATAAAGCACAAAAAAACTTCCTTTAACCCGACGTTGTGCAGTCAGAGGATGAACGCAGTAGCGGCGGCGATTTTTTCTCTCCCTACGTTGCCGTATTTTTAAAACAAGAAGATTAATATCTAACATAGCAAAATGATCCATATGAAAGGAAGCACCTCAAATAAAACGACAAGGGCTTTCATATCCAGTTCCCGACACTGCCTCCACAGGTTAACACACAAACTACAATTTGGGCTGCAGGCTGGCGTTAGACAGAGACAAACGAGCGCCGGTGTAGAAGTCAATCGATCGCCACCACAAAATGCAACATAAACGTCTAGGACGTTCAGAGCAAGTTCGTTTATCCAAAAACTTAACGCCCGTGTGAACAAGGCCTTAAAGAGTAAAATACAGAATACAAAACATTCAAGTAGAAATGACCTCTCTCAAGCTCAATTTTACATAGTAAAGAAGTCCGCAATCTATATGGTACAGAATGCTCCATATTTTAAGGACAGTTATTGCTTTGAGAGGATGGATTTAATGATCGTATTCGTTGATTATCAACATATTTACATTAGATGTGGCATTACAAACATTTGCGGAAAAAGCAACCTTTTATTGGAGTTATACGAGTTTTTAGTAACATAGTGCATCTGTTGCCAACCACTCCTATGGGGGCGCAGTATTAGGTGCAAAGTCGAAAGCCACTCAAGACACGGCGCCTGTTTATAACCGAGCACACTCACCGATCCACACGATTATTCGGGGCCAGTTTAAACTCTCCCGGTGATAAATGACCAATGCTAATGTAATTAGTAATTACAATAAACGCTTTTAGGCCTACTCACTCGCTTGCGTCACAGTAATGTGGAACAAAGCCTGTATCGCGGTTGCAAGTGTCGAGCACGTAGCGCATCAGCTTGGTTGAGACCGCGAAGTTTGTTTTCCTCGTGTGGAGGTAAGATTGTTTATGTAATCTACGCCAAAGGTATTGCACCGAATCCCACCAATTTGCTATTAATGGGGTAACGAAAAAGGGTATAAAAAAGTATAATTTCAATTTTCAAAGGTATAATTCGCTTTTAAAAGGGTAATTTGGTTCCACTTGAAATGTTGTTGTTAAGTCAGGATGGCCGAGCGGTCTAAGGCGCTGCGTTCAGGTCGCAGTCTCCCCTGGAGGCGTGGGTTCGAATCCCACTTCTGACAAGCTGTTTTCTAATCCAGCGCTGGTCAATCTTGATATTTCTGAAATCGGTAAACACCAAAATTTCTCTTAAACGCTCATCCTTTCCTTCAGAATGTAAACTAACCATGCGGTAGTTGTCGTCTGTCTTCAATTCCAACCACACAACATAAGAAGATATGAGAAGATCCCTATTGCAACAGGTCCAGACTGAGAAGGGGGCACTACTCAAAAAACTTGGAAATATTTACTTTGCTTCTATTGTTCATTATTCTTATGTATTGTCACATCATATTGTTAATGCACTTTCATTAACTGCTTGTGGATCAGAACTTATTTACAATCCTAGGGCTACTAAATAAAATAAGACTGAGTGATTGATTAACCCAACAGTTCTTAAATGGATTGCGTTATTTGAAGCAGCGAATTCAGTATCTCTTAAGAAAGTGATCAGCAGAGATAGGGAATTTCTCATGGACCTCAAATTCTGCTTCTTTTTTTGAATGTCAACTTGAAGCGTGACTTTCGAGAGGTTTCACCATGAGTTATCTGAATATCAAAGAATTTTTTTGTTTTAATTTTCATTGTTTTCAACTGGTTTTATGAGCCCTAAAACTTAGGTATTGGTGAGAAAAAAGAAACAGTCCTGCACGAAATGTACACACTGAGAAGAAAAGCTAAAATTACAATATTGGTTGTATGCAATGACCATAACACATACTTGAAATAAGTACAGATATTGACTTTATAACACTCTGGTTTTATAATACTGTTAAAACAATCTAATTAGACAAAGCAGGCGGATTGTTTTTCCCACCCATGTAAATCTGCTGGGCTGTTCCAAGGAGAGTATTCCCACTTGAATGGAAGTACATTTTTTGGGAAATAAAGTAGCTAGTGAAACAGGTAAGTTTCCATTTCCATACAGTTTCACAAAACTGGCACTAAAATTTGTCTTGTAGGAAATTGTGAAAAATGAAATTAACTATAAAGAGTGCCCCCCAGGAATATTGGCCCATAGAGCCTCATTCACACTTTTATGTTCATTTGTGCAATACAGGTGATCAGCAGCACACTAAAAAAACAATTCTATTTTTCTATTTATGCTTGTCATTCCCATCACTATAGCACCCCAGAGGTGTGCAGTGCATTTCAAAAAAATGTGACATGGTTCACATTTCCCACACAAAGAAATACCAACACACACCAATATACACAAAAAGTGTTCTCTCCACAGGAAAACTTTCAATTTTCTACCCAGAACCCTCCCCCTTTTGTGTTGTTACCTAGCAACTGCCTTTTATTGGCTTAAGATATACAGTACACACTTAAAAGTATTGTTGAGTGCTAACTGTAATTTCTACCTAAAATGCATCTTTAAGATAGAGATTTCTAAGATGTTTATTATAATTGGCAACATGAACATTATAGATTGTACTACCAGAACAATCACAACACACAGCTGACAGCTGAATAAAATGTCTTCACATAACAGGAAAAAAGTCAGGTGATTTATTTATTTTTCTGGAGGTCATATACTAAAAGCATAATTAATAAATAAAATGCTTCCAGACAGGAATTAACAAAATACTAAGCTTTGCTGTGAATTTAATATTGTGTGAGTTATTGTGATCATGACTAGATATAGCAGTTACAGTTTAAAAGACTCTTTAGATTAGAGGCTATTCCCACTCACACTTAGACATTCATCTTGCATTGGACTGTCACTCTGTCTAGGTGTTGTTCCTGCCTTGTGCCCAGTGCTTTCTGGGATAAGCTCCAGCTGCTCTGCAACTCTGTACAGGATAAGTGGGTTAAGAAAATGGATGGATCGATAAATGTATACAGGCATACCTTTTATATAATATTGTCTCATGTGGGTGCAAAATCTGCCTCTTCCAGGTTCAGGTCATGCCAGGTCAGGTTGGGGAGCATCCACTGGTACAGTGCGTTGCCACACCCACCACATGATGAAACAGCTCGGGGTCCTGTCTGGCAACCTCCCAGGAGGACACGCGGTCCAGTCCCACCCTCCAGAAATAACCCTTGATCTTCCACAGCCAGGTGTTACGCAGGTGTTCCCTTGGATTGGATCAGCCACTCAAGTCCTCAACAATGAAGATCCTGGGAGCCGGATCACACTCGGGGAATCGTGCCACATGGAGGTAGTGTTGTAACTGATGCTCCTTCTTAATGCAGGTAATGTGCCTCATTTGGCACTCCATGAGCAACCGCTCATTCAACACAAAGTTAAACCATGGATTCTCTGAAGAGACACTGTACCAAAGGAGTCCAGTCTTCGTTTCAGGTCACTAGATAATGTCCATATCTCACAACCACATAGCAGGTCAGGAAGCACCAGGACTCTGAAGACTTGGACCTTCGTCCTTTTGTATAAAAGGACCCCCCATGCTCTCCCAATCCATCTACTGACTTCATAGGAAGAGTCACCAGAGACATGAATGTCACTGCCAAGGTAAGTAAACCTCTCAACAAGGTCAAAATTTTCTCCACAGGCAGACACACTGCTGATGGCTGTGCTAAAGAGGTCATTAAAGGCCTGGATCTTGTTTTTTATCCAGGACACTCGCAAGCCAAGACACTCAGACTCCTCGCTCAGTCTCTCGAGAGCCACAATCAGTGCCTCCATTGACTCCACGAAGATCACAGCATTGCCAGCAACGTCAAGATCAGTGAATCTTTCTACACCACAGATGCCCCACAGCCACTGGACCCCACAACTTTGCCCAACACCCAGTCCATACAAGCATTGAACAAAGTTGGAGCAAGAACACATCCCTGATGAACCCCAGAATCAACTGGGAAAAACACAGAGGTTCTGCCTCAACTCTGTTCAGCACTCACAATATCAGTGTACAGGCTGGCCATAATATCCAGCAATCTTGAAGGGATACCGCGAACTCTCAGGATGTCCCAAAGGGCAGCTCCGTCAACTGAGTCATATGCTTTACGAAAATCAACAAAGGCTGCAAAGAAACCCTGCGGATATTTGCATTTGAGCTCCATGAGAACTCTCAGTGCCAGGATGCAGTCGATGGTAGACTTCTTAGGCGTAAAGCCAGACTGCTCCGGTTGCTGGTAGGTGAGCAAGTGTTCATGGATCCTATTGAGGATGACCCTAGCAAGGACCTTACCCAGCACCGAGAGCAGTGTTATCCCCTTGTAGTTGCTGTAATCCAGGAGATTATCCTTCCCTTTCAAGATAGGTACTAGAACTCCCGTTTTCCAGTCTGTTGGGATGACACTAGTCTCCCAAATGGAAGTAAAGATTGCTTGCAATGCCAGGAAAACAGCCTTACCACCAGCCTGGAGAAGTTCACCCCGGATGCTACAGATCCCTGCAGCCGTCCCTCCCCTCAGCTGGTTCAGCATCTGTGCAATCTCAGTGAGATTGGGTGGTTCACAGCTAATTGGAGGATCAGCCTCAAGAACCATGGACCCAGCGATATCCAATGTCCTAGCCGGAGGATCAGCTTTAAACAGCTGCTCAAAGAAGCCAGCCCAGCAGGTCACAACTGCAGTGTCATCCGCAAGGATCGTTCCATCAGCAGCCCTGACTGCGACTCTCTGAGTAACAGATTCAGATGTGCATAATACTTTGATTCCTCTGTAAGCAGTACGTGGGTCACTAGATCACAGATGGTGTGTCACTTGCTCACAGATTCCTCTAACAAACACCTCCTTATCCGCCCTTGGAGCCCTCGTAGCCATTCTTCTCAGTTCCTGGTACAGACCAGATTTCTCAGTGATTGACGAGACAATCCTCATAGCCAGCCCTGTCAGTACCAGTGGTTGCATTGAAGTCACCCACGACCAGAGGAGTGTCACCTCGCAGGCACTCATCAATCACCAAATGAAGTTGCGAATAAAATATCTCCCTCACTGTGACATCACTCACTGTGGTCGAAGCATACACTGAGACAACAGGCAAGGCACTCATTGAAAGGAGTATTACAGCAATCAGAGCAATAAAATAAAATCCACCTAGAGAGATCTGGCCAGTCCCAGGTCTGCCCACCTCAGAGAGTGCTGCCACTGAAATGTGGAGTTTACACAGCTCCTCTGACAGCAGAGGAAGATGATCTTCACACCAGAGAGACAAGACATTCCACGCGCCTACCTGGATTGTAAAGAAAAAAGGACAGGTGTTAGTGATGCCATAGTGTCTTATGTGTGCCTGGTCTTCAAAATTACAGCATCCTCTGAGTGCATTGTTATTTTCAACAGTGTTACTGAAGTAGTGAGAATCAATTTCTATAATAGGCCATTTTTAATTTCTGATGATATTACAGTAACATGTTGATCACATTAATAATCATGTAGTACAGTGGTTCCCAAACTCGGTCCTGGGGACCCTCTGTGGTTGCAGGTTTTTGTTCCAACCAGATTCACAATCAATGATAATAATTGATAACAACTGATCTCATTTAATTAGCTGGTCTTTTTCACTCTCCTCCTAATCTGAATTCAGAAAAACACAACAGTATCCATCCATCCAACCTGCTATATCCTAACTACAGGGTCATGGAGGTCTGCTGGAGCCAATCCCAGCGTGCAAGGCAGCAAACAAACCTCAGGCAGAGCGCCAGCCCACCACAGGGCATGCACACACACCAAGGACAATTTAGAATCGCCAATGCACCTAACCTGCATGTCATTGGAGGAAACCGGAGTACCCAGAGGAAACCCATGCAGACATGGGGAGAACATGCAAACTCCATGCAGGGAGGACCAGGGAAGCGATCCCGGGTTTCTTAACTGCAAGGTAGCAGCGCTACCCATTGCGCCACTGTGCCACCCACAACAGTATGTTTTTTACATTTATAAAACATTTAGAAATATTTCTATTTTTTTTCTAAAGCTATAAATGCTTAACTCTCTTTTTTTTGTTTCCCTATTATTTTCCACCTTTTCCTGTGTAGTTTGCCCTCTTTATTAAACCCTAATAGTGACAATTAACAACCAGCACAGCGGGCAGCCGGGATGATGAAAGCAGCAACGTCTTCAGTGTCAGACTTGCTAATTACTAAATAATCAATAAAATATCCAGAACACCTGGAAAAGCAGAATGAAAATTAGATTGAAAATACTGTTAACAACTTAATAAAAGCTACATATTCCCCATAAAATTGCTTATTACATTTTAATAAAAATCTACCAAACTTAGTTTGTAATTTCTACATTGACTCCAAAACACAGAAACTGGGAAATAACGACTCACTTAATTAGGCTAAGAGTCCAATGAAAAACAGAAGTTGGTTGGAACAAAAACCTGCATCCACAGTAGGTCCCCAGGATTGAGTTTGGGAACCACTGATGTAACTTTTCAGAATCTTCACGGTTAAAACCATAACTAAATCCCAGCTTTTCAATCAAGTTTTGATGTATACAGCTGCTTGAAGCTTCAAGGGGACACATCAAGCTCCCTCCACCCCAGCACTTCAATCAATTGTCAGTGTAATGTGACTATTGAAGTTTCATCGTACCAGCACTCTTTGATAATGTACTGGTGAGTTTTTGAGAATCTTTATGGGGGACATTCCTCTAAAAATATTCTATTGAATGTCACCAAAATACTATTTATAGTACTGAAGGTAAATTGGTTCCAGTTGAATCAGCTGTAATAAGTAAGGATAGACAAACTGTCTAAGGTGCTGTGTTCAGGTTACAGTCTCCTTTGGAGACGTGGGTTCAAATCCCACTTCTGACAAGCTGCTGTTTTATAATTTAATACCGGTTAAGCTAGAATGCTATAGGAGTTTCTCAAACACCAAACTACAGAAACAAATTAAAAAAAAAGAAAATATATTTGCCAGGCATTCTCATGCCTTCATAACTTAACACTCTTCCACGTTACAGGTATCGGCACTGTGAGAAACGTTCTACAGTCCAATGATCCAGACATATAAGGATCAAATGTCATGCAGTTTTAACTGCATTTATATTTCCTGTAGTGTTCCCAATTCATTTGTATAGTCATATCATATTATCAATATACTCTCATCATGAACTGTGTCAACTGATAATTTACGTACACTGCAAAGGCTACTATATACACTAAAATATGAGCGAATGATGGATCAACCATACAACCCTGAATTGAGTTGTCTTAATAAACTCAGCACCCCGACCATTTACAAATAAAATTTATCTTCCATTTATATAAGTTAGTAATTCTTAATGGGCCACTGCATAAAGGATTTTTTGTTTTCATTTTCACCTTTGCTGACTTTGAAACAAAGGATTAAGAAGTTCACCGAGGAATGCAGAAAAGATGAAAACTTTAAATGCACTTTTTGCAAATGCCCATAAAACATTTGATTGTGTGACATAAATACAATACTTTGTGTCAATTTGATAATACAATTAAAAATGAAGCAATATAATTTGACTTAACAGACTGTACACTATAGGGTAGATTTTTTTCCAGAGGGAAATTTGGCTTTTCACAAAGGCTCTTTAAATTAAAATATATAAATGCATACATAAGCATATATAAAAAACAGAAATGGTGAAAAATAACCACCCCGTATACTAAAAAACAGCAGAGCAAAGAATACATATTTTACAAAGCGGAGTTCACAATTGAACTGACTATAAATATGGTGGGTAGGAGGAAGAGGTGGAGTCAGGACAGCCAGAACAGGACCTGATGTGGCAGGGAGAGTAATTCTGGGTAGCAGAAATTATGTCATCAGGGTTGGCCATAAGTGATATCAACATTGGGTTGATCACATAGACATATATAGATAGACGCTGCATTCACTGTGTTGCCCAGTCGACAAGATACGTCAGCGCGTGTGCCCTATTACGAGTGGCAAAAGTGCCATTTAAACTAATACAGGTAGACGTGGAAACCAGGTTTTCTGATTAAAAAACAATAACGTTTAAAACAGTATCGTTTACATACAACAGATTTTGGCGAATCGTTTACATGCAATTATTTATATCCAGTTATACACTAATAATGGCAATTATTTAATGATAATAATAATAATTATTATTATTATTATTAAATAATTCCTCCCATATAAGTAACATTTCTCGGAATGCCTTCTTCCATCTCCGAAACATTTCTAGACGTCTTGTTCTTATGCAACACAGTACTGAAGTATTGGTTAATGTCCTAGTCACCTCACATATAGATTACTGTAATGCTTTTCCATCTGGCATCCCACAAAAACTTATCCATCAGTTACAACTTCTTCAAAATTCTGTTGCCAGGATAATAACCTGTTGTAAATCCACTGAACATATCACACTTATTCTCTCTCAACTTCACTGGCTCCCTGTTAACTACAGAATACAATACTAAATACCGCTCTTAACATTTAAAGCTCTCCACAACCTCACTGATGTCCTACAGACTTGCACTCGGCTCACTCACTCAGATCCTCATCTGCAGCTCTACTTTCTGTACTACACATCAGACACTGTTCTATGGGAGCTCGAGCGTCTCTCATAGTGCTTGTCAACTCGGGAATTCTCTTCTCTCTCATATACATCAGCTCGATTCAATAACACATTTTAAAACTGCCCTCAAAACTTATCTTTTCAAACTGGCATACCAATTGTGAATTTTGCACTGTTACTGCCAGTTATCTTTGTTTGTTTGCTAATTATTTCTTTTTGATTTATCATTCTCTTGTTTTAATTTTACTAATGTTGTTTAATTTTATTGTAAGGTGACCTTGGGTGCTAAGATTATAAAATGGGATTTTCTAAAGGCCAAATATAACCAAAACAATTGTTTAGCCTTACCTATGAGATGTAATCCCCCGGGATCTGGTTTGGCGCGTACAGTGGTTTGTACAATCCCAAGCAGAACATTATTCATTACTGAACTCCACTGCTGTGCCACTCGCAATATGGCAGCGCCGTTGACGTACGATGCTGCTGGTCATGCAGCGTCTAGTAATTCTATGTCTATGGTGGATCAATGGAGATGTCATTAAGTGTCAGGTTCTTCGGCTTGGCTGCAGAGGGTTGAGAGGAGAGAGGATCAGGTGAGAGTGCCAACCCCTGGTCTGGCTGACAAATAACACTAATTGAGCCTGTAAACTGTCCCCCATGTGCACATGTGTGACAATATATAATGGATGGGATGGCAGCTCCCCTGTTTACAATAACAATTTATTTGTTGTATGGCCCAAAATCACAAAGGGAATGTCTTTAATGGGCTTTAAACATGCTCTGTTTTTTGACAGACCCCTCAGCCTTAACTCTCTTAAGACCACAATAAAAACATTCCCCCCAAAAAATCCTTATTTAGATATCACACACATAGACTAGTGACATATTTGACTCCCACCATTCCAATATGTACATCATTGAGATGTAGGGGAAACCTAAAGTACCTGGAGAAAAATCACCACAAACACAGAGAGAACATGCCAGCCAACATCATGCTAGAAAGGATTTGAAGTCAGTGTCTTAAAGCTGTAGGGCAGCATTACTAATCATGATGCTACTGCAGAGGGTCAAAATGCTGTTTCTTTACAGCTCTAGAGTCCCAAGTTCAAATACAGTACTGGCCTAATTACTGTCTATGTAGAGTTAGCACATTCTCTATTTCCTTACTGATTTTTCTCTTGGTATTCCAGTGACCCCAAATCTCCCTAAAATGTCCAGACTAGATTTACTGCAGTGATTCTAAACTGGCCTAATGTGGGGGAATACGTGTAAGCACACTCTGCGATGGCCTAGAGTCAATTTCAAAGCTGGTTCCAGCCTTGTTTTCAATGACAATTGGATATGTTCCAAAAATGCCTGCCCAACACAGCGAACCTGTATAACCTGTTTGGAAAGAATTGCATTCAATGTTGGGAGGGTAAAATTATGCAGACAGTTATGTTAAATCTTAAGCAAATATGTTTCAGAAAATGAATGAATTGTGCAGAACAGTACAAATAGTTAAAATGTAATACTGTATATATTGGAACAGTAATATGGTCACCATCCTAGTATGTCATTAGTGAGCAATCCTCTTAAGTACATCTAGGTACAAGTAAATGAAACAGCAGTAAAATGAGCAAAAATTCATTAGGTCAGTGCTGGCTAGCACTACATAGCACATGCTGTTTATTGGAACTAAGCAAAGCACCAAGTGCCACAGAGACCCAAAATGGCCTTGTTGGGCTCTTCTGATGAGTTTCTGGAAAGGTTTGAGTTTGAAAAGTCGACATTGAAATAATTTTGTTAAACTGTTTGAAGGATGATGTCTCCAGTTTTCTTTCAAATAATAATAATCAAGGCTCCAATGAGAATTGAACTCATAACCCCAGTGCTCTAACCACTGCACCGGTGAGTCAGTATATAGCTGTGACTTTTGAGATATGATCTGGTTTTCATTCTAACCCTTTTCCTAATCGGTGACCACTTTCACCACTAATTCATTTCTTTTCCCTTCATTTTAATAGCCTTGTTTTTAAGGATTCAGTCTTCTGAATTGATTCTTTTCTTTGTTAAATGGCAGCCAAACAGAAATGAGATGTGAAACGAGCCAACAGATGGCAAGCTAAATTGAGTCTTCCAACTCCAACCAATTTCACTCCAGCCAGTTTCTTAATGAAAAGTCGATTCTTGCTGTTAATTAAATCCGTTATTTAATTCCATGGCCTGGTGCTACTCTCATTCTGCCACAGCAGACATTTCCAAAGCTGTTGATTTTCTGTTTTTTCTAAGAACACCATCAAAATGTTTTGGTGACCTGAGAGATTAACCTTACTGAGACCTTCACCTTTCTTTATTTTCTGATATTGTGTGGTGGGCACAGGTGAGCTGGTCATACGGCAGCTTGTTTGCTGTCTCATTATTTGTTTGGTTGCTAATTAAGGAAAAATAAACAACTAAGGGGTCTGAGTCAAGTTAATTAAAACTAAAGAAAAAGAAGTTAATTAGCAGCAAAAACTGGTAACTAATTAAGAAGATGGCTAGAATGAAAACCTTCAGTCACTGCGGCCCACCAGGACCAGAGTTCGACATCCCTGTTCTACAGCGTGATTAGAATCGTCTGAGTATTAAAAGCGTAGGTCTATTTTATAAACATATTTTATGACATCAATGTTAATAGAGAATATAACTATAATTAGCATTATTCAACTGTATATTAGCATTGAAGTGAACAATTTGTGAAATTAGTGTTAAGAATAAAAAGAAAAACAACATACCAGTCATTTGTTTTTGCAGGTATATGACTGGCATTTTTTTAAAATATATTATTTATTTATATAATATTTTTACCACAGTAAATTAATTAAGAATTATTGGTCTTTATATACCAGAAAGACTATCCTGGGGTCTTCTTTAGGAAATACGTACATATAGTTTATCTATGTTTTCAGTTAACAATGAACTCACCCAAACAATGAATTGAAAAAAAAAAAACGTTTTTAAATTGGCAAAGATGAAGTCAAGAAAAAAAAGTTTTCACTTTCAATGATTAGTATTTTTATAAATATACAGAATTTCATTTTATAATTTTTTTAAAGCTCGTTCTGTAAAATGAAACTATGATTATACAATTCACCAGTGTTTATTATATTTGTACATTATTATATCTTTCTTTACACATTTTGCATACATATTTAATAACTTTAATAAACTGCACCAAGAACGTTTTAAAAAAATATTCAAAAAAATATGTACATGAATGTAAATACAGGTATATCAATCCGTTCATAATCAATTTAGACTACCAGATTACAAACAAAATGTCACATTTGTAACCGTATATCAAAGGGTGGTAAAACAACAATAATCAATACATTTTTGAAACTTTTATGACAATTAAATAAACATATATTTTTTACTGAAGGTTTTTTATCTCCACAAACCGAGACTCGTGAATAACATTTTTAGAAAGTTCAAAAATAAACACAAATCGCAAAGTCTGTGTGTGCCGACTCGAACAAGCTTTTGCAGAATACAGTACATTAATTGACAAGAGACAAAGAGATCCATAGAAGTCTGTGTACAGTAAAGGAAAGTTTCCAACAAAAAGGACTGGAGAAATGTATTAATTATTAAATGTAAATTTAAATTAAATGTAAAATGTAAATGTATTAATTAAGGAATAATAAATCAATAAATAATCTTAGATTGCGAAAATCACTATTATCAGATCACCCTACTCTGTGATGCAATTATTCAAAAGTCTTTTTTCACTCGAGTGTCACACGTGTTCAGGATCACCAATGTCTCAGTAACTCAGCGATTGTGGGTGTGGCATCAGACATTTAGGAACGTAATGGAAGTGGGAGCGTTATAGCCAGTATTTTAGCGTTGTTCTGCTATTGTATGTTCCCGAGGCCAGTCATACAGTATTCGAAACTCAATAGAAAGCGTGATTGTGCACTACAATGGTCCCGAGAACTGATAAGGCGATCGTGTTAATATGCGCTACACATTCCTCTGGCCATTCACAGAAGCCTCGTAGTTTGACGAACCATAAAAAATAGCGACAATCATACTGCTGCATATTTACATCATATCCCAAGTCACATATTATACATTGCTCGTAATACAAAATTATAACATAACCTAAATATCACAGTAACGCATTTAGAACATTTCGAAAAAGTACATAAGCTCGTTAAAGATATTGAAATGACAAATTAGAAAGTATATGCATAACGTTCTGAAACTGGACTGTTTTGAAAGACGTGCAAGATTGGAGAAGCTAAAGTGGTCCCTGATATGTGTGGGTTTGTGTGTATTCATCCTGCGATGGGATGTCGTCCTGCTCAGCGATCGTTCCTGCTTTGCGCACAATAAGCTTACCTGCGTGCCTGCTCTGGATAAGTGGGTTTAAAAAAAATGGTTGGTTTGTAAAAATGGAAGCACTTTTAATGTTTTATTTACCTAATCAAAGAGTTTTTTTATTAAATATTTTTTCACGAGGTGTGTGTTTCGTGTGTCTGAGTTTTGGTCAGAACTTTGCACTGCTGCTTGCACATGCGACACAGGCACACGCATCCACGCTGGGCTCTTTAGAGTCATTTAAATAGGCACTTAAGGGTCTGTTTTAGCGACAGGCGCAACTATTTGACACCTAAAAGAGAAAAGTACAGAATACAAAATATACAAGTTGAAGTGACCTTTCTCAGGCTCAGTTTTAAACAGTAAGCAAGTAAGTAATTTATGTAGTACAGAATGTTCCTCTGCTTTAAGGAAATACGTGGTGAAGCATTGCTTATGGAGGATGGATTTAATGATCGTATTTGTTGATTATCAACATATGTATACTAGTTATGGCACTAAAAAAGAAAATCTAAACATTTGAGGAAAGAAGCAATCTTTTGGGGGGTATGTCTGCATTTAACTCCGTCCATGATGTTTCATAAGATTATTTACATGATCCGCGTCAAAGCCGTTCCATCTAATAGCACTAAATCGCTGTAAAAAGGGTAAGGACAGTAATCTGGTATCACTTTCAATAAGGCCAATAAGTCAGGATGGCCGAGCGGTCTAAGGCGCTGCGTTCAGGTCGCAGTCTCCCCTGGAGGCGTGGGTTCGAATCCCACTTCTGACAAGCTGTTTTCTAATCTAACGCTGGACAGTCGTGATATTCTTGAAATGACCCACCCTTTCCTTCAGAAATCTGATTCTTAATAATGACACGCTGAGAGCCTCATCTCCTGGCATACAGACAACTACTAAACCTGCTGCAACTAATTGTGCGAAGTGAACCAACGGTAGTACGCCTGCCTACAAAAACGTGGCCTTACATTGATGATACAGATTGTGTAGTTATACCACACTGCCGACTAGAACATCGGATCATTTTCCTGCAGATCATCTAATGTGATCTACCTAATTCTCTGTATGAAATTTCCCGACACTACCATCAATGTGGGAGAAGCTGGACAAACACTCGGCCAAAGAATGAATTTACACAGGTTCCACATTAAACATGGCAATAGGGATGTTCCTGAAGGATATCACTTTAACAGCCATGGACACCGTGAGAAGGACTTTAAAGTCACAGTGCTTATGGGCAACTTCAAAACACAGCAAGAGAAAAAAGAATGAGACGTTAAACTCATGCTAAAATTGAACACATTACACCATGGTTTAAATTGAGACAAGAGTTTTATAACAAGATATGAGGATTAGTTACATCTCCCTGACTGACCCAGACAACCTGACTACAGCTCCACATTGTATGGAAAAACTCATCAAAAACCTCAAAAGACTTTGCTGGGCAGTTATCTTATCCAAAGATCTTAACTCTTGATTGTTCTCCTCTCTTGCTAAACGAATCTTGTGTTTACTGAGAGCATATTTGTTAGTGGCAAAAACAGTGATGCTTGACTTCGAAAAGGGAAACCTGTGCCCGAATGGGAAAGTAATCTGGCATCAAGCCATCAGCCTTTGCACTGTCATCATCCAGATCCACAGTGCCAGGAAAGACTCCTACCAGTGACAACTGTCACCACTGATGGGCAAACCAGAATATACTGTATATGAGCAAAGTGTTACATTTTTAGGAACACATGTACACCTGCTTAGCCATGCAATTACCTCATCAGCCAATCATGTGGCAGCAGCGCAGTTCCTAAGTTCATTCAGATACAGGTCAGCAGCCTCAATTAATGTTTATATCTAACACCAGAAAGGAGAAAAATGTGATCTCAGTGATTTCAACCATGGCATTATTTTGGTATCAGAAGGTCTGGTTTGAGTATTTCTGTAATTGCTGAGCTCCTGAGATTTTTATACAGCACACCAGTCTCTGGAGTTTACTCATAATGGTGTAGAAAAAAAACACCCAGCAAGTGGAGGTGATGCAGATAGAAATGCCATGTTGACGAGAGAGGTCAGAAGAGAATGGTCAGTCTGGTCTGAACTGGCTAAAAGGCTACAGTAACACAGATAAGCCGTCTCTACAACCATGATAAACAGAAAAGCATCTCAGAATGCACAACAAGCAGAACCAATTGGTACACAGGCTACAGCAGCAAAATACCACATTGGGCTCCACTCATGTCTGCCAAGAACAGAGAGCTTAGGCTGCAGTGTGCCCGTGGTCTCCAAAACTGGACATTTGAAGACTGGAAAAATGTAGCTTGGCCTGATGAATCTCAATTTCTACCGAG
>JANRMT010062852.1:33099843-33150152 GCA_026402145.1 Polypterus bichir lapradei | reverse complement strand
TTTGGAAACCGTGTTCATATTATATGAAGGTAATAGTTATTGTGTTTAGAAAAATGTTTTGGAGGCGGGACAAAACGCATAATGTCAAAGAATTACTTGATTTGATTACTGTAAGCAATATAAGGAACTCAACAGCAGTGAGACTATTTCTTCGACGGATGAATATTCCTGATGCGCAAGGTTGGAAAAGCAGTTAAGGTTGCCTGCATCCGATCTCAAGGAATGGTCAGATATATGAGGTTTTGGCTTTTTCTGGCACCCGCTGAATTGTACTTTTATGTAGACCGCGTCTCAGGTGTTTCTTTTTAACGCGCAGAAAATCTTTTTTGATTATTTAAGAAATGTATATATCTATTAATAATATATGAAGAGGTGGCCCCAATTTTGTACAGAAACTGTCTATTACAACCGCCTATTTACTGATAAAATTAGTAGAAGCACAAATCTGAAGTCTTAGCGTGCTTACAGAATATGTGGGTGTGCCTCTGATTTACGCATGCGTTATTCTCGAAACTCTTAATTTGCTCGTTTGTCACACCAAAAAACAGAAGCTGCGGTTCAGAGTTTGCATTGTAATAGTCCAGAAGCGGGGGACTTTTTGTATTATCTGCCGAATAACAATAGTTGCTAATACAAGTGTTGAAGTGCTCTCCATTCCTGCAATTGATCCAGACTTTCTCATCCAGAGGTGTCAACTTCAGTCCCCGCAAATTGAAATACCTTATTAGAAGTATATTGTTTTAATTTAAGGTGGCCTTTTGTTTTTAAATTAATGTGGCAGTTTGCCGTAAATGGACACATTCATTACATTTAATGGAGGCACACTTGGGAAGACGTGCACATTTCACACAGGTAGAATGCTGCAGATACCACGTTCACTTCAGCCAAGAACGTCAATTGATCGGTCATCTTGGAAAGGTCGACGTCTCGTTGTAAAGGTGTACAGGGTGCAAGCATTTTACAACATGCGTACAATGTCTAACTTGTTCCAATCTAGCTATTAGTTACAACATTTATGAACGTAAGTGAGCCAGTCCTAGAGGCGGCCATGCATGGTCAAGCCATTAAACTACCTCCATAAGATAGATGGATGAAGTGTTTTTTGACCTTCTGTAGTTGATTCTTTTATACACACTTTCACGTAGCTATCACCTTGGCAATTGTTTACCTTTTCTTCTTTCATGACTTCAGGCTGTCATTGCAGCATGGCCATTATAAAGTAATACAATACGTGAAAAGTGCACTGTGATGCATTTGCCCCAGCTCTGTAAAGATCTTTGGTAACTGACAACTATAGTGCAATTTTTCTACACAGCTTTGTTTTTTTAAGTGGGGAAAATGCAACAGACATGATCTTTATATTAATTTGACCCAAAACAAAGCATCAGAGAAGGAGAAGTGAAGGAGTGGATAATTAATAACCAGTAAGACACCCAGAGGGATGCCAATACATGTTGGAAATGAAAAGATAAAATTTAACTTTTTTAAATACTGGTAATTAATCAAATAGTTCGGCAAGGCTCCTTTAGTTACCTTACCTTTCTCTGTTGTAGGAGGGAGTCTCTGGCCTTTAGGCTTGTATCAAAGTAACTAAAGCACACTTGTTTTAGAAACAGAATAATACAATTTATTTATAAATACAAGGATTATCGAAATATGGTATGTTGAAATATGAGACAGGATGCAGATAGAGTATACAGACAAACATATAACATAGGGAGACTGGCTTTAAAATAAGTCTTTATAGATGATGTCTGATCTTGTGTGTTGTTGTTAGTTTGTTGCTTATCTGGGTGGAAGATCCTTTATGCCATGGGAGTTCACTCTTTCTCTTTCCTTCATGATCCCTTGTCCATGGTATGAACGGGAGATCATGGTACATTGTCTTCCCTGATTGCCTCCTGCTGTTTTCTCTGCAGCTTCATGGAGAAAAACATCAGTCGTTCAGACACAAGACTTTAAATGCTGAAGTTCCTTTCTTGAAGCAATGGCTGCTCCTTAGCAAACAGGGCTCAGTGCTTAGTTTAGCACACTGGATCTCAGATTTCATGTCCACACAAGGGAAGAGTGGGTCACCTTTCCCAACTTTCCAGCTGTTCATGGAGAGAGTGGTTCACCTACTTGTTAGTTTCTAAATGAAGGATTTTAGAATGTGCACAGAATGCCCCTGGGAAGAATTCAGAGTTCTCTCAGAAATCTTTCAGGGTTCCAGTGAGTGTGTTCCAAGAGAATTCTGGAACTTTACTTAACTTACCATTCTGTGGAAACCCTGTAGGGGGCAGCTAGTTTATAAAGGAAGGTTAAACCTTCTCCTGATTGAATTAAAGTCACTTTTAGTTACAGATTTGTATTTGGGTTACTTCTTTTTGTCCTATATTAAGAATGGTGAGATTTTACATTTTGTTTTTATTCTTTCCTAACAGGAATTTTTGAGGATTTACTAACAACCAACCTTCATTCCAAGATCCTTTTGCATCCACAATGGAGTCTGCCACAGCACCCCAGCAGAATCCTCATTTACACCAAAAATCCTCTTCCCGCTTTTCCTTGCAAAACCCACTACTAAGTGCAATGGATAATCTTTCAAAGGAACCAAATAAACAGTCACACAATGTTTTACTTACACAACAGCATGGTAGACTTAATGGTTTGAAGTCGGAAGCATTATCTAAATTGGCAAAAACTTCATTGCCTTTAGACAGCAGTATGTCTTCCTCAAAGATCCATTGCAGTGAGACCACCATACTCAGTCAGAAGGATTTAGCTCTTTGCTCAACTTTGAATTTGTCACAGGGTTCTGCTTTGAATTTTAGTACTCTGTTCAAACCTTCACCTCTTACTTCAGTGAAGCTAACTGGGTTTCCGGAAAGACTGGCAAGCCCATTTTTACCTCAAAATGACATCAGTCAGAAACCTGGAACTTGGGAAAATGAACCGCCGATGTCTGATGACTCTATGGTGTCAGAGGAGAAAATGGATGAAGATAAAGAACTGAAGGTATGTATTTTATATTTCATAGCAGGAGCCTAAGAAAACATTTGAATAATATTAATGCATTTATTTGCCAGTTAATGTTATGTCAGCGTGATGGTTAATATGGGTATTTGATGGTTGTATATGAATACAGAGATTATTTGTATCTCATCAAAATTGAAATATAATGCTGATAAGTCTACAGAAACACGTTACTTTTGATAAAATTTCTGTTTTAACACACACAGCTATACCATTCATTGCTCTTGAGAGTTTAAGAGCATGCCATTGAAAATGTTGCATCTTTCAACACAGAGTACTTGAAAATAAGAAAATTTGATCCTAAACTCTGGGCAGTCTATTAGGAGCATAACTGGGTCTGGCTAATATAGCTAAAAATAATTACCATGATACAAAAAATACTTTGGATAATAACAACAATTGTCATAATAATTAAGAAAATAATGTTTTATGTTTGAGAGGAATCTTCATTTATCTTTCACCATGTTATAAAACTGATTTTGACAGCTGCAACAGGACCTTACAGACACAGTGCATTCAGAAAGTATTCAGACCCATACACATATATCATATTGTGTTATGTTAAAGCCTTATGTTAAAGTTTAAATTCACTTTTTCCCACATCAAGCAATACTCAATACCGCAGAATGGCAAAGCAAAAACAGGATTTTAGCCATTTTTGTAAATTTATCAAAACAAAAAAATGGAAATATCCCATTAACACAAGTATTCTGACACCTTACTCAGTACTTATTTGAAGAGTCTTTGGCAGTTATTACAACCTGGAGTGTCCTTGGGATTAATGTGACAAACATCACATACTTAGATTTAGGGATTTTTCTGCCATTATTCCCTGCAGATCCCCTCAACTTCTGTCAGGTGGAATGGAGACCAAGCTTCTAATGGAAGGTAGCAGCTTTATGCAAATAGTTCTCACCCCATTACAGTGTTTCCAGTGTTCTAACTTATAAATTTTAATAATTTTTAATTTTATAATTTATAAAAAAAAAAAACTTCATGTTGATTTGAGATGACAGACAGGATTCCTTTCTGCTCTCAGCGGGAGTAGCTCTGCTGCAGCTGCCCACAGGAAGGCTGCTTGCATTATGAAGGGGATGAGGAAAAGCCCTCGGGAGTCCCATCCCCAGAAGAGTCAAAACCATTGGAGAGCCAGTGGGGTTAGGCCTGTTGGGGATCAGAACTGGTGTGGTGCTAAGGCGTCAAATGCTGCAGAGCAACACTAGGTTCCCAATTTGAGGCGGCCCATCTAGGTAGGCGCATGGAATGTCTTTGTCTGTCTGGCATGATGATCATGTTTCTTTGCTGTTGGAGGAGCTTCGTAAATTTTGCATTTCAGTGGCGTTAGTCTCTGAGGTGTGCAGACCTGGGACTGGCCAGATCTCTGTATGTGGGTACACCTTTTATTGGTCTGGTCGCTGTGTCTGTCATACTCGGGGAGTGGCTGTTTCTGTGGTGGATTGGATCCTTCCAATGGTGTCCGATGTCACTGTTTTCAACAAGCGTGTTATGTGACAGATTAAGGCACTTTCCTGGGTGTCTTGTCTGTTGTCTCAGTGTGTGCTCCAACCGCAGTGAGTGATGTCTCAGTGAGGGAGGCATTTAATTCGCAGCTTCACTTGGTGGTTGATGGATGCTCGATGCTCATGAGGTGACACTCCTCTGGTCATGGGTGACTTCAATGCAACCACTGGCACTGACAGGGCTGGATATGAGGATTGTGTTGGTCCCCATGGGTTTGACGACCGTAGTGAAAGTGGCTCCATGTTTCTTGACTTTGCAAAAGGTCAGGGGCTGCTGATTGCTGGATCCTGGTTCCAGCTACCCTGGTTCACATTGTTGGACTTGGTACACCAATAATAGAGATGCAGTGAAGGAAATCGATCACATTCTCGTGAGTAGACACTGTAGGCTTTTACAAAACTGCAGGATCTACAGAAAAGCCAAGTTTGTGAATTCTGACCACAGACTTGTTTCTACTCTGAAGATCCAGCTTAGGTCCAGTAGGCTACCACCTGCTAGGAAAATGAGGCTGGCCTGGCTAGACTCCAAGATTAGGCTGTTTCAAAGAGTTTGCGTGAGGAACCTATGGACTTGGGTGCAACTGCTGATTCTAATGTGATTTTGGAGGACCTTGCGTGCCAAGACCTTGAAGTTTGCTAAGGGTTGTGATGATATTACCAGTTTTACCAGAAGGAGGTGTTTCATCTTGCAGGGCACTTTGGATACCATTGTTAGGAGTCACAGTGAATGGTTTGATGGCAACTCTGGTCTGTACCCAGGACCTGAGAAGGACGGCTATGAGGGCTCCAAGTGCAGATGAGTAGGTGTTTGTTAGAGGAGTCTGTGAGCAAGTGACACACCCTCTATGGTCTAGTGACCTCCGTCCTGCTTACAGAGGAATCAAAGAATTACGCACATCCAAATATGTTCCTCTGAGAGTCGCAGTCAGGGCGGCTGATGGAACGGTTCTTACAGATGACGCTGCAGTTGTGACCTGCTAGTCTGACTACTTTGAGCAGCTGTTTAAAGCTGATCCTCCGGATAGGATGTTGGATATCTCTGGGTCCAAGGTTCTTGAGGCTGATACTCCAATTCGCTGTGAACCACCCAATCTCACTGAGATTGCACAGGTGGTGAACGAGCTGAATGTAGGGAAGGCTGCAGGGATCTGTGGTATCATGGGTAAACCTCTCCAGGCTGGTGGTAAGGCTGTTTTCCTGGTATTGCAAGCATTTTTTGCTTCCATTTCGGAACTGACTGGAAAACCTATCTAGAAAGGTAAGGGTAATCACCTGGATTGAGGCAACTACAGGGGGATAACACTGCTTCTGCTGCCAGAGCATTTGGGTTTTAAGCCTCAGTAGTCTACCATTGACTGCATCCTGGCACTGAAGGTTCTCATGGAGTGCAAACACTATTATCGGTAGAGTTTCTTTGCAGCCTTTGTTGATTTTCGCTAACTTTTCAACTTGGCTGATCAAACTGCCTTGTGGGACATCCTGCGACTTAACGGGATCCCCTCAAAGTTGCTATATATCGTGGTTGGCCTGTACACTAGTGCTGTGAGTGCAGTGCAGAGTGAAGGCAGAACCTCTGCGTTTTTCCCAGTTGATTCTGGGGTTCTTTAGGAATGTGTTCTTGCTCCTAATCTGTTCAGTTCTTGTATGGACTGGGTGTTGGGCAAGGTTGTTGGGTCCAGTGGGTGTCGTGCATCTGATTCAATGATCTTGACTTTGCTGACAATGCTTTGATGTTTCCAGAGTCAATGGAGGCTGTGATTGGGGCTCTCAAGGGACTGAGCAAGGAGTCTTAGTGTTTGGGCTTGTGAGTGTCCTGGATAAAAAACACGATCCAGGCTTTTAATTGTCTCTTAATTGCCTCTTGGGCATAGCTATCAGCAGTGTGTCTGTCTGTTGAGAGAGTGTGACGATGCCGGTTCTCTTCAGGCTCCCAACGTCCTGATGGGATTCCTGATCCCAACACCGTCGATAATGTCACTGAGATGAGCTGACAAATGGGGACAAATCTCACATGAAGCCAGGGGATATATTCTAAAATGTTTAAGTGCTTTTATTAAAAGCAATCATTAAAACAAAAAGTGCAAAAGAGCAGTGTCCAAAGATCAATAAATCACCATTACTCGCAGCCGGCGGAGACCGACAGCCACAAGCTCCTTCAGCTAACCTCCATCTTGGCCCCCTTCCAGACGTCACTGCCAGACCGTCGAGGTCAGCTCTCCTCCCTTGATCCTTCGCACACACGCAGTCACTCCTCAGATCCCACAGGAGGACACCTCTCTGCTCACCCCACTCACTGGTTTTCAGTGGGGCGAACTAGCCCCTAGAGCGCAACTGACTAATGCTCCTACGTGGGGCCCCAGCTCATGGTGTCTCCTCATCCAAGGTGGCCAGATCGTCCTGCCAAGCTGCCATTCATTCACTTACGTACACCTCCATCAATCGATCTCTCCATACATTGATCTCTTTCTCCCCTTCTTTCTGGTTCAACCCGTACATATACACCTCCGCAGGTGCCTCCGTGGGTGCAGCGCCTTAATCACACACCGCAGGAAGCCAATGAGGCAATCAAGAATGACTGCATCAACACGTGCAGGTGCAACTCGCTCCAATTACCTCACTAACTCCCCGCGGTCGTGCGATTGCGCCCATGGAGAACGGCATGGCTATACGGATTTAAAAAAAAAAAAAAACCCGGCCCTTTTTCTTGAAGCCGCGGACCCGCTATACCACAGAGAGTGTCGACCTTGTTGAGAGGTTTACTTACCTTGGCAGTGACATTCATGTTTCTGGTGACTCTTCCTATGAAGTCAGTAGACCGATTGAGAGAGCATTGGGAGTCATGAGGTCACTGGAACTGGGTGTGTGGTGCTCCCAATATCTATGCAAAAGGACAAAGTTCCAAGTCCTTAGAATCCTGGTGCTTCCTGTCTTGCTATATGGTTCTGAGACATGGATGCTACCCAGTGACCTGAGAAGAAGACTGGAATCCTTTGGTACTGTGTTTCTCTGGAAAATCCTTGGGTACCATTGGTTTGACATTGTGTCAAATGAGTAGTTGCTCATGGAGTCCCGAACGAGGCACATTACCTGCATTATGAGGGAGCATCAGTTGACTGCAGCAGATAGATGGTCATTTCTGGAGGGTGGGACTGGACTGCTTGTCTTCCTGGGAAGGGTGCCAACCAGGATGCCGAGCTGTTTTATCCTGTTGTGAGTGCAGCAATGTGCTGTACCAGTGCATGCTCCCAACCTGACCTGATAGGCCACCTGTGAAAATGAAGACCTGTTTTCCACTGGTACACACATGCTAAATTTTTTTATACATAAATTTTTTATGTATATATAATTAATGTGAAAATGTAATCACCCCCATGGAGATTGTTGACTTTTTCAACATACTTCTACAGGAAAACATTAGATCTTCATGCAAATCTTTACACAAATGGGATATTGCTGAATAAAAACACAAAAAAATTCCTTTTCAATCATTTATTCAACAAAATAATAAATACTTTTTTCCATAGGAGAACATTGCATGTAAGTACACCATTGGCTTCAGAAGCTGATATTTCCCCTTTTAGCAGAAATGACTTATTTTACATATATATTTTATAACAGCCCATCAGTCTATGACATTGCCTTAGCATAATTTAGTAATGTTTGACTACTCGTCAAAGCAAAATTTTCTTATCTGCAAGATGTCTGTGGGTTTTCTTGTATGTACTGCTTATTTCAACCTCACACAATATTTCAGTTGGATTACAATCAAAGCTGCTATCTAGAACAGTCTATAACCCTCCGTTTGTTGTTTCTAAGTCATTTCTTGGTGGATTTGCCACTGTCCTTCTGATAATTGTTGTTTTGAAATGTCCATTTTTGATTCAACTTCAACATTCGGAGAAGTGGCCTCACATTCTCCTCAAGCACACTTTGATATGATGCTTAATTCATAGCTGACTTGATGACTGGAAGCTTCCTAGGGCCTGAGGCAGCAAAGCAGCCCCAAACCATTACATTTCCACCACCGTGCTTCACAGTCGGTATGAGGTTCTTCTCCTAAAATGCTGTCTTTAGTTTGTGCCAGTCATGTCTGCTGTTACTGTGGCCAGACAACTCTGTCTTCGATTCATCTGTCCAGAATGCTTTGTTCAAAAAGGCTTGGTTTGTGCCTACAGTGGTGTGAAAAACTATTTGCCCCCTTCCTGATTTCTTATTCTTTTGCATGTTTGTCACACAAAATGTTTCTGATCATCAAACACATTTAACCATTAGTCAAATATAACACAAGTAAACACAAAATGCAGTTTTTAAATGATGGTTTTTATTATTTAGGGAGAAAAAAAAATCCAAACTTACATGGCCCTGTGTGAAAAAGTAATTGCCCCCTGAACCTAATAACTGGTTGGGCCACCCTTAGCAGCAATAACTGCAATGAAGCGTTTGCAATAACTTGCAATGAGTCTTTTACAGCGCTCTGGAGGAATTTTGGCCCACTCATCTTTGCAGAATTGTTGTAATTCAGCTTTATTTGAGGGTTTTCTAGCATGAACCGCCTTTTTAAGGTCATGCCATAGCATCTCAATTGGATTCAGGTCAGGACTTTGACTAGGCCACTCCAAAGTCTTCATTTTGTTTTTCTTCAGCCATTCAGAGGTGGATTTGCTGGTGTGTTTTGGGTCATTGTCCTGTTGCAGCACCCAAGATCGCTTCAGCTTGAGTTGACGAACAGATGGCCGGACATTCTCCTTCAGGATTTTTTGGTAGACAGTAGAATTCATGGTTCCATCTATCACAGCAAGCCTTCCAGGTCCTGAAGCAGCAAAACAACCCCAGACCATCACACTACCACCACCATATTTTACTGTTGGTATGATGTTCTTTTTCTGAAATGCTGTGTTCCTTTTACGCCAGATGTAACGGGACATTTGCCTTCCAAAAAGTTCAACTTTTGTCTCATCAGTCCACAAGGTATTTTCCCAAAAGTCTTGGCAATCATTGAGATGTTTCTTAGCAAAATTGAGACGAGCCCTAATGTTCTTTTTGCTTAACAGTGGTTTGCGTCTTGGAAATCTGCCATGCAGGCCGTTTTTGCCCAGTCTCTTTCTTATGGTGGAGTCGTGAACACTGACCTTAATTGAGGCAAGTGAGGCCTGCAGTTCTTTAGACGTTGTCCTGGGGTCTTTTGTGACCTCTCGGATGAGTCGTCTCTGCGCTCTTGGGGTAATTTTGGTCGGCCGGCCACTCCTGGGAAGGTTCACCACTGTTCCATGTTTTTGCCATTTGTGGATAATGGCTCTCACTGTGGTTCGCTGGAGTCCCAAAGCTTTAGAAATGGCTTTATAACCTTTACCAGACTGATAGATCTCAATTACTTCTGTTCTCATTTGTTCCTGAATTTCTTTGGATCTTGGCATGATGTCTAGCTTTTGAGGTGCTTTTGGTCTACTTCTCTGTGTCAGGCAGCTCCTATTTAAGTGATTTCTTGATTGAAACAGGTGTGGCAGTAATCAGGCCTGGGGGTGGCTACGGAAATTGAACTCAGGTGTGATACACCACAGTTAGGTTATTTTTTAACAAGGGGGCAATTACTTTTTCACACAGGGCCATGTAGGTTTGAATTTTTTTTCTCCCTAAATAATAAAAACCATCATTTAAAAACTGCATTTTGTGTTTACTTGTGTTATATTTGACTAATGGTTAAATGTGTTTGATGATCAGAAACATTTTGTGTGACAAACATGCAAAAGAATAAGAAATCAGGAAGGGGGCAAATAGTTTTTCACACCACTGTATATGTTCAATGGCAAACTGTAGTCTTGCTTTAATATTCTTTTTGGACAGAAAAGGAATTTTATTCACTCACCTCGTGTGCAAGTCAGATTTGTCCATTCTTTTTTTGATCATAGATGCATGCAGTTTGATACCAGTGTTTTACAAAAGTTACCTGCAGATCCCCCAATGAAACCTTGGGTTTCTTGGAGACTTCTTTTAGTTTGAAACAGTCAGCTCTTCGGTTCAATTTGCTGGACTGGCCAGTCCTGGACATATTAGCAGTCGTTTGAGATCTACGTCACTTGAGGATGATTTTCTTTACAGTGGAATAATTGATTTCAGATAATTTGGTGGTCTTTTTAAATCCCTTGCCAGATTCATAAGCATCCAAAACCTTCTTTCTGAGGACCTTACAGAGCTCCTTTTGATCTTGGCATAATGATACACACACATAAATATCAAAAAGAACACTAGACCCTCAATATATTCATTTTAAATAAGACAAGTTTCATCTTCATACTCTCTAAGGATGTTCCAATCATTGGCACTTAATTTGGAACACCTGATTCTAATTTTATATTTCGTATTCGGTGTCATTTGCACCTGTGTCTGTACTACTCATCACTAATCATCAGCTTTGGGTACAATTCAGGGAGTAAACTTAATTGTATCCAGAGGATGACAGGAAAAGGACATTGGTGACTTCTGCTGAGAGTGAAGCACATTGCACAGGCCAACCGATCATTTTCATCAAAGCCGCAACTCATAAACTCTGACCACAACAGGAAGTGATACACAACTATATACTTGTGGGTGTGGACTTCTTCCACCACATTTTTGGACTTTGGGTCCTTCTCGCAGGAAGTGGTGGGGCGGCTGACAGGAAAAGAACCACTGTGACATCTGATTACAGTGAAGCACATTGCACAGGGCATCAGATCGTTTTCATCGCACAAGAGCACAAATGACTGTCATACGTACTGTTTGGTCATGGTAAAAGTGGCAGCAGTCTTGTCAGAGTGACCTGTGGTGCTCTGTTTCATAAGAAGTGGATGAGTTACCTTTCTTCAAGGACTGGAGGTCTAAGTATTTCCTAGTGTCAATTAAAAGAATACATAAAATGGAAAAACACATTGGATAAATATGACTGGAATTTAAATACTTGTAAAATGTACTAGTAAATAATGTTGCACTGTTTTCACAGGATTCCACAAATATTGAGGAGTGTGAAGAGATGCCTATTTACGATTTATGGGACCTACCAGAAACAGATGAAACAGAGCCATTAGTTAAACTCTCGGATCGGATAGAACTATCTGATGAAATAGAAGAAAAACTTAAAGAAAATAAGGTGAGGTGTCTACCAACTAGTAAAATTAAAATGACTTTCAAGTAATTTCTGTTACATCATTAAATGGAGAGTCTTTTATACTATACAATATGTGTATATCATAAGAAAAAAAGATTTTAATTTAAACATACAACTGAGTATATTCAACAATGTATCATTAAGTTAAAAGTTGAAGATTGCCACATATACTGCTATTCACCACACCATTAAACGAGTTATACCATATATTAATGGGTCTTCGTGCAGAGAGTCTTTAAAAACTTAAAATGTTTGCCAAACGAGAGGGAACCATTCATTTTGTCAAGCTTGTCTGATCAGCTCATCATTAAGTTGTCCCAATATTTCAGTTAAATAGTTTTTACAGATTGACAGTTTCTTCTTCAGCTGCATGACTTAGGGAATCTGCAATACACTACCAAGTGCTTCCTGGCTTCAGTTTTAAGTACACTGGCATCCTTGGTGTGATGTATCATTTAGTTGGAACAAATTCTGTTGGAGCCACTTTATCAATGCCTTTGAGAAATTTTAACACCTGAATTAGATCTCTATTTTGTCTTCTCTGCTTAAGACTAAAGAGGTTTACTTCCCTCATCCTGACTTAGGATGCACTTGGTTCTTTCACTTCTGTGTATTTTTAAATGCTGCTGTGTCTTTTTTGTAGCATGGTGACCGGAACACTACAAAAGTACTCCAGATGTAGTCTCACTAGTGCACCCTTAAAAAATCAGAGCATAATATACCTTAATTTATATTCAGCAGTGAACCTAACATTTAATTTGCATCAACATAAATCCTTAAAATTTATAGGGGTTTCTTCCAGTAAGACATTGTTACCTTTCTATTTATTTATGATGAATGTTACTTTTGCTGACATGTCACACTTCACATTTTTCTACATTTAAACTACATTTTCCAAGTGTTAGCCCACTTCAGAAGGTTGTCCAAGTCCATGATAATTGTCATCTTATATAATTGTTTTGTATAGTGATGAAGTATTTTACTGTTTTTTTTTTTTTTTTTTGTTGCCTTTTCTCGTGTCATCTGCCTAACATCTCTGACTTGTTGCTTCTTCAGACTTATTCAAACATCATAACTTACCTGCTGCTATCTCACTTTCTTGTGTACTGCCCATTTGACACAGACAACAGTGGACAACTTGGCTTGTTTGTCACTTCTTAAAAAATAAGCAGATGGTCATATATTAAGGAAACAATATTTTAGGTACCGGCAATATTTTTTTGCCCATTGTGGTGATTGGCTTATGAGGCAATTTAGACTTCCAAGATCCATTTTCTTGGAACTATAGTAAGTGCTAAGTTGTTTCCAACATTAGAAAGACAGACTGCCCAACACTGGACTGCACCTATTCATATGCAGGTTTTAACAACAATTCTCTTTTTGGAAACAGAAATCTACTTGAGGAAACTGGCCGACAAGTCCAGGAGTACCTTAGCCAAGTTTCACCCCATCATGCTACCTGTGCTGGAAGTCATACATGACTTATGTGGTATTACATTCAGGTTCAATATTGTGTGGGTGTACATGTAAAAGTAAATTATTAAAAGTAAATTTTCAGCAGTGTCCAGTTCTTCTAACATAATTGTGGCAATTGACAGCACTCATATTGCAATTAGTGAGAATGATGGTGCTTTTGTTAACCTTACAGTCAGTTTGTGATGCCAGGATGAGACTGTCAAATGGTGTGGCTCAATTGGCTGGGTCACCCTGTGGCTCATTTACTTTAAGTCAAAGTAGCATTAATCAGACGAGTTGCTGAAGGCAGTATATGTGGTGGGTGGCTTGTTGGTAAGGTAGCTGTAATCTTGTCATTACATGTTCCAGGTGATCGTGGCTACTCACTGAGATATTTGTGCCTTACACCTTTTCCAGACCCCCAGAGTGCAGAGAAGAGATGCACAGTGCAGTGCAGAGAGCATCATAGAATTCCTCAAATGCAATTAGTGGTGGCTGGATGTGTCAGATAGGAAGCTGCACTTCCAGCCAATCAAGGTCTGCAGCATAGTGACTGCGTATGCATGAGTTTCATTAACATAATCCATGTATGGTTGTTCCAGGGTGGCAACTGGGTGGGGTTCTGGGTGTGTTAACATATGCATATTTACAAGACGTCTGTGATTTATAAATGTAAATTGCATAGAAATGTGCATATGCCGGGTTTTATAAATTTTTTTTTTTTTTACGAATATGCATTTTCCTGTTACTTTTTGGTGTGTGCATATTTTCATGCTTAAATCTACGCAATGTTTTTTAAATGAGACACTTGGGCTGAATACACTCACATTCCCACCTCATTCAAATTAGTCTAAGATTAGTCAGATTTGTAAAATTGATTCAACTGTAAAATGGTTCCTTGACAATAATCATCTGACATTAGATTCTTAACTTTGGTTGACTGTGGCCATTCTTTTGTGAGTATAGTGGTGGGTTGCCTTTGAAGTCTGAAACATTTACATATATCTATTTACCTAACTTCATGTCATTTAGTACAAATAGCATAAGCTATGTATGAAGTATATATTTTACTGTAAGAGTTACTTCTATTTTTAAAGGAAATTTTACATCATGTATCACTTCTTTTACTAAATATAATTAATTTGTTCATTAATTCAGTAAGTTAATTAGCTGGTCTTAGTCTTCACATATACAATAACTAAAAATCCATCCAATTAAGTTTTTCTTTAAATAATTTAAGCTTGCCTTAATGAAGCCCTTGTGGCTCTATGGCTTTGTTTCTATCAAAATTTCAACTTCCATTAAAACTTTTTACAACCAATTACAAAGTAACAGAAATAATGTAGAAAAGTACAGTACAAGAATTCTACTTGTTCATTGTCATGTGAATTACCACAGCCATTATTTATCTTTTGTTTTTGATTCAACATATTTAGCTTTTGTGTTTCTCTCTTTCTTAATTATTTACTACTACTTTTCTTGCTCTGTTATTTTGAATTGGAAATTGATGTGCATCTAAATGTACAAGAAAATATGTTCAAATTGGAGAGAATTTCATTGTTTGTTCATGCCCTTTTCAGTAACAGTTTTATCTGGAGTAGTATCGAGGTATATTTGTTCCATGTTTCTACCTGTAGTTTAGTAACTGATTTTTGTTTGTTTAACTTGTTTTATATATTGAAGCCTTCTGTTCTCAAATGAATATTGTGAAGCAAATGATAACATATTGGTGTTTATGAAATATTTATGTAGTAAGAATTATTCAATAAGTGAAACTGAGTTCAAATGTTAACATTAGTTATGATGTACACTAATCTGTCAGGAAGTAATGTCTGTGCTTTGTTTTGCAGATTCTTTTTTTAAATTTGGTATGCTGCTCTTTGATTAAACTGGAGGGACCCCCAACAGAGGACTGGGACAAATATACAGGTGTATGGTCTGAACTGAACAAACTTGCAACAGAAATTGCAGACAAAGATCCAGAGTTTATTCTTAAGGTACTTTTGATAATTTATGGGGAAAAATGTTTTATATTTTAAATCTTTATATTGGTGTTAAATGATAAGATTTGTAAAAATGTTAACTTTCCTTATGCATGACCACTGTCAGCACTGTAGCAACAGACAGCTTCTTCACAGCGCTTTAGCTGGCTAATAGACTGCTACACACTGCTTGGCACCATAAAGTAAAATGGGACTTCCACCTGCAGCTAAAGTAAATTCAGTATGCGAGTAATTCGCCATACTAGAGTTTAGATCTGACAGTGCTGTGCTGACGGTGTATACACCCAAAAAGAAGAAGCCTTTGATTTCAGTCTGTAAAGGTGTAAATTTTGAGTGCATACACCGTCAGCATGGTGCTGTCAGATCTAAGCAGTCTATTAGCTGGAGAATGTACATTGAAGAAGCTGTCTGTTGCTATGGTCCTGCCTTTGTCCAATCTGATAGTGGTCACGGGACATCGTATCTTTGATCGATGGTACAACAAGCGGTTCTGAGCAGACATCAGCCACAGCACTGCTCTTGTGAAAAGAATGGAGATAAATACCATCAACTCGAAGAGGGAGAGGCAAGTTCGTTATATCATGTGAACGTCACTGAGAGTATAAAACTGAATAATAAAAAAACAAGCGCTAACTTTTACAAATAGGCAAAATTTACACTGGGTGTTACAGACTCAAATCAAATGTATGTTTTTATTATATTGTAGAAATAATGATAATAATAATAGCAGCTCACTACTTAAAACTCGGAACGCCAGGTCTCAATTGTGGGACCTTTGGGTTATAAGGCAGCAGTTCTTACCTCTGCACGATTCAAAGATATGTGTAAATTCCCTGTCGATTGACATTTGAGCTGGAGTTTTTAACTCATTGACAGCCACATGTGAATTGAATGTTTTTTTTTTCTTTGGTTATATTCTTGAATAAAGTGCATGTGCTTATTTGAAATTTGACTAAAGTCTTCACACATTATGCTGTATACTTCTTGTCATTATTAGTATAACATGGAAAAATTTCTGCTTAAGGTATGTGTTCAGCTTTTCTTGCATTTCTTTTTATCCTACACTTACTCAGATCTTTGTAGACACGGAACACACGAAATACATGTATTCCAAATAACAATATTATTAACTGTATTATTTACCCTATACAACTCCAGGCATATCACATGCAGATAAGGAGCCTTGGCTTGAGCTGGGAGAACTTTTTGTCCCTGAGCTGAGCTCCGTCAAGGTGGGGGATGGGACAGCAGGCTGCTTGCTGCTTGTGCTGATTGATGCATTTACAAAACAGAAGACGCTGATGGTAGAGGTGTGAAGAGATTTAACGTGGGGAGGGATTATGAGTTTTTTCATAGGCTTCAGGAATTCTTGTGTTAAATTTTTGATTTGATTAATTAGAGATATTTCACATTATGCTTTGAAGCATTTTATTTAGTTGGCTTTGGAAAGGTAAGGGCTAATTTCCAGAAGATATTTTAAAAATCAATTTATTTAACACTCTTTCATCCCAACAAGCTTTCAGGAGCTAGATATAAGCCTTTTGCCTTTCAATAACATTAGGACAGATTTTTGAGGTTACTTTGATGTGCAATTAGTGGAATTTTTATTTGCCCATCTCTTGCCAGCCTTTACTGCTTACCTCTGCTTTAACAAGTAGCTTTGATTCTAGTTTACCCGACCATATGACTGTATATGCTTATTTGAATAAAATTTATTTCAAATCAATTGACAAACTTTGTAAGGTGCCCAAACATAATTTATGGTATAAGGCCCAGGTAATCAACTTATGTTATCAGGCTCCCTATTTGTACTTCTGTGGATGCAGCCCCTGTAATTAGTACCCGTGAAGTGCTAATGTGGAACAGCTGAACTGATCAAGCAATGGCAGATCCATAGCCACACACACCAATCTGGAGCCTGAGCAGATTAATTTTAATTAAAAAAACTTGCATATTGTCATGGCCCCTTTACTCACTTCACCACATTTCCCCTCTCATAAGCCAGTAGTTGCATGGGTGCATCTGGTGTCCAGGGTCCATGATATTGCCCACAAGCACCTGCAGAAAAAAAATCAAAATCGCCATTGAAAACTCTACACTGAAAACAAACCCAAGCCCCTATTAAAAGAATATGAAACTTTGGAAACAATCACAGTTAAAACAGTAAATAAATAAATAGTCCTTTAAATGTTCAGCATTCAAAGAAAGTTCTTCCGGCTAGGATGTATGAGCTCTTCTTGAGCAGGGCACCAAATCCTCTTGCTGCTCTCTGCTTTTATCTTGGTTCCTCACTGCCACCAGTTCATTCCATTGCTACCATCAGATGTAATCCCTGCGTTGTCTGTAGTTGGTGTGCTCAGACTTAAACCCCAGAACATCGATAGTCATAAACCGAGATAGACTTGGGTGGTTGAGGACACATGACAACAAGAGTTGGTGCAAAACTGCATTATCCTAATTTATTTAGACAAGCTAGGTCTAAAAATAAAGTGGAGTGCAGTACTATTTTTTAATAAATAGATAATATAATCAAACACAGTGATGCCTCAGTGGGAGAAAAAACAGCCCATAAGTAGTCCATGGTATTGGGTTATAGTCAGATAGAACTCAAGGTCTGACAGTTTTTAACTTCTACCAGCTCAGCACTTCTTTCTGCCTCTTGCAGCTGGGATGATACAGAGACAGCTACAGTCACTTTCTCCGGCTCTTGTCCAAACTACCTCAGTCTATACCTGTTGGAGTGCTAGGAGCTGGATGCCGATTATCCTACCACCTATACATTGTCTGCCAGGACTCCTGGAGCAATCAATTGTTCCCCACTCCTTTTCTGTGCTGAGCAGGAGCAACCTGCCCCTGGAGTGCTACTCCTCTCGCTCCCTCATGTAGACACTGACCACTGTGCCTTCCTTCCACCACACTGGCTCAACCTCTAGAGTCCCTCTTTCATCTTTTTCTTTGGATCCCCTTCTAACCTACTTAGCTTCCTTTTATACTTCATGGCTGCAAGCACCTTAATTATGACTTGCATCTATGACAATATTTCTGTTAAAATCTTCATTCTGTAGTTTAGGCCGTTTACAAGGAGGAGGTCAGTTGGAAAGGTGGGATGACAAAGTTCAGAGTAACAAACATGGCTGGAACTTTTCAAGATATATAATCTTATTTTGACTAGGTGATGTTTGAATTGTAGAGTTATATAAACCTTGTCAAATTAAAATTAGAATTAGGGGTAGCAGGATGGTCCAGTGGCTAGTGCTGTTCCCTCCCAGATACAGTGTTTTAAAAGTGTTTGAATTCTACACCTGTTGATTTTTGTACAAAGTTTGCATATTCTCTCTGAACAGGAAAACAGCTTGGCTCTTTTAAAATAAAGACTTTGGGGTACAGTACAATTCAATAATATTTAGAACTAATTACAAATAATGCTTACGTGCTATCAGTTTGGACAAACTAATTCTGTGTTTTCTTGTATGAATTCAAATGAATTAAATATGATGCTTGTTGTGACACTCACCTGCACATAGGTTTCTCTCTGAATACACTCTGCTGATTTAACAGTATGTTTTTTTATTTTATTTATTTATCTATTTATTTAACTTTTCAGACTGCAGTTTATACAAGGCAAGAATTGAACATTCGTTTGACTGCAAATTTCCTGAGTGCGATTGCAGCCAAGCTTCCTTCTACACGTCCACATGTGCGCAGATACTTCAAAGCTGCAGTGCATCTTCCATCAGACTGGTTAGAAGTTGCAAGGCTGTATAACACAGTATGTACTTTTTTTCTTCTGTAAAAATGTCACAAAGATTCTTATTTTCAAACAAATTGTGCTGTTAATATAATACTGAGTTCAATTAAAAACAAACATGTTGTAGTAAACAGGTAGATGTGCTGCTGGTTTAACGTGTTACATTGCTCATTAGTACCTAAAAGATAATTTCAGTTGCTAAATAGATACTGGTAATTTTGCTCAACATGCTGTGTCAGAACAATAAAGAGAGTAAAATGAGTGTTGTGGTCCCGATGGATTCCCTGTTTCATTGAGGCTTTCTGAAGGACAAAAAGAATTGCACAAACATGAGAGACATGGGTTTGGCCTTACATCAAGAGCAAATAAAAACTTCAGAAGAATTGAACTCCATCCTGCTGTGAAACTGATTCAGGAGTGAATACTGACTTCCCATGGTAGGATTGTTCTGTTAATATTGTGGCAGGTCAGGAAGGGGCAGAGCTTCTGGTGACAAAACAGAACTACCCTTACCATTCTTTCAGGTATTTTTTCCTTTTTAATTCCAAAAAGCAAAAAAAAAAAAAATTGGTTAGTAACGATGTCAAACCTTTATTTTTCCCCATACTTCCCTCATGTCCAACACCTGTAAAACATTCCCTTTATGTTTGGCAGTAACCATAATTGTGGTGTTTTTTTCAAAGATTTTTTGTTATTCTTTGTTGTTATAAGGCTTCTAGCAGTTATACTTCAAAGTCTAAATGACCTACCCAGGGGTGGTTATTTCCATTATTTTAATTTAACTTATAAGGTTATATATGGTACATGAGATAATTTGTGTTATATAGGGAAAGTCAAGGTGATGCGTCACCTACTGTGGTTCTGTCACAGTTTTACAATGAGTCTCATCTTTTTTCAAGAGAACACTGAAGCATACACAGTTCCTGTGAATATTATAATTTCAGTTAGATTCATTTGGCCTAGTAGTGAATATGCCAACTTAGTGAATTTTGCTTCTTCTTTTTCTGTTTGTGTATATTTCCCCTGAGGATTATAATTGCTTCACACATCTGTGATTTAAGCCCACTGCTTTCTAAATATTCTCAATTTGTTAGTTTATAAGAAAGCTGTTCGGCTCCAGCTTCTCAATCTCAATCTGTGTAAACAACATTAAACTATACTGTATATCCATATATATTATATTTCTGATTTAGTGTGACTAGTGTTATAGTTAGGACTGTGGTGAGTGCTGCTTCAATACAGGTTCAGAGGACTATGAGAAAAGCCTGGTATCTTACTATTTGTGTTGAGTATTCACTTTCTTCCCATTTCCTAGTGGATTTTTCTCTGGTGGTGTGGTTTTCTTACCTTACCCTAAAGATTTATGTGTTACGTGACAACTTTAAATTGCCCTAATGTGAATGTGTGTACTGTGATGGAATGATGACCCTTCCAGGGTCTCTTTCTGCTTTTCACCTAATAAATACTACTAGATATACTTTGGTTCCTACATTTGGAATAATTAGATTAAAAAAATAATGAATGATTTCATAATTTTATATTCAACTCTTTACTTTTAATCTCTTACAAAAACTGAAGAACAAGAAAACATAGTCTACAAAAACAAATAATTCTTATTTGTTTATGAAGACAGTCTTATACAGATGTTGGTTACTCTCATTTGTACTGTCAGTCCAAACCTCCAGTTGCATGGTGACGCCTACAGTCATGCTATTCGCCAGCCATGTCCTCACAAGTTGTGAGTGGCAAGTAGGTTTGTGTCTTTCACATTGTGCATTCTACCTGAAGTAGCATTATCACATGACTGAAGTAAATGTTTTTTTTTGCTTTGTTTGTTTTTCTTTATTTATAAATTAAGTCATCTTAAAATAAGCCATTTTAAAACAAACTCCACTTAAAACAGTGTTGAAATAAAACAGAATGGTCATCCTGTTCTGTTTGATATAACTACCAAATACAAAATGAATTTGTTAAGGTAAGTAGTCTTCCTTTTTTAATTTGCATCTACATACAACTCCTGATTTTATATTCAGATTATATTGATTTATAATAGTACCACTGAATTTGTTTTTTTCTTTTCTTAGTGTTTTGGATCATGTATGCCATCTTGTCTGAAGAAAGCATTGATTGAAAAATTTAAAGAATTCAATGAGTTTCAGCTGGCAAAATACAACACAAGAAAACAGCGATGCAAACACAAGGGGACCCATAAGAGTACTAAACAAAAGGTAGCACTGAAATATTTTGCTGACTGTTTGTTTTACAAAATTTTAAATATAGATAATATACAGTACTATACTGTGTGTGCAATGTAGGGGAACTGACCTGCAGTAATTAAACTAAATGTTTTACTACTTTTTATTAGGATTTTGTTTTTTTTTCTGAAAGCTATACAAAGAAATAGTTACCCTCAGCTGAAAATGTGTGCATGTTGGGCCGTGGCTGGGTTTTCAAGTGGATTACTTTTTAATGTAGTCTGCTTATTTCATGTCCATGTTTGAATTTTCTCTCCAAAGTTTGGTTTTCTAACAAAAAATAAATGCATTATAATGGACTGGTAATTTTGCATTGCATAGTGTAAATGAATGTAAATGTACAGTATACACAATTAAGGCCTGAAGTGGGTTCATGAGGTGACTAATTGTGGTTTTGCCTACCCATTGACAATTGAAAGCAGGCTTTGAAAACATGAATGTACTGATTTTTTTTTTTCTGAATTTATGACAGTGCCAAGTGTTGTAGCATTTAGGGGCCTCATGTATAATGCCTTCAATAGAATTCACACTAAAACATGGCATATAGACAAAACTAGAAATGCGCATATGCACAAAAAATTCAGATATACAAAATGTTGCGTAAGCAAAGTTCTACTCACTTTCCCTTTATAAATCCCTATCAACATGAGTTTTAACACACATGCACGCGCCTAAAGCTCCATCCCGACTCCTCCCAGAATTTCACCTATTTGAATATGCAAATCAAAATAAATAACCCATTGTGTTCATCCATCCATCCATTATCCAACCCGCTACAGGGCAACGGGGGGTCCGCCAGAGCCAATCCCAGCCAACACAGGGTGCAAGGCAGGAAACAAACCCCGTTGTTAAACGACAATGGCAAAAGCATGTGTAAAAAAGAATTTCAGCGAATGGAAAATGGAGGTCCTGCTCAGTGAAGTGGAGGCAAAGAAAAACTATTTGGAGACTTAAGCAGTGGTATAAGCAACAAAAGGAAATTGATGAAGTGGCACAGCGTGTCAAAGACACTCAAGAGTTGAAGTTCAGAAAGTCACACAGTGCCTGAATTAAAAAAGAAGCGGTCAGATATCAAAGTCGACGTGAAAAGATGAGTCGCATCCCACTGTCTGAGTGTCATATGGAAGTGTATTAGGGCCACAAAGAAGAAAAAAAAATAGGAGCACAGTGAAGAAGAAAAGGTATATGTCGAGATTAAAGTCCAAATGTCGACTTTACTCTCAAAATATCAACTTTAATCTTGTAGTTTATTTTGTCCTTAAAGTAGAACGTCGTAAAACTTTATCTTCAAGTCAATGTTTAATTTACTAGAGGTTTCTCAGCCAAGCTTTTCTCCAGTATACAAGCTGTGCTAGAAGCCATTAACTGACTAATGACATATTACATTCAGTTTCTATGTGGTGTTTTTCGTATATGTGTTTTTGCCAACATAAAAAGGAAATTTACAGCAGTATCTGGTGTTTCTAATGAAATTGGAGTACTTTAATGAACTAATTTTGCATTAAGGACACCTAGTAAGAATTATGCTGCTTTTGTTAACCACAAACAGTTACATTCCATTAACACATAAGTCATCTGCAATGTCAAGATGACATAGACAAATATTGTTGCTCAATGGCCTGGGTTAACACACGATTCATTTATTTTGAGGCAACTCAGTCGTGGAATCAACCTAATCTCTCTTCTCTGGACTTTTTCTGCCACTGCTACGTCTTTTTTTGTAGCCTACAGATGAAAGTTGCACATAGTTGTGGCCACATCAGTGTGTTATAAAGCTTGTGCTTAACCTCCTTTGACCTGTACTCAACACATTGTGTTTTATGTAACCGAATATTCTGTTACCCTTTTTAATGTCTGCTGAACACTGTCTGGAAGTTGATAGTGAGGAGTGCACTACAACTTTTAAATCCTTCTCATAAGGTGTACTTTCAATTTTCAGACCTTTAATTATGTGTAATGCTTTATAAATACATTAAATTTAATCTTCCACAAATCTGCCCAAACCTGTATGCTCTCCAAGTCCCTCTGTAATGATTTAGTTGATTCTAGGTTATCTGCCAGTCCACCTAGCTTGGTATCAGCTGCAAACGTAACCACCTTGTTATTTATATTCCTATCCAAATCATTTTTATATATAAAAAATAGCAGCGGCCCTACCACTGACAGCTGAATGAAACCACTGTTAACATCACACAGTTCTGATGACGTTTTTCGCGTCGTAACCCTCTACCTACTGTGTTTTAGCCAAGTCTACACCCTGAACTTCCACTTCTTTTACTTTGATCCCCAACCTCTTATATGATACCTTCTTAAATTCTTCCTGAAAGTAAAGATAAATAATATGATATGCATCATTTTGATTGTATCTTGTTTTTTTGCTTCTTTATAAAATTCCAGCATGTTAGTAAAACGGGACCTCCCTTGTCTGAACCCAGGCTGTCTGTTTTGTTCTTGCAATATGTTGCTGAATCTTTTCCTTAATAATTCTTTCCAGTAATTTACCTGTGATACATGTTAAGCTTGTTTACCTATAGTTACTTGGATCTGCTCAATCACCCTTTTTATATTATGGGATAATATTTGCCATTTTCCAGTCCTATTTTCTCTAAGAGGTACTTCCACCTGTATAATTTCCAAATCACTCAGTGCCTCCTTTGTAGTCCCTGTTATCTCACATGTTAAGACTTCAGAAAAAATGTAAGTTTATAGCATTTCCTATTTCACTGTCTGTGTATTTTAATTCCCCTTTAATATTCCCGATATACTTCATCTCTTAGACCAGGAGTTCCCAAACTTTTTTTTGCCGCAGACCCCTTTACCAAAAACTTTTAAAACCATCGACCCCCTAGTCACATGCAACGGTTTTTCATGTCCACACTTGCTTTGATAAGTTCGTTAAGACAATGCACAGACATGTTTGTGCTACATGTATTTTCATGCATTCTTACGTGTGACTCTTTTAATGACACATTTTACCTTTTCGTTCACAAGTTTGGTATGTAATGTGTTTCTATCAAAAAAGTGTTTTTTTTAATTATTTTGCTTCATAATTCGGTACCTATTGGAATCATAGATATTTTGAAGTAACAAACAAATAGCAGTAGTAAGGGGGTCTATTTTTGCTGTCGTCGACCCCCAAATTTTTTTATTGAAACTATCATCCCCTAGAAAGTTCAAATCGACCCCTGGGGGTCAATATCGACCACTTTGGGAAGCCTTGTCCTAGACTGTTCTTTTTACTTTTAAAATACTGAAAGTATCTCTTTGGGTCATCTGTTACTATATATGCAATATTCCCTTCTAACTGCCTTGTAACTTCCCTAATATCCTTCTTAATGGTTGCCCTTCTGCTCTCACATGCCTCACAATAACACATTGGAGTAATCAGTTGTTTTTTCCTTTGCAGCTTCTTTTTCAATTCCTTATTTACCCACTGCAGTTTTTTTTTTTTTTAAATTTCCAACTAATTCCAAATTTTAGGATGTACCTGCCCTATATTATATGTCTTCTTCTTCTTTCTGCTGCTCCCATTAGGGGTGGCCACAGCGGATCATCTTGTTCCATATCTACCTGTCCTCTATATCTTGCTCTGTCACACCGATCACCTGAATGTCCTCTCTCACCACATCCATAAACCTTCTCTAAGGCCTTCCTCTTTTCCTTTTTCCTGGCATACTTAGCATTACGAAAGGGTTCAGAGCCGATCCCTGATTTAATCCCACTTCCATGTTGAATGCATCCGGCACTCCTATCGCTGACCTCACCACTGTCACACTTCCCTCGTACATATCCTGTACAACTTACATACCTCTTTGCCACTCCCTCCTTCCTCATACAATACCACAATTCCTCTTGAGGCACCCTGTCATATGCTTTCTCCAGGTCCACAAAGATGCAATGCAACTCCTTCTGGCCTTCTCTATTCTTCTCCATCAACACTCTCAGAGCAAACATCGCATCTGTTGTGCTGTTTCTTGGCATGAAACCCTACTGCTGCTCACTAATCATCACCTCCCTTCTTAACGAAGCTTCCACTACTATTTTTCCTATAATTTCATGCTGTGGCTCATCAATTTTATCCCCCTATAGTTACAATAGCTCTGCACATCCCCCTTATTCTTAAAAATCGGTACCAGTGCACCTCTTCTCCACTCCTCCGGCATCCTGTCACTTTACAAGATTCCATTAAACAATCTGGTTAAAACCTCCACTGCCATCTCTCCTAAACACCACCATGTTTCCACAGGTATGTCATCTGGACCAATGGCCTTTCTATTCTTCATCCTCTTCATAGCTGTCCTTACTTCGGTTGCTCTTCCAGATTCACTATCTCCACATCTTCCAACCTTTTCTCCCTCTCATTCTGTTCATTCATCAGCCTCTCAAAGTACTCTTTCCATCTTCTCAACACACCCTCTTCACTTGTAAGTTTACATCTTTATCACACCAACCTGCTGCACATCTTTTCCACCTTGGTCCCTCTGTCTAGCCAATCGGTACAGGTCCTTTTCTCCCTCCTTAGTGTGCAACCTCTCATACAACTTATCATACGCCTTTTCTTAAGCCTTCAGCACCTCTCTCTTCACCTTGTGCCTAATCTCCTTGTACTTTTGTCTACTTTCTGCATCTCTCTGACTATCCCACTTCTTCTTCACAATCCTCTACCTCTGTATACTCTCCTGTACTTCCCCATATGCACTAGCAACATTCATCATCACACCTCCAATTTCCAGCTTCATAATCATTACTCTTGTCTGACACTCTTTCCATTTCCAAAACACTCTTGACATACTGTTCCTTCAGAATAACCCCTACTCCATTTCTCCTCCCATCCACACCATGATAGAACAATTTGAATCCACCTCCAATCCACCTGGCCCTACTCCCCTTCCATTTAGTCTCTTGCACACACAATATATCAACCTTCCTTCTCTCCACCATATTTGCTAACCCTTACCAGTTATGCTGCCAACATTCAGAGTTCCTGCCCTCAGTTCCACTCTCTTTACCTTCCTTTTCTCCTCCTGCCTCCGGACACATCTCCCCCCTCTTCTTCTCCTTCTTCGGCCAAGAGTAACCCAATTTCCGCCAGCACCCTGTTGGCTAACAGTACTGGTGGTGGTCGTTGTTAACCCGGGACTCGACTGATCTGGTATGGAAATCTGTATTGTTGTCCGCATGGTGATCTGGCAAAATTTTATACCGGATACCCTTCCTGACATAACCTTCCCCATTTATCTGGGATTGGGACCAGCACAAAGAACCACACTGGTTTGTGCATCCCCTGTGGCTGGATTACCTGTCCTATATTATATGTAAAACATTTTAAATCTGTTCCACTGCTCCTCGACTGTTTCTCTTCTTAAAAACTTATCCCAGTTCATTCTTTTTAGACTTTACCCTTTTTGATTCTGCTGTTGTGTTCTGCTACTTGCAAGCTTATCCCAATTAATATCTGGGATGATAAAGTCCCCTATGACTGTAATTTCCCTGTGTAAGCTTGCCTGTTTGATATTAAAAAAGAGCACATTGAAATTACTGTCTTCATTGCAGTGGGTATATAGCACAATTCTAAAATAAGGACTGTGTACCTATACATCCATTTAGAAAGCAGATGTCCTTACTCAGATGTGGCTTATAATCCAACTGAAGAAAATGTGTTTTACATAAATGGGAACCCCTTCTTTTCTTTTCTGTTTATCCTTCCTAAAAATATATTTAACCACGTATGTTACACTATGATGACTACTTTTTTTTTTTTTTTTTTTTTTTTTTTTAAAAAAAAAATTTAACCCCGTTTTTTAAAATATTATAAATATTTTTTTTTTTTTTTTTTTTTTTTTGCTTTAATAGCATAACTATGCTCAGCTACATACAACTCCAACTCACTTGTTTTATTTTTTGATACTTTTAGCATTAAATCAAGCTATTTTTTAATATGTTACTTATTTTACTTTTGCACTTAAAATGTTGGGTTAAAATTTACGTTACTATGCATATTTGCCTTTACACTTTTTTGTTTGTCCCTTCATGGAGAATTCACAATTTGCCCTGTCCTAAACTTCCAACCCAGCCCCTCCCCCATAGTTTAAACAAACCACAACGGACCTACTCATAATTATCCTTAATACATTGGTGCCCATGTGGTTCAAATGTAACCCGTCATGGCAGAATAGCTCCCATTTATTCCAAAACAAGTTCCAATGTCCCATAAACCTATTCTCTTCTATCCTACACAAAGTTTTGAACCATGTGTTAAGCCATCTCATTTCCTCAGTGGGCTGCATGTGGGGGAACTGGGTTTGAAGAGGATGCAGGGCGAACCAGGTGGGGAAGGGTTTGGAAGAGGAGAAATAGGAATCGAGAAATGCCGTGTGGGTTGCATGTGGGGGGACCGGGTTTGAAGAGAAAGCAGGATATAATCTCTTTTTATATAAGAGATATATATATATATATATATCTGTCATATATATATGACAGATTATTGAGTGCAAACTGATCGCTATCCAAATTCTGAAACAATCTTCATTCATAAAATCTTTCTCCTTCCTTCCGACACCAATCTCCCTTTTAAATTTAAACGCACACAATTCCCACTCAGACTCACCTTCTCCATGACTATCAACAATTCCAAGGACAAACGTTTGCAAAGATTTGCGTTAATGTACAACAACCAGTCTTCAGCCACAGTCAGTTGTACGTGGCTTTTTCTAGGGTTAGATCTTTCGACTCATTATCTGTCGTCTCCAGCAAAACACCTATTCACAACTGCATCTTTCAAGAAGTATTTCTTTCTTCTTGATTTCTAAATTCCTTTCTCACCGTTTTCCGTTCCTATTCTTACACCGCCGTATGCTACGGCGGGCGTTGGCTAGTAAATGATTAACATGTATATGAGCTTCTATGCCGACAGTACATTGGTTCCATGTCTTGTGAAACACCAAATTTCAGGTAAAATTGCAATAGTTAGTGTTGACTGGAGCACAGAGTAAATAATATGTTTTGTGCTAGATTTCCTTTCAACATGTAAACAAGCAGCTGTAGTTTCATAGACTTTGGCCTCATTCATTGTCTTATCTTACAAATATATGTATTTGCATACCAGTAATAGAACTGAAAGGTAGTACCACATGGCCTTCAATTAAGATAGATAGATAGATAGATAGATACTTTATTAATCCCAATGGGAAATTCACATAATCCAGCAGCAGTATACTGATACAAAAAACAATATTAAATTAAATAATGGCATCACCTCTGGTTTTCATATTACAAATTGTATTGAAAAAGTTGCTTAATATGTTTTCAGTCAAGACTGGCCTTTTTAATTCTGCTTTTGCTTCTAAGTAGGTGAGATGTGATAGCACTTTTCTCTTCTTAAGGTGGTCATCATGTTCCAACCTACAATGTGCATTGATTGGTCATAGTTATACTGTTTTTATCTTCTAAGGAATCATTTACATTAATTGTATGGTAAAAATTGGATCTTTTGAATTGTTTTTTATCACCAATTTCAAATCTATCATTGCTGTGCTGTGCAATGAATAAAACAACTAAGAAATTGCAAACTGGTGAGTGAGGGGTGAAAAAACGAGCAATATCTTGCACTCTTGAAGTAGATGCTGTAAATTGTTTTGTTGTTTAAACTTATTGTTATCTTGTAAAAGATGTTTGTCCTAGGTTTCTGTTATACTCTCATTTAGTGAAAACATTTATTCCCTATATTATGACCCCCATTATTTGCATTTTGTTAAATTTTGTATGACCTTTTTTTGTTGTTAAATCTGGTAAGCATAATTTGCCAAGAACTGCAGTGATCCAGGTGTGAGTGTAAGGGTTTAATTGGTCTGTATGGGGTTTCTTCAGCTTCTCCCTTTTCCTCCCTAATCTAATATGTGTGTGCCAGGGTAATTGCTGTTTATAAATTAGTCTGGCGGGAATGAGTACAGGTATTCACTTAAGGTTGTCCTACAGCTGACTTATTCTGTATAGGGTTTGACCCTGCTTTTCTCACTGTGATACACAGAATGGAATAAGGGTTTCAAAAAGCCAAGGAATGTAAGTACATTATGTAAAAATGCAGGTATACTGTATCTCAACTTACAACAGGGTTAAGGAGTAAATCTGATGTTGTATATAGTGCACAGTACTATACAATACAAGTACCAATTTGCACAAATGTAACATGAAAAATAACTGCACTCCAAACAACTGTCACTGAAAAATACAGTATATTGCAGTAATATACATGTACACTGCTGTATTTAAATAGCCCTAGCACAATATTGAAAATGAATAAAAAACTTAGTGTATGATACTGAATATGTACAGGATGCTCACCATAACTTATAACTTATAGCTGCCTGAACTTTATACAGCATACGTATTTAAACACTTTTGCAGAATATGTACATTACTGTAGAGAACTGTAATAATATCAAACTTTTAATTTAAAGCACTTTTACTCGCTTATGTGCACAAATTGTAGCACAAAAAAGGGACCAGGTGGTTGATGGGGTTGGTTGGGTTCTATTGGTTTATGGACTGAAAATTTCCCGGAGTCAGTTTCTACAATGATTCTTGAGTATATTTATCAACTATGCCACTAGGTATCATATACCTACAGTTTTAGTTAATTGAACGCATACATTATTTCTGACATTTATTCTGCAATTGTGCATGTGACTTTGGCAATTTTTCTTACCCCATACTGTATAAAGTATCATATCAAGCATGAAAACAGTGGTGATTGCATTGTTGCAAATTGGCTGACTTTTTAATGAAGAGTTTCCCTGTGAATAGACTGTTTGTTAATTAGCAACATTACAAAGAGCTGCTATAGTGTATTTGGGAAGACATCAGGAAAATTTTCCAGAAAATTGGTAAACGCAAAAATACATTTTGCATCATGACAGTACACCTGCAAACATTGCTGAAGCATGACAGCACAGCTATACCTGCATCCTTGTCAGTGAGTTTTTATCCAAAAGCAGCATTGTTGTTGCCGGGCACCGCCACTAATATGACAAGTCTTGCTCACTGTGACTTCTTTTTGTTCCCAAAATTAAAAGCATCCATTTCTCACACAAGCTGGTGACCCACAGAAAGTTGTGACTTTAGGTCCACCAGATCTCTTCCTATCAGACTTCAGAAGGTGTACTAACACAGACTGTTCCAACTCAGCTTTAAGACAGACAGGGTTTTTAAGTAATCAACGGAAGTTGTGACACCTATGCAAATTGCTTGCTACAACTTGCAAGATTTAATTTACTTTAATTGCCGCAGAACATCTATAGGTTGTAACCTTTATGTTGTTCCCTGAAGAAGGCTCATTTGTAAAATTCTGATATTTCCTTTTTTTTCAGCTTTTGTTAGCCTAAACTTTAAATTTAAATTTGTAGCAGTTTACTGCTTACCTTTTCACCATTTTAGGTCATTCATTGTAACATGTGTTCTACAGCTTTTGACTACTATATGTGTATATGCTATTTTTTTTTTTTTTGTTGTTAACATGTTTGCTTTTTTTACTCCTTAATTAATGCACTAATTCATGGATGGTATGCAAATGTATAGCCTTCCCCTTTTTTTTCCCCAAGTCTCCATTGTTATGCTCCTGGCAGCATAAGTGCTCTTTTTACCACATGGCCCTGATGACTACAGTCTTTGTCTTCTATGTCTCAAAAAGGTTTGTGGATGCCTTTTGGTACCTTTACTGCAAATGCAAGTTGAACTTGAGTCAGATTATCATAGGCTGAGGTGTATCTGTACATTTAATTAAGAACAAAATGTTAAGTATATTATGCCCTGTTTCATTCTTTCAAGGATGAAGAAGCTCAACAATCAAAAGTCAAAGAGTGGGCTAAACTTTTGAAAATCAGAGAATTTGAATTCTTAAAGTATGTAAGTATTCCAGGCTTTTTTCTCCATATGGATTGTGTAGTCCATCACTTAGTTATTTCTAAGTACAATATATTTGCATAGAAATAAGGTTAATTTAAAAATTTTATTTATAAATTAGTAATTAAGCATGTATTTTCTAGTGCAGTGTTTGCTTTAGATTGATTGATTGATTGAGCTGATTAATTCTTGTTAAACTTGATGAGGTAAATGCTGAAGGACTTCTGTTTCTGGCTTTCTCAGGGGCTCTTTCAAAATATCAGAAAGCAAACTGCTTACTGATTTATGAGTGTGGGAAGGAATATTTATTGTGAAAATTGGTTTCATCACTTTAGTGATGAGAGTCTAATGAACTGGAAGAACAATTGTTTTGTGTTTAGGAAAGTTGAAAGAAAGTACAGATGATAATGAATGAATATGTAATAAAGGGAAGACTTCTGTTGTAGAAAACTAATGAAGAGAGTTTTTTCAAGAAATAGTTAAGTGGTTAAAGATACATTGTGTGATGTGAGCTCGGGTCCGAACACCATCAGGCTAACACCAGCACTTTGTCCAAACACACGTTTATTAAGCATAGATAAAGTCCCACACAGCACACAGTGCTCCCAGCACCAATCACCCACTTCACGGGCCTCTCTCTCAAACGTCTGTGGGCCACCTTTCCTCTCCTCACAGGAGCTTCATCCTGCTCCCGCCCCTGACTCTAGCTGTCTGAGTGGAGTGAGGCGGCCCCTTTTATTCCTACCCGGATGTGCTCCAGGTGCCTGAAGACACTCTTCCGGCAGCACTTCCTGGTGTAGCAGAAGTACTGCCCTTGCACCTGGAAGCACTCCAGGCGTCCATGGAAGGTCCTTCCTCCACCCTGCCAGGTGTGGCGGAAATGTCGATCTCCATGACGCTTGGGGTGCCCCCTGGAGGTGGCCATGGGCTCCATTGGGCTTGAGCCTCCTTGCTCCTTCCCTGTGGTCCCCTCAGCATCCAGGGCAGTTGCCCCCTCGTGGCCCTGGGGATGTATAGACCACCTCTCGGTCCTTCCATGCGTCCCGGCTGGGTCTGACCCCCAGCCTCCTGTGACACTGCCCCATTGGCAGCGAAAACCCGTTGGGCACAGTGGCCTGTCCTGTGATTGCTGGCCTTCCACCAAGTGGGTTCAAAACACAGTCGTCCAGGGCCCAGTCCTGCAAAAGATAAGGCGGAAACAAGGGCAGAGACGTTGCCCTGACACCACTGCTTGGCGTCCTTCACTCCATTAAAGAGCCAATGCTCCCCCCTTCGGCCGGCACCCTGGCGGCTGAAACCTCAGTGCCCGCTCCGTGGCCTTCGTACCCCCATTTTCAGGTTGTCTAACGGGACCGCTGACACTCCCGTTATCCCCGCTGATTTCAGGGCTTCCCTCTGCCACGGCAGAGGGCGGCTCATCACTATACGTGAGCTCACGGTCTCACTTTGTAGGAAGAGCCGACTTCACTCCTCCGGTTTTTCCTTTTCCTCTGGCGTGCCCTGGTGGCTTGAGTCTCCCTACGGGATAGGTAGAGACTCCTCGTTGTCTTCACCCCTGTGGGGCGGCTTGAGACTGATACTGGCTCTGGCAGTGGGGCACTAGGACCCGCGGCACTCATCAGTCGGTGTCTTGGCTCCACCCCTACCATGCGATCAGCCCTCCGCGTTGCCTCCACTATCGGAGACGTGGCTACTCGGTCACCGGAACCGCACGATACCGGGACACATTTGCTTGTTTCTCCGTTCCTCTTTACTGTACCAGTCTCACTTACCCATACCACCACGATCCTCCGGCCAGAGATTCCAGCGCCGCTCCGCCCCCAGACATAGCATCTGACGTGGTGTGATCGCCTTCCTCTTCAGCTCGACTATGCAGTCTCGAAGGTCGTATACTACCTGCAAAAATGACTCGGCGAACCAAAGGGAAACCTCTGGGTCGTGCCGAGCCGCAGGCACAAACAGAGCATCAGCCGGCGGAGGACTTACCTGTTGATTGGTCCTACTCACCGGCTGTGCACTGTGGAGCTTTCTTCCGGATTTCTTCAAGTCCTCCCCTGGCTCAGGATGGACGTTCACTGGTCCTGCCTTTGACCAATCATTGACGGGAACATGGCACACACCGTCCAATCCCTTTCCTGTCACAGGGAGGGACTTCCGTCCTCTCCCATCTTCTTCTGCTCCCTGATGCGGGGGTTGATCTTTCTGGCAGCTCTTCTGCTGCAGTGGCTTTCTGAGCTGCAGCGGCTCCTCCTCCCCAGCTCTTTGTGTGGCCGTCGCTCCGCCAAAGCCTACGGATCGCCACGCGTCTGCCACCGACGCGGATCTGGGCAGTCCCTGCCTAGAATAGATAAATAAGGTCCGACCCCTGAGGGCCGGCTGCCATTGGGCAGGGAACTTACCTCATGGGCCTCATCTGTCCAAGGAGCCTTCCTCGGCATGGCCTTCCGTGACACAATGCCATTCTGGGTGTCCTTGGCGGTGGCGCGCTTGTGGGAGTCTGCTGCACTGATTTTCCTCTGCCCGCATCAGGTGGACATGGTGGATACGGGAACCTTCGGCGGCTCTCTGGGTGAGTCGCATTCTCTCCGAGGTGTGTATATGGGCCACTTCCCTGCAGCCTGTGTGTGCGTTGTTCTGAGGTGTCGGACCCCTCTCAAAATTATTTTTATGATCGGTCCCCGCCTTGGAACAGGCAGAGAGTCCCATCTGGGATGCCACTGTGAGCTCGGGTCTGAACACCATCAGGCTAACACCAGCACTTTGTCCAAACACATGTATATTAAGCACAAAAAAAAGTCCCACACAGCACACAGTGCTCCCAGCACCAATCGCCCTCTTCGCGGGCCTCTCTCTCAAATGTCCGTGGGCCGCCTTTCCTCTCCTCATGGGAGCTTCATCCTGCTCCCGCTCCCGACTCTAGCTCTCTGATTGGAGTGAGGCGGCCCCTTTTATTCCCACCCGGATGTTCTCCAGGTTCCTGATGACAGTGAATAAAGAGACATGTTAGCCATAATAAATGTTGGGGTCTCAGCTGTGAAAATTCTGTTTAATTTCCGTAAAACAAAAGAAAAATAAAGGTTATGAAAAACAAAGTTGAATGGCTCCGTAGCAAGGTTGCGGACAAGACAGTTCTGGTCCTTTCAAGGGAGTTCTGCTGTTTACAACTGCTGTTTCAAACTAAGCACTAACATCCGGGGGCAGTGTTTCTTTTCTTTTGTAAGAGTTATTGGAAGTGTCTTCCTCAACTTTAAGGATGGAAATGAGAGGCTGTCTATGGAGAGTGCATTATTATTACTATTGCTCTAGTGTTCACCCACACAAGATTCTTTAATGCACAAACTATGTTTACATGTTTGACAACAGACTGTAAATTTCAGAGGAAGGTGAAACCAATACTTGGTAAATATTTGTATATTTTATTTATTGTATTTTTCCTCTGGGACTGTTTTGTCAGGAATCTATTCATTTTAATTATATGAATGTGATGTCGATGATACTTCCAAAAGGCATGAAAGTTTGGTATCCTGGACTTTATCTATCTTAATTCTGGCAAACATAACATCATGAAGGATCAGCAGGGTACCTGGTTCCATTCTTTCAGTCTGACAGGTGGTGTAAGGAATCGTTGAATACTGCTGGGGAGTTTTAAGACTGCCATTTCCTCAGAGTTGGTAAATGCCATTCATCCCTAAGGTGTATAGAGTATCTTTGACCCTGTAAGTGATTACTGAATTAAGCTTTAAAGTGCACTAGGCCAAAATATCAGTAAGCTTAGAGTCAAAAGTTGTTAGGGATTTTTTTTTTCTGAAAGTAGGACAATAATGAACTATTTAAAGAACAAGACAGAGAAAGAGAGAGCTTATATGATTTTTCCAGAGGTGATATTATGCAGTTTTTACTAAATCTTTGTAGGGAGGAAAACTAGTGCAGCATTTTATTTTGTCACTGTTTTGTTTCTTATCTGTTTCATGCATACTTTTGCCACCTCTTCTTTGTTTATCACTCAGATATATATTTTAATTAGTTTTTTTTTTACTTGAAATGTTGTGGCACATACAGTTCTTTAATAATTTACTGGCATGCTTAAGATTGTTGTGTAAAGGTTTCTGTAAATCTTGTGAATTGAGAAGAGGGGAAGGATAAACAGTCTACTGCTATTAATACTAATGACGATCTAAGAAAGCAGCACTGACATCTATTAAACCTAGACATCAGCAGAATTTTATTTAAAGGAAAAATCTTAACTTATTTCTCCTTCTTCATAATGGGTGCATGCTAAATTTAATATTTCACAAAATGCCAACATTTTTGTAGTTTTTCTTCTTCGATTTATCTGAAGCTTCTTTTTGTCATTTTCAGTTAAATTGCATGTATAAATTGCTTGTTTTGTTAGATCAAACTGGATAAAGTGGTCTGCTAAATAAAGAATAATAATGACAACAGAACCCAGTGAAATGGTGAATAGCGCAGATACAGTACATTAGCTGGGAACAAGGACCTCGAAAATTATTGAGCTGCTTACAGATTACTTTTGGAAGACATACAATTAGTTTTATAGTCCTTACTATAAAGTTTTGGTTTATGACCAACATTCTGTATATCCTGTTGTTGCCCTTGGTAATTTTAGGAAAAAAGGAAGATTGTGTTAGACATGGGTCCGTACTGCTTTTATAGCATCAGGTACAACCAATAAGTATAGCATTTCTTCCTACACTAAAAAAAAAGTTGTTGGATAAACTAAAAAAATAAAAAAAATGCAGCAATCAGTTGCATTCACCTTTCTAAGTTCTTCCAACTAGCATTACTTTTAAATAAATCATACAATAGTATTTAATGTGAATTTTACATGTCTTTTTGAGTTGAGTTAACATAAAAATGTAATATGAATTTGTTTGATTAACTTTTTTTTATTTTGGAAATACTTACTTTTTTAAGTTGAAACAGCTCGTTTTCATAATTAAATTCTTCACAAATGGATTATGTTTCATCAATACAAGATTTTAATTTGAATAAACTTAAAAAGGTTTACGGCAATCGATTGCCATAATTTTTTTTTTTAGTAAGCTTAACACAAAAAGCACAACAGTATTGTTTTTGTATTTTAAATGTACTAAAAAAATAACTTGTTGGATAAACTTAAAAAAATTATGGCAATCAATTATATTCACCTTTTTAAGTTCTTTCAACTAACACTACTTTTAAGTAAATCCTACAGTGTCTGGGCTTGTTAGTGTCCTGGATAAAAACCAAGATCTAGGCTTTTAATGACCTCTTGGGCACAGCCATCAGCAGTGTGTCTGTCTGCGGAGGGAGTGTCGACCTGGAAAGGGGTGTGTGGCACTCCCGATATCTATGCAAAAGGATAAAGGTCCAAGTCTTTAGAGTCCTGGTGCTTACTTACCTACTAAATGCCTGCGATTTAGCCACAGTACACAAACATCTTAACAAGCTGTTCACATTATCGTAGCTTATATGGAATGTACGTTCTTGACGTCTTAACAAAACTGCGCACATTGAAAAAAAACTGATATGAAATGTAAATAATTAATATCTTACCAATTTCAAGAAATGTTTTGCAAAGAAAAATGGCTTCTGTTACTAATGACCCGCCAGTTCTATGAATATAAATAAGGTGATTAATGTACACAAATCAGAAGCTCTTCAGTGAGCATGCACATATAATAGTCACTGTGCACGGATGAGAAACTCCTCAGTGTGCATGCGCAAAAGGAAGAGCCCGTCCAACCATGTATAATTAGATTTAAACAAAAAACTTAGTAGAGGCAATGTAGTAATTAATTTAAAGATGAAAGTCCGTGAATTTTGTTGGATAAACTTTTAAATATAAGTAAATTCAAATTTTTACAATTTTTATGTAAAATAAACTCATTTATATGGGTAAAATAAAAAAAAGGTTTTTTTTTCAGTGATAAAACATCACAACAGTTTTCTTTAGGAATAACAGTAACTACAGTGTACATTTTATTTTACCTTTATATTCTCTTCACAAATGCCTACAGCCATTCTTTTGGTCCTCATTAACAGTACAACTTATTTTGCTATCAGAATGGTTGATTTTTCTAATGTTTGCCAGTCACAGTATGTAGCCTTAATAAACTTAACAAAATCTTATCTAGAATAGGGCTTCTGTATTAGTAGCTAAATCAGGAAAAACAGCAAACAATGCTTTTTTTGAAAGATATATGATTTTATATACACATATACAAAACAAATTGCTCTTCTGATATTTCACTAAATAACATGAATAAAAAATATATATTAGCATTAGCACATTAACCTGTTTTTTAAAGAAAGAACCTTTTGAGCTAAGTCTGAAACTATCCAACTCCAAAAACAATTTCTTCAAAAATGTACCAGAGCTCTTTAGTGTAACTTAGGTTCAGTGAATATATAACACCTAGTAACATGGCACATGCAAAGTTACCAAGAATGTTTACAGCTTCAGTCCCCTCAACAATAAGACAAACATCTGCTGCTCCTGCATCAGGAGCACCTTCATGCTTTACTACAAATATTTTGAGAGCATCCGGACTCCGGGCAGCCTGAATACTATCAGCTTCTACGTCTTAAAGGAAGAAGAAAAGTGCCAAAATTAACATTAATATCAAATATATCTACAATCCAAAGGAATACTCCACCGAAAAATAAACAATTTAACTATGTTGCTTGCCCCAAGTTGGTAGAGCTGGCTGAAAATTATTTTAATCTCAGGTTTTTAAGTAAACTAAAATGGATCCTAATGCAATACAATTCAATAGGTACTGATCCAGAGTAGTACCAAACTATCAAAATGTTCATAACAAAATCTCAGATTACTAATGTTGCATAATATAGACGGATGACATCCAGCCAAGTGGTTCAAGAGGTTTTGTTTTCTTAATTGGTTCTAGATGGCATCTCCCAAAAATGAAATCAATTGCTTCTCTTTCAAACACATCATAGATGAATGCCTATTCTAGATTTGGCATAGACATTTCTTTAGTTTTCAAAGTTTTATGCAAGAGCATCCAGATGTGTTATTTTTGAGTTGCAACAGGACAATATACTGTCAAAGCAAAGAATAATTAAGATAATGTAAACTACTGAGTCAAAGAATATAGTGTTACTAACGTATTATAAGTATATGTTCTGGTGACTGGGCATTTTTTAATTTCACTCAGTCAATGCAATATTGAGAAACAGGCTTTATCTCAACATACAGAAGAGGAAAATAAATTAGAACTAATCCACATACTCTTTGAGAAGATTCTCCACATTCTCACCAAGGTATTTTATCAAAGAGTGGAGACCAGTCTTTGCTTGTGGACAGTATTTTTCTGTTTAAAGCAGTATTAGGAGGCATTGTGAAAAAGTAGCCAAACCACATAATTTCATACACATCTCTGCAAGAAATTACTAATTTTTCTTACCCTAAGTAAGGCAGCATAAACTGGATTTATTTTTGTATGGCACCGCCCTTATTCCAGAAAATGCTTAGCAGCCAATGTATGAATTTATCCAGGGAAGATATAAACTTTGCAACCAGGTGGGTTGTTGTGATTCTTCACTGATCTGCACATTTACAGCACAAACCATAAAGTAAAACTAATTACACAAACATATTCTAAAATGATCACAAACAGGTGTTTTCTTACAGTCAACTTCAAAGCTCTAAAACTACACCATATTACACAGAAGAAAAAAGAAACTGTAACAACTCAAAATAATTTAGAAGATAAATGACGTTAATATTTTTTCAGCACCTGTGTGAAATTGAAAAGAGCTGTCCATTTTGCTGTGAAATATTTAATCCTTTTTTTCCCTTCCTTTGTGCCTGCTGATGACTTCTCTACACTATAGCCCTTGTAGTAAAGATCATATGTAGAAATGCATAGGAACATCTTTAAAGTTAGAGAGCCTTTGACTCTTTTTTGAATGTCCGCTCTAAATTGGAAAAATGGAAATTCTGATTTGCTCTTGTATGAACATTTGAGTGGTGCTGTTTATTATTCGACATGCTGGCACAGTTTCATGGATTACCTTATGAGTGTTGTATTCTGGATCACTATGGCACTGAACTGTTTAAGAGAATAATTATGATTAACCAAATTAAATAATTCTAAGGGTCTTGCCACCGTTACCTTAAGTTTTCTTGTCTCAGTTCCCCAAGCAGTGTAGCTTAAGTTGTGTTGTACTTTAAGTAAGGATATAGTTTTAAGCCAGAGTTACTTTAGCTAACTTTTTAAATTTTATTTACAAACATTTTTTCGGTTCTCACCAAATATTACTTCAGCAGAATCAGAAAATAAGACTATTGATTTATTTAACAATTAATGTCTGTAGTACTAGGGTGTTGTACCGTCTTAGCCATTATGAATGTAGTGAGAAGTCAAGCAAAATGACACCTTTTATTGGCTAACTATTGGCTGTACATCTTGCCTGAAGAAGGGGGCCTAAGTTGCCTCGAAAGCTTGCATATTGTAATCTTTTTAGTTAGCCAATAAAAGAGTTCATTTTGCTTGACTTCTAACTACATATAACAATTAATCAAATTTATTTATCAACAGCACATGCCAGTGTTTTGCAAACAGTCTGAATATTTCCAAATGATCTTCCAGAGACTTAAAGTTACCATTTACAGTATGTGTCTCCTTTGGACTTCACCTTGTCTTTTAGGTGCGTTCCTGTAACAGAGCCCCTGCAGACAAGAAACAAGATGTTTTTAACCTGAAGAATATGATTCGGAAACTGCACATTAAAGAACCAGCAGAACTGGTCATGTCTGTACTTGGACGTAGGTATGTTAACTTTAAGATTTTAAGTGGTGGTTTATTTAGTATTTTCTTAAATACTTTTTTTCCTAAATATATTTTTCAAACTAATGCTAATGTATAATTTAAAATTATTTTCCTCCATCTTTTTAAAGTGATTTTATTGACTTCATGGTTTAATTACAATAAATGTAGCAGGTGAACAAGCCATATAGTACCACATCTGAATTAATACAGATACCCCCTTCACCATCTATCTAGAGAGCAGAGAAAGAATAAGACTTAACATAAAATAATCACTAAGAGATACTAAAATATGACTGAGATAAACAAAGTTATAATTTTGTCCATCTTTTTTAAAAAGAGACTTAATTGACTAATATTGCAATGCAGTGAAAAATACATTTATTCATTTTAATAGCTTTTCACAGTGAATGTGAGATGACGACATGAATAGCTGATGTTTGGTTTAACATATTCCATCAGATTTCTAAAGATAAATTTGGATAACTTTTTAAATTGTTGTGTAACTATAATTCCTAAGCACATGAGCTACTGTGAGACAGAGGAAATTTAAGCTGCCTTAGAAATCAATTAACAGAAAATATGTTCTTATTCAGATTTACTCTGAATCCCAAAATTGTATACAATTCTTCCAAAATTTATTTTGTACCTTAAGCTCCTTCAGTACATTTAGTATATAATCCAGTGATAAGTACGAGTCAATAATTTAGAGCACCATGTCCGTTACATTAAATTATAATGTCTGTTAAATTCTCACCATTATATTTGCTTGATTCTCTGATTGGTTATGCAAGTAAATTCTAAGTGGTATTATGAAAATAGAAAATAAAATTGGTGGCAAAGAATATCCCTGTTGTTGTGAGCTGGACTGGGGTGGTCTTCCTCTAGGCACCAGTTTTGTGGCTATATTTTGAAAGCCTCACCCCCATTTCATCATGTTTATGACTCCATCTGACTCAGAACTGTAATCAGTAGACTTTACCTACTGTAGGAGGCCTCAAACATGGGAAGCTAGCAAAATAACACAAAATGTCCAAAAATATAGCAAAAGCTCCATAAAATAGAGGATGAACGTAAACCCCCGGTATGTGGACAAGAGGAGAAGTAAAGAATCTTTGTAAGTTAGTATTTGTTAACAGAAAATAGAATATGCTTAAAAGATCAAAAGTATGCAAACAGAGTTGCCTAAAATAAAATCCTACAGCAAACAAGTCCCAATATACAATTCAGAAACCTTAACATAGAATCATGGATTCAGCAAAACCAGGAAAATGAAAAGAATATAGCATTACTCGCAAAGAACACCAAACAAACATAATGATTAACTGACATCAGGGTGGTCCCGCCTCCTGGGGCTTTACCTACAAAATACATAGAATGGAAGCACAATTTAAAAGACAATACCAATTTACAAAATAGAAACTACAAAAAATATATATAAAAAAAATTCAAAAATGACAATAAAACACAACATACACATACCATTTTATATAACACCTGTCTGTTAGAGTTTGTGCAGAGCTGTGCCAGCATTAATCTGAAAAATGAAAAAGGCAAAGGTTATTTCCACAGTGAATGAAAAGAACACAAGCTTAGAGATATAGCTTATCAGTAGTTGTAAAACCACAAAAGTTTGCCATCCTAACAACTACTTTACTTAAGGTGAACTGCAAGCACTTCACCATAAATATTATAAAAGTGATCCAAAGGTGGTCTGGCAAAAGGACTTCAGTATTTTAGAAGCTTTGAAAAAACTCTGTGCTTATTTTATATTTGCACAGGACCATATAATGGTTACCAGCAGCAGTTTATATCTGTCATTTTTCTTCTCGTTAGCAAAAATGAATTGCCTCCGTTAGCTGCTTCTCTGTAGAACAGATATCCCAGTTCTTTCAACTTCCCAAAATTCACAAACTGTATAATCCTGGATGCCCTAATGTTTCTGCATTTAACTGTCCCATATCACTTATCTCCGCTTTTCTGGACAGCCTAATTAGATCACTGGCTGAAGCTCTTCCTTCCTATTAGCTATTAGCTAAACAAACGAGCTAGATGGACTGAATTGTCTTCTCTCGTTTATCACATTTCTTATGATCTTATGTTGTTGTACTAACTTTGCTCTCAAGTTGTTTAACAGCATTTGGCTTGAGGGTTCTAGCTATGTTACCCATACCAAGAATATTAGTTTTCTTCGTACAATTCCTCATGATGAAGACCTAATTGCTCTTGTATTTGCCTTTAAAAATGTCTTGTCCAAAACTTGCCTACACAAAGTCTCATCATCAGAATGGCAGAAGTTGTACCTACTTCAGTCCTTTTTTGTTTCCATAGCAACTTTTATTACCAGGACAAAAGCCACAGTGGGTTCAACATTTGGACTTCGCTATGCTAACATTTCTGTTGGTTGGCTAGAATAATGCTTCTTTACTTCTTACCTTGGCTTTGTACCCCACCTGTACAAACCATACACCAGTAATTAAATGGATGCTGCCTACTGCGCTTACAGCTTGCTACAGACATTAACTAATTTGCCAGTTTCTGTTTTTAGGTTCAAATTTGACATAACTATCACAATTGTATCTGCTTTCCAGGATTTTAAATCTCTGTTTGTTATAAGTCATCTGACTCGCACACTAATCTTCAATAAAGCTCCTTCTATACAAGCAGACTAAAAAGTCTCTCTTTTCATGGCAAAGACAATTTAATGCTTGGCATACTATTTTATATAGGAGATTTTCCTCTCCGGCTTTGATAAAAATAGATAACATTGATGAATCTGATTCAACACAGTTGTTGTTTTTTTTCTTCAGTTAAATTCACTATTAAAATGTTAATACAGTGATGAAAATAAAAAAAAAACTGATTATAACAGATAGCTATCTACTGTAGGTATCTGTACTCATTCAGCTTTGAAGTAAGTTTTTAAATAAAAGTAGATTATTACATTCACTTTTCTAGCTTTTATCCTTCAGAGTAAATGCTAATCAAATTATTCTTCAGTGTATGTGTCCTTAAATAAATTATGCAAAATTTCTTATTAGCAGTTTCCTTAGCTGCTTTGTATTAAGACCACTAGTCAGAGCAAAAAAACAGAAACATGAATAAATCAGGGAGCACTAAGAATAAGCAAAAGCAAAGGCTTTCATATAAGTTTGGTGTATAACGTGTCATATCCCTAATTGAGTATCTGCATAGATGCTCAAAAGGCATAAAAGAAGAGAATATTAATAAATATTGATTAACCTTGTAAATATAGGGTGCAAGAAGCAGATTTGATTAAAAACAATCATTAACGTATGCCACAGAGTATCTGTTTATTGTTTATTAGCACATTCATTCCCCATATTCATATGGTTCAGTACGTATAACTTTTGTTCAAAAAAATTATGGAAAATGTGATATAGTGAAAATTATAACTCATTGTGATGCTGACTAATTTTGTGTACATTTGGGTTGACACAGTGGCTCAATATGTATTGCTATTGCCTCTCAGTGTTTGAGACCTGGGTTCAAATCCTGGCAAAGGCACACCTCCCTACCCCCATGTGGAGCTTTACCACGTTATCTCTAGTGTGATCCAAAGTGAACGGGCACCCTGTCCAGGACTGATTCCTATCTTGCAACTTAATTTCAGTGCTTATGTTTATTAAGTGAATAAATTTTCCAGCCTTGACCTTATTTTTTTCTGTATGAAAATATCTGTGAAAAAAATATGAACAAAAGAATTGTTGTTTTGCAAAGATACTTCCTGCTTAAGTCGGTATTATGCACACATGTTCTCCAGTCATTTAATGACAGTTCGTGAGGAATAGGTTAAGCATGTGCATAGCTTGCAATCAAGTGAGAAACCTGAACAGAGGTTATAGGCATATACTCTACATTTATTCTTACATGTGCTTGGGGTTAATTTTGTCTGCCCTGTTTAGTGATTATCGCATCAGCACTGGATATAAGGTAAGAAGCAAATGTGGTGGATAAGTACACTGGTTCTTTGCAGGTGTCTGTCGCACAGCCAATCAGAAAAGAGTGTCTTGCATGCATTCCAGTACCATAAAACTACAAATAAAGCATCAGTTTAATTTTAATCCAGTTATTTGTAATAGATAGCTTGAAGCAGTGTGATTTGGTGGTGCAATGACCAGTTTTCAGACCTTGAATCTTTGGGACCTCGGGTTAGAGGTGGGAAAAAGATGGATTTTATTTACTTCACATTACATGAAGGACAAAATACATTTTGCTAACATGGGAAGTATTACTGACCAATTTCCAGCATTCAGTGTTAATACAGGTAATCATCTGTGGTTAAACATACTCATTAATACTGATCAATTCATGAGGACAGGAATGCTAGTTCTGCCCTATAACTATACCTGTGCTAAAACATCTATACTAAACTTACTAAAAAGTAATCTAATTAAATGTTAATGCGTACCTATAACTTTTTTTCAGTTCTTGTCACTTATTTGTATTCACTGTAATTAATGTTTCACTCAATAGTTGTCAGAAGACAACTGGTGCATTTACATACATGATACTACTGGCAGCAGCAGGCAATGTCTTTGTGAAATAATGCAATAATTATTGTGAAATAATACAATACTTTTGTGGTGAAAATAAGCTTCATATAATTTCCTTAGCTGCATTTGGCATTTTTATTTTTTTTAAAGAATTTCCTTGGTGTCTTGAAGTGATTTATTTAACCTTGACAATTCTGTTTTTCACCCTTTCCTTTACATAAATCATTTAACACTTCATGAAAATTAATGTTCATATGTTTCCTTTTTATTTCTTCCCCTATCACAAGGTATCCATCTGATATGCAGTCTTATTTTAAAAGTGGGTTGTCTGGCCCTTGGGATTCTCAACGTGCTGGAAAACGAATGAAACTGAGTCAACCTGAAACTTGGGAACGAAAACTTTGTCTTTTGGGAAACAAAGCAGAAGTTTGGGAAGACCTTATTGGTAATTTCTCTATATGATAATTAACAGGTTTTTTTGTTTTTTTGTTTCTGTTCTGTTTAAATTAATTAATGAAAACATAATAAACATGTAACTTATTTACCCTTAAATACTTGTTGTATGTGCCGAAAGTACTTATTTAAACTTACTCAACTATTGTTTGGTGTGATTAATTCATTTTTGTTTAAGGAGTTAAATACAATTTATTGCCTTGTATAATTTGTAATTTTATCACTCTCTTAGATAAAAATCAACTTGGCTTCATGGCAATGCTAAGGAATCTGCGTAACATTATCATGAAAAAAGTTAGTGAAGCTCATCACAAAAAGATCATCCATAGGCTGTCAGATAAGGTGGGTTTATGAAAAGGGACTAGGTAGTATTTTAAACTTTAATTATCATACACAAAGCTTAGTTTATAGAAAGCAGGGTTTATTTTCAACTGAGAGTGTAGGTTGTAATTACATTTCTCTACATCATCTCAAAGGAAACTGGTTCTGCTACTTTTGGTTATATTGACATAATATAAAAAATATACAAACTCATCTTTATTATCATTACTATTTTCAATTTCACGCTAATTTGCAAAAATAAGTTATGTTTCTTGTATGATTTGTTTGACTTGACCTGACTCTACTTTCCATATATTTCACTGATATATTTTCATGTAGTGGTTAGTCATGGTAAAATTCCACTCTGCATTACCAGCTCCTGTTGTCTAGTCTGAGCAAGTGCTGCACACTTTGTTCCCAAGATTCAGAGTAGCACTGCTGTAAATATTATTATATTAATTTTGTTTCATGAGTTAGGAAAAATTTGTAGATCATATTAGAGACTTGCATGTTTGTAATTACTGATTTAAACCAAGGCTTATAAATATTTTCAAGAATTATTCCTTCTTTTTAATTAATGGACTTCTGATTTTGTTTTCCAAATGAGGTAGTGTGTACAGTATATTTAACACTGTGTTATTCCCATCAGTGAAAGCCAAATCAAAATATGTTAAGGAAAAAAAATAATCAATTTGTTAACTAAAACTAAAATAATAATGACAAATTGTCTGAAAACTGGAACTAAATGAAAACATGAAAATAAAAATGAGAACAAACTTTTTTGTAATTTTTCATTTTGATTTTCACCACACTAGTCTTTGCCCATAATGTGCAAATAAACAGACTCTTCCTGCTATATTTATTATATATTATTTAAAACCAGTGCAGTTGTAAATTTGGTTAGGAACAAGCATTAACATATACACATGTGCAAGTACCCCTTGCAGCTGGCATCTGAATCTGTGGATTTTATTGGTCATTTCGTCCATCAGTCAGCTTTCCCTTCTAGAACTGAAAGTGAACACCAAGATCTCATCACTTGCCAATGACTTATTCTGTGGATGTCATTGGCATCAATTGACTTTCAGTCACAGATGTTCCATTGTCACTGGATGACAGGCAACTTTTACTAAATTTCAGAGAAAAGGCACATAAATTAAAACATGCTAGACATTACTTTGGAAGACATGGCTAAATAATTTTAAAAAATCAGAGTCATGGTAAGATGTGTCAGGATCAAATAGCCCCTGTCACATTTCAGATTCTATCAGTATTTAGATTGGTAAAAAATGTTATGTCTATACGGCAAACAAAGTAGGAATTTCAGCAATTTAAGCTTATTTCACACATACATCATTTTTTTGTTGATGGTACCTTTGCAGTTATCAGCTGGACTGAGGTTACATGCATACATTTAGTTTTAATCAGGAAATTAGTACTGATGTTTTTACATGGGCATTGAAGTGCTTAACATACAACTCCTCAGCTGTACGCCATTAGCATTATCTGATTCATTGCAGAATGCAGTCTTGATATGTCATGCAAAAATAAACAAACAAAAAGAAAAAACCTTGGGGATTTTGTCTCTGTAATGTGACACCAGCATTAGTGAGGTGACTCCCACTGGTCTGTTTACTTTGCAGTGCCACGGAGGTCAGGCTGGGATTGTTAGATATGAACTGAACAACAAATAAATGGCCATTTCATGGTCGGTGTCATCCAGCGCTTGACTGTAAAACTGATAACAAAATCTGTCCTTATCTTATTCATTGTTCCTCATCATTGTGGGTGATTATAACTACATTTATGTCCTTCCATGTAATTGTACATTATTCAAGCTTGTTTCGTAATCAAATTGAGAGCTTTGAGTTTCAAATAGTTATTAATGCTTGTTATTGGTTTGTATCCTGTGATATTAATGTCATCTTTGCTTTTATTTCTTTGTGTTCCTTTGATAACTTATTAAATGAATTGAGTATTCAAAAGGTGCAACATAAACAAAATGTATTCATATTTTTATCATTATTATTTGTATTATTACACAGTGATATGAGCTCAGGTTTTATTGCTAACCTGGTGAGTGTCTGAGTTTGCATGGTCTCCCCATGCCTATGTGGATTGAGTGCGTGTAAATTCAGAAATTGTTTTAAAGCTGGGTATTAGAAGTATGTCATTAAGCACTTTCTGTTTCCAAAATGTTTATTCCTACACGTGTTGTTAAAAGACCTCCTCCAAGTTTAGGCTCACAGGGAACTCCCCAGGCTTTGCATGTTACTTATTAAGCGAGAGATCTGAGATATTGCTGTAACAGATGTTTGGTATTTAATGTTAATGATATGCTTGCAGAAATGCAGTATATACATGGAAAAACTTAACTTAATATATGTGCAAATATTATTATTAACACTGTTCCAGTACTGACTTCAACAGTATTCCAAAAAAATAAGCAAAGTAACAATTCCCTAAAGAAAATACACTTTCAGACAAATTACATCAGAACACACTGGTCTAATTCTTGCATTTTCTGATGATACTGGAACCCTTGAACTGACACATTATCAGGAAAAAATGCAATTCTGTCACAGTAAAATAATATGCGTTAATTGCATATGTACAATATGAACAATATACAATTTTACACGTTATACAACATGTGGACATTTTTGGTGTTAATTGCTGAAAAATTAACACTAAAATAGCAAAAAACTAAAGCTAAATAAAAACTAAAAAAAGAACTTAAAAAGCTAAATTAAAACTAAAATTAGAAAATGGTGAAAAACTAAAAAATCCAAAATTTAAAAATGCCAAAAAACTATAACAAAATAAAAAACAAAACTAAAAAATATCTTAAAGCTAGACAAAAAACTGAACATATTGGATTTCATCCAACCTATTACTCTTAAATACCTTTTTATATTGTTGCTTGCTTTTCCTTGATTAGGTTATAATTCTTAAAGGGGTTTTAATCACAATGTACTTTTAAACAATCTGTGTTAAACAAACATAGGTGTCTTCTGCTAGATCATTCTTTATTTTGTGTAAAATGAAAGTACATCACAGTTCAACAAAATCTGTTGAATTTATCGTATATTTTCAAGCACTGAGTATAGAAACACAATGGAAAATAACGTTTGATTATTGTTAAGTATCTGAAAGGGTAACATTTCTAAAAGTATAAATTGAATACACACAGTGTATTTTTGATATTGTGCATGAGTCACCTTTAGATATGTTGAATTAGTGCCAGTGCCAATGTTGGTCATGTACTGTAATAGACAACTTCAGATGACATTTTCTGAGATTTTTAAGTTGGATTATATACATTTCTAGCTCACTAATATTCACTCTTATAATTTGTTTTAGAAATCAGTGATTCACAGCAGACAGTTTCCTTTTCGGTTCCTTTCTGCCTACAAAGTCATTGTGGATTTGGAAAAACAACAGAAAGAAGCTGCTGGTAAAACCTTACAATTTTGAACTGCTTGATTTATAGTGTTTTGAAATGATTACCATGAACCATTCCAGTAGTTAAAAATAGCGTTAACAGTAATATTAGGACCATCTTTTTAAAGCTTCAGATATAAACTAACAGTGCTATCATAACTGGAACATTCTTCCTTTCGCACTTATACCCTCTTTGTCCACATCATGAAATATTTATCTTAATACTGCATATTGCTTTTATTAATTGGAGACATTCATTTTCACATTTATAAATTAGGTCCCTCCGAAACTGCATTTGCTGAGCTCATTTGCAAAAAAATCCTGGTGGATATAAGCTTTTACTTTTAATAATTTAGACCTCTTTTGATAGTAGTGTTATTTAAACTACATGTCTGAATTTTAATAATCCAATTTACAATTTAGACTGTGGTCCTAAAAACAGTCTCAGCGTCTTTTACTAAGGTTTAAATTTGCTAGCCTAATAATTAACAGTTGCGCCAACATGTGCAAAATATTAAATATTAAAAAGGTTGCTTGACTGGGAACTGCATACAATGATGTTAAATGGACAGCATTTTTTTTATTTTTATTGAGGCTGTTGCCATCGTCCAGGTTATGTGTTCAGTTGGTGACTCTGTCTTACAATGAGCAGGCCATTCAAGACTTGCTCTAAGAACCCTTATAGAAATTAGAAAACTTCACCTTCTTCATGGAAGACAGAGACTTGTTTTATTTTATGCATAGCAGATAAAAATAGTAAGTGTGCACATATTTAGGCAGAAGTCCATTGTAGACCACAGTCAATTAAAACAATATAAATATAAGTTACATCTTCTTTAATCTTCTAAACATTGTGGCCTGAGCTAGTCACTTTGGCATTCTTTTCTTGTACATCTTATGTCTTACTATTGGCAGATTTGCTGACATCATGCTTTTCACTTGCTGCTTTTTAGTTTGTTACATCTAGATGTCGTTCACGTTTCTCAGTTTGCTGAAGGCAAACTAATATCACTTTTTCAGCCTCTTCAATAACTCTTCCCATAAGCCAGTATGTATGCACTGTATGTATTTTTATGCTTAAATATGTTTCAGGATTAATATATTCAGGATTTAAATATATTTTTATAATTTTTCTTCCCACATAGAACAGCCCTTACAAAGTCGCTCAGAGATGGTAGCCAAGATATTGAGCCAAGTTCACAAATCCTTCAAATCTGAGATGTCCAGATCAGGGTGGACGAGTAAACGACGAAGAGCATTGCGTGTGCCTCTGATATACAAACAACTAAAACTCAGAGAAGCTTACCAGCAAAAAACAAGGTACAGTATTTGTTTTTACTTGTGTTCATAAATAATGTGTTCCATATATATCTGTACTAGCAAAATACCCGCGCTTCACAGCGGAGAAGTAGTGTGTTAAAGAAGTAATGAAAAAGAAAAGGAAACATTTTGAAAATAATGTAACATGATTGTCAATGTAATTGTTTTGTCACTGTTATGAGTGTTGCTGTCATACACACACATATATATATCTACATATATATATCTGTATATCTACATATACGAGGTGTGGCAGTAAAGTAATGAGACTGGCAACACTGCAAGCGATCTGGCAACGCTGCGCTGTTGTCCTTGATAGAGCACGTGTATCAGTACCCTCCCATAGCTCAGTGCGAGTTTCAACTCCTTCCGTTAACTACGTGATTTTTGTGACTGCTATTAGCGAAGTTGTGTTTTTGGTTGTG
>JANRMT010062852.1:33084670-33099443 GCA_026402145.1 Polypterus bichir lapradei | reverse complement strand
TTTGGGGTGCGAGCAGCTGTTGCTGGGGGTGCCAGAATCCATCGAGGAAGAAAAATGAAAAACATTATTTGTACAAAATCTTAATTTATCTATCCATTCCTAAATAATTAAATGGGCAGGCTATTTCGTATCAGTGCAATACGCTGCTTGTTAAAACGGATGACTCCCGCTCTTACATGCACTTAGTGCTGCATGAGTATTATGAACTATCGTATCTGTTCAAGTTCTATTTAAATTTTAAATATAAGTAATTTTTATTTAGTCGACAGAAATATGTTTGGTAGGAATGCAAGTTAAATTTAGTCATCATTGCATAAATTTTTCTTCACCATAGAAATTTAAAGACTAAATTCAACTTATATTCCTACCAAAGATATTTCTGTCGACTAAATAGAACCTACTTATATCCAAATACAACTTTTTTTATTTTTTCGAATCTGATCGCGCATTTTAGATCGACTTGACGTGCACTACATCGAGCCCGCGTGCTATTGTGCTCTCGCCTGCCTGCCTCAATAAGTCACTGTCGCTTCGCTCTTACTTTTTTACCGTTCATTTAATCATGGCTAGTCACGAAAAAATTAGAAAATGGAAGGAGGATTACACCGAGTATGGCTTTACCAAAACAATTATTGATGGCGAATAAAGTATCCATTATTCCTAAAGCTTCAATTGGCGATCTGTTTTTCTGCGTTAACCTCATATTTTTTCATATTTCTTCTCAAACCAAGGGGGTGCGAAATCAGGATCGTCCGTCACAGGGGGTGCGAGTGTAAAATGAATCGGGAAGCACTGATATATATGTATGTGTATGTAACATTTTACTCACCAAAGATTCGGATTATTTGTAAACAAAATCCATCCTCCTCTCTTTCCTCAAAAACAGTTCAATTACTCTGTCATACGAATTATCCTTGCGCTTCAGTTCCATCAAAAAGTTCCTTTCTATCGCCATCGAAGCTAATGCTGAAAGTCAAACCTGCCCTGTCGTATTTCTGGCATAAGTTTTAATTCGCTTTAGGGCTGCAAATGTCCGCTCGACAGAAGCAGTGTACACGGGAATGGTCACCGCCACATATACCAATGTGAACAGCTGCCCCATGCTCTCATTCAGATTTTTCTGATGAAGGAAGTCAAGGAGATCAGTGAGAGATTTTCCTGCAAAATCATCCATGCCATACTTTACAGTCAGTTCTGTTTTTAGCCGAGACAGATCAAAAAGCACTCCGTGGCTCTTGTGTTAAACTGGAGAAGGCTGCATGTGTGAAATTTTTCTTGTATTCCCGAAACCTGGGGCTCGAGGAGTGTGACAAACATCAGGTTTTCGTGGTCTTGAAATCTGGTCTGTGTCTGGTAAATAATATTGTCCAGAATCCTGCCATGGAGTTGGCAGTAGTGCGCGCGAGGATCTTGCGCTTGGAGCGCTTGCGGTGCGTTCGGTGGCCTCGTAGAGTTCCTCATATTGGCTTCTATCCAATCAATGGGTCTGAATACGGTGACGTTGCCGTACGCCTGCTAGAGGGCCCTACTGACACCAACTCAAAATCTGATTGGTTGAAGCAACAGGTTAATCAACATTTATTCTGTGGATTGCGAAGGCCTCTCTGCATGGCAGCAAATGATGGCTGAAATGTGATTGGTTAAATGCTTTAATACGAAAATACATGTCTGGAAGCAGCACAACCATCAGAAAAGCTATGAAAGGAAGCGGACAGACTATTTGGAATTATTTAATAAGTATTCATGGACAAAATATAATTAACATCAGTTTGTGATTCAGATATTTTTACTAATAATATGCTAAGCACAGTCCTTGACCCGCGAATATTTACCTTATATGGGCAGGCACTCAATTACGTGGGAGGCGTGATGAAGCTGCAGTCTATTACAGTATATGGATGAAAATAGGTTCCAGTTATGACCATTATGTGTAGAATTTCGAAATGAAACCTGCCCAACTTTTGTAAGTAAGCTGTAAGGAATGAGCCTGCCAAATTTCAGCCTTCTACCTACATGGGAAGTTGGAGAATTAGTGATTGAGTCAGTCAGTCAGTCAGTGAGTGAGTCAGTCAGTCAGTCAGTGAGGGCTTTGCCTTTTATTAGTATAGATTAAGGCCTCCTTATAACGGAGAAAAATAATAACAAAAATCAAAGAATTGTACATTTTTTGAAAATATAACACAAAGAGAATGAGTATGCAAAGAGAGAAAGTAAAGCACAAAACCGACAGAAATAAAACCACTAAGGGATTCTAAATATTTATTATATATGTATCTACCTGATTAGATGGCTTGCTAAATTGCTTATCTAAGTAGTGTCACTAAGTGACCTTTTTCATCCTCCTTCTTCTTAGCCTTAAGCAAAATAAATTATTAGTTATTAGCCTTCTTGATTGCTTTTGTATGCTGTCTTATAGATAGACATGAATTCACTATGACTTCCAGCTGTGCATGTCAGTTGTATTGTGCCCTCAGTTATTCTGATCTACGGCCACCCTACCAATACCAGAAGATTCCACATATGCACAACAAATACATGTTGTAGTCAGCCTGAAGTGGGTGCTTGTATTTAATTTTCACATGTTACTAAGTGTGCTTCACATCACAAACATTGCTATTGAATACATTTACACTCAAACTGGGCATACAAAGGAAACTTGTTTTTTATTTGAATATCTGTCATTTAATTATGCAGTGTCCACTTTCATAATCATAATATATTGCTACATACCCTCTCACTTTCTTAAAACTTGAATTGCCGAAGCCTATGAAAAAAGTCCACCTTAAATCCCTTCACACCTCTCCATCAGTGTCTTTTGTTTTGTAAATGTGTCGATCAGGTGAAGCAGCAAGCAGCCTGCTATCCCATCCCCCTCTTGACGGAGCTCAGCTCGGGCAAAAAGTTCTCCCAGCTCAAGTCAAGGCTCCTTATCTGCGTGTGAGGTTCCTGGAGTTGTACAGGGTAAATAATACAGTATATCGTTATTTGGAATACATGCATTTTATGTGTGTTCCGTGTCTACAAAGATCTGGATAAGTGTAGGATGAAAGGAAATGCAAGGCAAGAAGTGCTGAACACGTACCTAAAGCAGGAACTTTTTCCATGTTACACTAATAATGACGTGAAGTGTATAATGTGTGAAGACTATAGTCCAAGTATCAATTAAACACGTGTGCCTTTATTCAAGAATATAACAAAAGAAGAAAAAAAAACCATTCAATTTACATGTTGTGGTCAATGAGTTAAAAACCCACGCTCAAATGTCAATTGACAGGAAGTTGATACGTGTTCTTGAATGGTGGAGAGGTAAGAAGTGCTGCCTTATAATCCAAAGGTACAGGGTTCAAGTTTTGGCGCTCCGAGTAATGAGATGCTGTTATTATTATTATTATAATAAAAACATACATTTGATTTGAGTCTATGATACCCGGTGTAAATTTTGGCTACTTGCAAAAGTTAGAGCTTGTTTTTTTTATTATTCCATTTTAATCTGGCAGTGACGTTCACATGGTACAACGAACTTGCCTCTCCCTCTCTGAGTTGATGCCGTTAATCTCCATTCTTTTCACAAGAGCTACGATGACCACAGTTGGTGCTGTGTCTGACGCCTGCTCTGGACTATTTGTTGTTCCGGCAATCAAAGATACGATGTCCCATGACTGCTATCAGACTACCATACGGCATTTGCATTTGTCAACAAAGACACCCATGCACAACGTGTCAAAAACGACAGATTTGCTGTGGTTTCGGACATCTGGCAAAGTTTTGTTGAGAACTGTGTTTAGAGTTACAACTCAAGGCAAAGACTTTCTGAGTCTGTGATCATAAAGCTTATGGAGCCGTTTCTGGACAAAGGCAGAACCGTAACAACAGACAGCTTCTTCCCAGCGCTTTTCCTGGCTAATAGACTGTTGCACCATGAAACAACTCTGCTTGGCACCAGAAGTAAAATGGGACTTTCACCTGCAGCTAAAGTCACTTTAGTATGCAAGCAATTTGCCATGCTAGTGTTTAGATCCGGCAGTGCCACTCTGGTGGTGTATATGCCCAAAAAGAAGAAGCCTTTGATTTCAGTTTGTAACAGCTGGTGTAAAGTTTTTCAACCTGTAAAAGATATCGCTGATGGGGTACAACCAGACACACAAACGCTGGTGAATCATGTCTTCTTAGTATCTTGTTGTCATTTGAATTTTTCGTTATTCAGTTTTATTCTTGAATAAAAGCACACTTGTTTCATTATCCCTTTACAAAAGTGTTTATTTTATATTCCAGTAACAACAACAACATTTATTTGCAGTATATAGCACATTATCATGCAAATAATGTAGCTCAAAGTGCTTTACATGATGAAGAAAGAGAAAAAAAAAGACAAAGTAAGAATTAAAATAAGAGAACACTAATTAACATAGAATAAAAGTAAGGTCAGATGGTCAGAGAGGACAGAAAAAAAAAAAAAAACTCCAGACGGCTGGAGAAAAAAAATAAAATCTTTTCACTTGAATGAAATCAAATCTGTCTCTACCTCTCTCACACAGGCACGTCATTATTTGAAAACGCTATGCCAGATCTTGCCTGTACTCCGCATTATGGTGCATAATACTGAAAATCCACCATATTGACTGCAGAATCGTTAATTTCTAGTGGGAGAGGTTGTAACTGCTGTTTGCGAAAGTCAGTGACCATTTCCACTGTCTTGGTGGTATGGCGGACCAGGTTATTGGTAGCACGCAAGACAAGACACCTCCTTTCTATGAGCTGTTTCGTAACCGTTAGTAATTAGACCAATAATGGTGATGTCATCAGTGAACTTAATAATTTTTTGCTGAAGGATCAGCGGACCTACAATCATTGGTGTACATGGAATAAAGTAGGGGGGAAGTACACAGTCTTGAGGGCACCTGTGCTAATAAGTTGACAGTTTAAGAGATGGGATACCATACAAACGTATTGTTTCTTGTTTGTCAGAAAACTGTAAATCCATTTACAGATGAAAGGAATCAGTTCAGTCTGTAGAAGTTTAGTTAACAATTCAGGACAATGGTGTTAAAAGCTAAACTGAAGTCTACAAACAGTACTCTGGCATAAGTTCCATTACAGTCCACATGCTGCAGCACAAAGTGAAGTCCCATGTTGATGTCGTCATCCACAAATGTATTTGCTCGATATGCAAACTGATGTGGGTCAAGATGAGTCGCAGTAACAAACTTCATATGGGTTAGAACAAGCCGTTCAAATATTTTCATTAGAACTAATGTAAGAGCAATATGCTTATTATCATTGCGACAGCTTATTTTATCACATTTGAGAACATGAACAATAACAGAAGATATAAACAATCTAGTGTGGTACACTGAGCAAGAGACTGGTTAAAGATGTCTATAAAGACAGGAGTGAGCTGCCTAGCACAGTGTTTGATTGTTGCAGATCAGACAGAATCTGCACAGCTTTCAGACCTGGTATTCTTTTATAGAAAAGGAAGAATAGTGGTGAGGCTTTTGTGGAGAAGTGAATGATGTCAAAACCACATCAACAACAACAACAACAACATTTATTTATATAGCACATATTCATACAAACAGTAGCTCAAAGTGCTTTACATAATAAAGAATAGAAAAATAAACACAATATGAAAACAAAATAAATCAGCATTAATTAACATCGAATAAGAGTAAGGTCCAATGGCCAGGGGGGACAGAAAAAACAAAATAAAAACTCCAGACGGCTGGAGAAAAAAAAATAAAATCTGTAGGGATTCCAGACCATGAGACCGCCCAGTCCCCACTGGGCATTCTACCTAACATAAATGAAACAGTCCTCTTTGGATTTAGGGTTCTCACGGAAAGGCTTGATGATGATGGTCACGTAGAATTCTGCCTTTTAGTCCATCCATCATTGTTGGAGCATCATGAAGCTTTGAGTAGGTGGAGGTGGCGCAGGCCACCACCACAAAGAAACCGGAAAAAGAAACAGAGAAGAGAGTAGGGGTCAGTACGGGCTGTAGAGCTACCCTGAATAGTTATTATGAGGAAATTGAACATATAGAGTATCAGGATTAAGTTAAATTAAGTTAAATTGAAGTTATAGAAAGGCCATGTTAAAGTAATATGTTTTCAGCAGTGTTTTAAAGTGCTCCACCGTATCAGCCTGACGAATTCCTATTGGCAGGCTATTCCAGATTTTAGGTGCATAGCAGCAGAAGGCCGCCTCACCACTTCTTTTAAGTTTTGTTCTTGGAATTCTAAGGAGACACTCATTTGAGGATCTGAGGTTACGATTTGGAATATAAGGTGTCAGACACTCCGATATATAAGAAGGGGCGAGATTATTTAAGGCTTTATAAACCATAAGCAGAATTTTAAAGTCAATCCTGAATGACACAGGTAACCAGTGTAGTGACATCAGAACTGGAGAAATGTGTTCGGATTTTCTTTTCCTAGTTAGGATTCTAGCAGCTGCATTCTGCACTAGTTGCAAACGATTTATGTCTTTCTTGGGTAGTCCTGAGAGGAGTGCGTTACAGTAATCTAGTCGACTGAAAACAAACGCGTGAACTAATTTCTCAGCATCTTTCAGTGATATAAGAGGTCTAACTTTACTTATGTTTCTTAAGTGAAAAAATGCTGTCCTAGTGATCTGATTAATATGCGATTTAAAATTCAGATTACAGTCAACAATTACCCCTAAGCTTTTTACCTCCGTCTTGACTTTTAATCCTAATGTATCCAGTTTATTTCTAATAGCCTCATTGTATCCATTATTGCCAATCACTAAGATTTCAGTTTTCTCTTTATTTAACTTGAGAAAGTTACTATTCATCCATTCTGAGATACAAGTCAGACATTGTGTTAGTGAGTCAATAGAATCGGGGTCATCAGGTGCTACTGATAAATACAGCTGTGTGTCATCAGCATAGCTGTGGTAGCTCACGTTGTGCCCTGAGATAATCTGACCTAACGGAAGCATGTAGATTGAGAATAACAGCGGACCCAGGATAGAGCCTTGTGGAACACCAAATCGGATATCATGTGTCTTTGAGTTGTAATTACCACAACTAACAAAAAATTTTCTCCCTGTCAGGTAGGATTCAAACCAATTTAAGACACTGCCAGAGAGGCCCACCCATTGACTAAGGCGATTTCTAAGAATATTATGATCAATAGTGTCAAATGCAGCACTCAGATCTAAGAGGATGAGAACCGATATATGGCCTCTGTCTGCATTCACCCGCAAGTCATTTACTACTTTAACGAGTGCAGTTTCTGTGCTGTGATTTATTCTAAAACCCGACTGAAATTTATCAAGAATAGCATGTTTATTTAGGTGGTCATTTAACTGCATAATGACTGCTTTCTCCAGAACTTTGCTTAAGAAAGGCAGGTTAGAGATGGGTCTAAAATTTTCAAGGGCCGAGGGGTCAAGATTATGTTTCTTAAGAAGGGGTTTAACTACAGCAGTCTTAAGACAGTCTGGGAAGACCCCCGTATCTAATGACGAATTTACTATGTCCAGATAGTAACATCAGAGGTGGATGAGCAGAGGGACTGTACATACTCAGCACCTTGTTGTTCAAGTCTGCCATGAAACTTGTGAAGTTTATCAGGGAGGGATGAATTTGAGGAAGCACTAGGAGATGTCTTTTTGTAATTTATAACAGACTGAAGACTTCTCCAGACAGAGGAGCTATTGTTTGCAGAGAACTGAAGCTCCAGTTTACTTTTCGGTTTCAATTTGGCATTGTTCAGCCTATTCCTAGCCTGTCTTTAGGCATCCTTATCACCAGTTTTATGGGCTTTTTCTCTTTACCTGACATAGATTTCTTTGATAAACCATGACTTTCCATTATTGAAAATGCAACAGTTTTGCTAGGGCTTTAAACCTCTTTACAGAAGCTGATGTAAGAAGTAACAGTGTCAGTCAGCTCATGAATGTTTTTACAAACATTTTTAAAAACATCCCAATCTGTATAGTCCAAACAATCTTGTAATGATTCAACTGACTCTTTAGTCCATGAACATATATAGATTTTCTTACTGGTTTAGCTAATTTTAGCCTTTGTCTATAAGTGGGTAGCAACTGTAGCATAACATGGTCAGAATTACCCAGTGGAGCGTGAGGTAAAGCCTGGTATGCATCCTTTATAGCGGGGTAGCAATGATTCAAAGTCTTCACATCCTTCCTGGGGCATTTAACAAGCTCTTTATATCTGGGGAGCTCGATGGTTATGTTTGCGTTGTTAAAGTTGCCCATCACTATAATTGGGAAGTTTGCATGACTGTTCTCCAAACTAGTAATGTAATCTACCAACTGCTGCTTCGCTTTATTCACGTTCGCCTCAGGTAGGATGTAAACCCCTATGAGAATTATTGAAGAAAATTCTCTAGGTGAATAGAATGACTTACAGTTAAGAGCAAATAGTTCAAGATTGCCGGATCAGTGCTTCGATAATATGTAAATGTCACTACACCATTTTTTGTTGATATAGAAGCAGACTCCACCACCTTTTGACTTGTTGCAACTACCAGCATCTCTGTCTGCTCTGTAAAGCAGAAACCCCGGCAGTTCCAATGCAGAGTTGGGAACTGATACATTAAGCCATGTCTTCACAAAGCAATACATTGAAGAGAGAAAATAATCCTTACTTGTTGAGAGAAGAAGATTGTTTGTCTGTTTTGTTCCTCAATGATCTGATATTAGATAAAACTAGACTGGGAAGAGGTGCTCAAAAGCCAGAAATTCTGAACTGCACAAGAGACCCTGTGCACTTCCCCCTTCTTCACTTCAGGTGCAAGTTACCTGGCTGGGAGTCTGAGTCTGCAGTCATAGGGTTTGTAAGTAGTAAATCCATATGCAAGTATCAGAGATCACAGGGTCTATTCATTCATATACCCAAACTCTCTCAGGGCAAGCCTAGAATTGCCAGCTTCCAACATATGGGCATCTTTGGTTACTTAAAGCATGATATTGAGTGGTAATGTTATATAGTCTGTAAGCCACATTACCTTGTCACTCACTTAGTTTGTTTATATGTCAATTCATTTTGTAAACTTTAATAATAATAGGTTTGAAAGAGCAGGAACCTATCCAAACAGTAATTTCTAAAGTGAGTGAAGGAAGTAACCGGGAAAGGAAGCCAGTTAATCGCAGAGCACAGTCAGTCACACATACACATATTCATTGACCAATTTAAAATCATCTCTTATTCTAACATGTACTTCTTTCAGATATGGGATAAAAACCAGTGTATTCAGAGGAAAAGAAAATAATAAATGGGGAGAATATGCATAAACAATGTGTAAAATAATTAGGCTAAGTTTCAAACCCACTGTTTCAGGACTGTGTGGTCACAGTCTTTGCCATTTTGTTACAGTGCCTCTCAAATTTATATATAACATACAGTAATATTTTCAAATGAGGGTTGTGGAGAGGCTTGAAGTTGTTTTTTGCAGTGTTGGTGAACATGTAGGGATTAACCCAGTGAAAGCTGTCCGCCCATGGCAGCAAAATAACATGTTTTCTCTTAATTTATACTTTTTCAAAATATTTGTTTACCTTCATCGGCAGGAATCTACGATTAAACATGGATCTGCTACAGAAATATAAGGATGCTTTAGAGAAGGCCATCAACATTTCTTGCCAACACAATATACCTCCTCTTAGTGGTCGTAGCCTTATTTTTATCCGTTGTGATTCTCAATTGGATATGCAGTGCAAAGGTGCTGAAAGTTTCTGCATTTCTTCAGATTCTGATAAAGGACCTGTTAAAGTAAGTGCTCCCAGTTAACATTTTGTACTTGGATATTAAGAATGTTTACTCTTAAACACTTTCCTTTTCCTTTAGGTTTTGTATGCCTTTCACAAACATTGGTCTTTTTCTATAATAAGTCATAAGACATAATATACAGTATTGATAATGTGCTTTTACACTACCAGTCAAAAAATCATTCCTTGCAAAGCTTGATATACTTTAATTACTGCAGAACATCAGTAGGTTGTAACCTATTAGTTCCATGAAGAAGGCCCATTTGTAATATTCTGAAATTTCCATTTTTCAGTTTTTGCTAACCTAAACATTAACTTTAAACCTCTGACAGTTTATTGCTTACCTTTTCACCATTTTAGGTCATTAATTGCATTTCAACTGATTAAATTTGAAGAAAAACTGAGATGTTCTAAAACTTTTGACGGGAAGTGCTTTAATAGTTCTATAATGGGTGATATTTTTTTTTTTTTGGTCTCACAATTATGACTTGTCCACCAGGTTGTTAACCAAGCCCATCCACTTTGTAATTTCTTGCCTAACATCTAAGTGGTCCATTTTCTGACCTGCTTACAAAGTAAACTTTAGAATTTTAAATAGTCAGCAGTATTACTAACAGTGTCACTGATAGCTGTGTTGCAGTAAATTAACCAGAACAGAATTTAAAAATGTTCATTCTTAGCTACAGGCTGGTTATTCTTTGTTTTAGTGCTGTACTCTTCATTTGACGTGATCTTTTATGGGGAGCATACAGGTACATGGCTAAAGCAAATTATCTGACAAGCAGACATATTGAGATAGGTGTGAGTTTAGCAACCACAGGGCATAACTGATGATTGTTTTGTCATATAATTTTGTCTTAATATTCCTGCTTTATAGCGCACCATGTGTACAGTCTCTTCTGCACGTGGAAGGGTGTTTTAAACAAAGAGACTTACTAGCTTAGCATAAACAAAGCAAATGGCTAAGCTACATCTGTGCCAATCACCAAAGCAGGTGACCACTCACCATGCTGCTACTAATGGTAAACATCTTTTTCTCAGCTGCTAACCCCGTAGGAACATGGTAATCCTACACACTAGGTGCTCTTTATAATATACCTAGACCCAATAAAACAGTTTAACATTATTATTATTATAAAGCAACATTAATAAAACACAGTAAGAGCAATGGTAGCAAAAGCAGGAAATGTATTTGAAAGAGACATTAAAGGTAAAGAAATTTATTAGAAAAAGAGTCTCAGTAAAAATATGTATGCAGAAAATAAATGTGAGAAATGATTGTTCTTCAGTCCACAGAGGTCCTTCATGGTTCCATTGGGCTCTTCTCCTTCTTTGCTCTCCTTGCTTTTCTCTCTTGCTCTAATCTGCCTGCCTGATCTGCTGCCCAGCATGCACCCCAAACTTAATAGCCCAACTTCACATTGAATTAAAAATGATTAAAAGAATCATCAGTACGTGTTTGCTTTTCTCAAGCTGTTTGTCCATTCTCCTCCTAATAATCAGTCTAATAAGTTAACAATCTGTTCAAAATTGTAAATGATCTAAACGACATAAGGTTCAAGTCAGTAAAGATACTGAATTTAAAATCAAGCTGCTTAAAAATATACAGAGTGTGTTTAATATGGGGTTAAAGAGTCCAGAGTTTAAAAGTTTCAGGAGACTCTTGTTTAAGTAAAATGAAAAGGTGCATGTTTTCTAATTGCTGGATGTTTACTCATGTGTCCTTATTGCTGTTAGGTTAATCAGCCTGAGCTGTGCCAGCTTCCACAGTTCACATTTTTACTTTTTTTTTGCCGCCCAAGTTCTTATTTTATGTATTGATTAAAGGACAGTTCAGTATTGTGAGTTTTGAACAATAAAATCTTCATATGGCTTATTCCTATGCCAATGCAATGATTAAATGTCATGCACCAATATACTGTACTTCAAATGTGAGGCATGCAACAATGTGTACAGTGCAATATCTGGATAGTTTATTGAAAAATTAGTCAAATCAAAAATAGAAGGATGATTGATATTTTTTTAAGAGTAAGTCACAACACCTAACATCTTGTCACCTACTATGGAAAGGATTTGCACTTTTGACATTTCTAATGGTGTCTTGCATTGTAATCAAGTCTTTTATGCAACTCAGAGCATACTGAAGGTGGGTTCCCAAAATTTTCCCCCCAATTTAAGTGAGACATTTCTACAAGCCCAATTGTATATGCATGTGTGTGCTTTTAATTATATTTTTGTTTTTAATTATAGTTTAGAATACTGTACATGTATAAATATATTTTTCCACTGATTTATGTTTATTGAGGTTTTAGCAGAACTGATTTAAAGCTATTATCTCTTTATTTAGGTCAAAGAGGTTGCATTGTTGTTAGGACTAATGATGGCAAGTGTTAGTGAGAATGCAAAATTGTATTTCTTTGAAGATGATAAATATCAGGAAGCAAAGCTACAGCATGGAAGTGTACTGGAGAATCTAGAGCCTCTGATGCAGCAATGTGAGGTGAGCAGTTGGCAACTTTTATTTATGCTGTTTAATTGGAAAATATCCTAAAAGTATATTATGCATGCACATTTGTTAGGGATTGGATAAAAATAAAAATGAACCTTCCTAGCATCTCTAATTTATACAGCTCAAAATTGGGCTGTTTGTGAAATTTATTTCAGTAGTCAATGGTAAATATGTTTGATTTCTGTCTATTTTTTTAATCAACCGTTGTTCAGCTCTGCTTATAAAACATAGCATTTTAACTAAAACTGAAATAAATATCATTCAATCAGACTTTTTGTATAGTATCATTAACAGCATACCCCACTAAAAGGCACTTTACAAGGGTAATTCAGAACAATAACATTTGTATTTCTCTTGGAATTAAATTGAATAAACTAAATTTATAAATCAATACAGAGAATTTTCATGTATTACAATATACTGTGAAATTCACAGATAGAAAATCTACAATTACATATATTAATGACTTCCAGCCAGAGGCACACATCCAGTTAGTTATTAAGAGCTTTTAGTGGTCATTAATGGTATGTACAGTATCTAGTCCAGCATACCAGACATACAGATCCATGAAGACACAACTTCCACAGTATTTAACTTAGACAAAAGGAACACTTATGTAAGGATTTTGTTCATTAACTTAGTTTTCTTCTCAGCATCATCAATCCTGAGTACCTACATACAAACTCTAGGACCCATTAGCTATAACTTTCCACCACTCCATAGGTATCTGATTAAACAAAATGATGAGAACCTGCCCCCTCAGTTATCAGCATGAATTAATTTAAAGAAAAAAAAAGTTTGGCCAAGACTCCTTATTGTAACTAACCATTCCAGGCAACCACTTCATCAGGTTTTAGAATTTATGTATACTGTTTTAATGACAGATACAAAGTCTTTTCAAGATAACCACCAATTTGCTTACTGTGCAAACAGAAGTGTTGAACATGCTCTGCTTATTATCTTACATCAAATCTATACTTTTCTTGATCCAGCCTGGTTCATATGTCAGACCACTATTTTTTTCAGTATTCAGTACCATACAGCCTCACATACTAATTGTGAAACTGAATAGTATGAATATAAACCCATTTATCATATTATGGATTAAGGACTTTCTTTTAAATCGTTCACAGACAGTCAGTCAAGGCACAGGACGCTTTTTCAAAAAGTCATTCACTGAAACACAGGAAGTCTTCAGGGTCGTGTCTTGATGCTTTTACTGTTTACTCTATACACAAGTGACCTGAGACAGAACAATGACCATTGCTCCATTATCAAATATGCTAATGACACCATCCTCATAGGACACATATCTGGGGAGGATGAAAGTCACTATCTAAATCAAGTGGACTATGTTTAACTGGTGTAATAAAAACTTTCTCACTCTGAATGTAAAAAAGACCAAAGAAATGATACTTGATTTTAAGAAACAGAAATATGTATGTTCACCCATTGTTATTTTGGGGGAGGAGGTAGAAATAGTGAATGAATATAAATACTTATAAATAACCTCGGTAACAATCTTAACTGGAATGAAAATACCAAAAAAAAAATCTCAATGCAGTCAGGGCTTATTTCTCCTCCATAAACTCAAACCGTTTAAAGTATACAATGATCTCATGTTGTGCTTTTATTGCAGTCTTATCCAGTATGTTACCAGTTTCAGTTTCATTGCCTGGTTTACTGGTCTGACAAACCAAAATTTAAAAAAGCTCCAGCAGGTAAAGTTATTGGGGCTGAAGTAGATGATCTGGGTAGTGTATTTCAGAGGACAATACTAAAGAAACTGTAATTCATCTCAACTGATGACAGATATCTGTTCCATGTTGAACTTAACTTCAGTAAATCAGAAGGACAGTTGCTCTGAAAACCCACACTAATAGCTCCAGAAATTCCATTCTTCCTAGTGCCATACAACTTTTTAATAAAGAATATTGGAGAAAATGATTATGGTTTGATATGTATCCTGTAACCATCAAACTGCTTTACCTTAACCTGTCTTGTCTCTATTTGGTTTGTTTTATTTCTTTCTGTCTTGTTATTAGATGCAACTGTGAAGGCAAATTTTTTTTTTGTGTGAACACGACTAAATAAAGAAACCTTGAATATATATGTGTGTGTGTGTATATATATATATATATATATATATATATATATATACACACACAGTGGGTACGGAAAGTATTCAGACCCCCTTCAATATTGCAGCCATTTGCTAAAATCATTTAAATTAATTTTTTCCCTCATTAATGTACACACAGCACCCCATATTGACAGACAAAAAAAAGAATTTTTGAAATTGTTGCAGATTTATTAAAAAATAAAAACTGAAATATCACATGGTCCTAAGTATTCAGACCCTTTGCTCAGTATTTAGTAGAAGCACCCTTTTGAGCTAATACAGCCATGAGTCTTCTTGGGAAAGATGCAACAAGTTTTTCACACCTGGATTTGGGGTTCCTCTGCCATTCCTCCTTGCAGATCCTCTCCAGTTCTGTCAGGTTG
>JANRMT010062852.1:33057652-33081255 GCA_026402145.1 Polypterus bichir lapradei | reverse complement strand
AATGAGTTTTAAGCACAGGGAAAAAAGGAACATTTGAAAAAAGAGAATAGTAACATTGCAACAAATCACGCTATGAACAACTCCATGTAAACACTTTAATGAGTTTTAAGCACAGGGAAAAAAGTGAACATTTAAAAAAAGAAAAAAGTAACATTGCAACAATTCATGCTACGAACTGAAAAATTAACTTTTGAAAAATCCGTAATACAAAAACCACCAAGAAAACTAACCTTGCATGAATTGAGTACTGGCATGAAGTGAGGAGGAACTGGGTTGAGAGAAGGGAGAGTCTGGCTCCGCAATGGAGGGATGTTTTCCTTCAGGTGTTTTCTTTCTTGTGATTTCTTGGGTTTCTGGTGTTTTTAGCTGTTTAGCTGGTGGGAGCTAAAGCCTCATGCAGCCATTCCTAAAACAGTCCTTGTGACCCAACCCTTCGTGTTTGCCCTCCACATTACTGGCAGTCTGGCTTTGTTTACATTGTGCTGCTTGAAAGCACGAGGGTTCTCAAATTGGTAAATGAGTAAACTGGTAAACAGTTTTTCCACCTCTTCCAGCACTTGAAGCCTCTGCCTGGTTAACGCTGTAACTCCTTTTGCAATATCAGCTGCTTTAATAGATTCTGCTTTAGAATAGTCGAAATCGTAGATTTTGACTTCTTGTACTCGGCGGCAAGATCAGTAACACGAACGCCACGCTCAGACTTTTCAATAATTTCTTTCTTTACTTCGATTCAAACTTTCTTCAAAACTTTCTTCTCACCACTCTTTACTTGCTTAGAAGCCATAGTTAATTGCAAAAGCACACGAAATACTGTAGAGCACAAAAAGAGCGCAGGTAAAGCACGCACGTCTGACTGAGAACAATGAACAGGGAGCGGCTCTGCTTAAATACAGTAATCGGCGCGTCTGAACCAGCCAGGCAGGCAGGCACGTGCAGGCTCGCTCTCTCTCTCTCTCTCTCTCTCTCTCTCAGCAGCTCCCCCCACTCTCTCTCAGCAGCAGGCAGGCAGGCACGCACGCACGTGCACGCACCCTCCCCCTCTCTCTCTCAGCAGCAGGCAGGCACGCACCCTCCCCCTCCCCCCATCTCTCAGGGAAACTGGCTTGTTCGTATACCGAGTGTGTGGTCGTGAACTGAGGCAAAAGTTTGGCGAACTTTTTGGTCGTGTACCGAGACGTTCGTGAACCGAGGTTCCCCTGTACTTTCATTGTTGATCCGACATTCCCACCCTCTTGTGGATGCTATGCAACATTACACCTGGCAAGGGCAGGGTTAGATGGTGGATGTCTATATGTACAGTATATAGGGATGTTAACAATACTATATAATTATACAAACAGACACCATGATTATCTTGCATCATCACCTTCCTCCACACATCAAATTTAACACCAAATAAAGCATATGCAGATATAGAATTATAGAAATAAATCCCAAATTGTGCAATGTGAGGCAAATGTAGGGCTGAAACATATGGTCCACTTTAAATTCATGTAGTTTCTTGATGGGATAACAAAGGTAATATCACCAGCAAGATGCCACAACAGTCTTATGTCAAAGGGCTTGGTTCACAATGAAATGTATATCTTCTGACTTCATATTATCCACCAACAAATGATACTTGCACTATTCTGTAGCATTCTCTGACAGGAGGTTCTTCAAGGCCAGTTTTAGGCATGTAGACTCGCTATACCTGGAATTGTAGTTGCTGCCAATGTACAGCAAAACTTATTCCTTGATATTATCCTAGTGTAGATCCATTTATGTGCTATCTGTGGTCGAGAGAAGAAGACTACCGGCAGAATTGGCCTGCTTTTTCCCTCTATTGTGCCCCTCCTTTGTGCTCCTTGAGTCAAGGGAGTCAAGTAATGAGAGGTCTGAAAACTGAGAGTACACCTTATGAGAAGGATTTAGGAGACGTAGTGGACTCCACGTTATCAACTTCCAGACAGTGTTCTTTATATTCCTTGCTTTGTACACCAGTAAATACAAGGTATCATCAATATACTAACAACCCAATTGTCCTTCATTCACTTAGAATATGGAAGCACTTTAATTTAGAGAATATTTTATCTGTGGCACCTCTACATCAGTGGTCCCCAACCTTTTTGACACCAAGGACCGCTTTACTTGAAGCAAATTTTTCCAGGGACCGGTGTGGGGGAGGATTTCGGGGCAGGTTCTTTGGGTAGTTTCATACAAAATTTACATTACATTTCTATTATTATTATTAAGTTATAATATCGTAATTGTAAGAGCCATTTTTCTAGTTCTATAAAATGTATGAATATTTATTAGATGATAATGCATAAAATATGGGAGGTTCCTATAACCCCCATGAATAGAATTGAGTTGGTATTTTCCTGTCATTTTTTAACAGTTTTGAGTAAACAATGTTCTCCAGTTAGTGTTTAGCCTCGCCTTGTGTAAGGTACAGAGGCATACGGTTTTTTAACCGTGTTCTTGTTTGTGCTCACATTCGTGCTTGCGCACGTGACCGTGCCTGGGCGCATGTCTATGTGCCAACGGCCTACGGGCCTTTTGAGTGTGAAGTAACTCGTAAAATAAAAGATTTAAGTGTTGAACCGTATGTTTAAGGCATACAGAAGAAGAAATTAAGAACCTTTAAGTATAGAAATAACCAAAGCTTATTAAGAAAAGCCAAGTTTATAGAAGAAACATTTTTCCTTTTTTTTTTTGCCTTTATTCTATGTGTGTAACTATTTTTCTTTTTGCTCTTATGTGGATTATTTGCTTTTAACTTTCACTAAATATTTTAAAAACGAACTTTGGACTGTGAGATTTCTTTGACACGTGTCTTACCCGTGCCTGATTTCGCCTTATATTATCATCGGTGGCTACACTAAAGTTAAAAAACCAGCCTGAAGTTTTGAAACCTGCTTAAGATCTGAACCTGCCTAGGACTGAAAGTTTAAAATTGCCTTGGATCATAAAAGAAAGCAAACCTGCATTTTCAATGCCTGAGATCGACTGCGACTAAAGAAAACGACGACTTGAAAAAGACTCAATACATACTTTTAATCTTTGTCTTTGATCCGAATTGGACATATTTGAGAATTGCTAGTGCTCTTCATAAATCTGTATAAATTACAAAGAGTTTAAGCGCAGTACCTTATGAGATCGCCATGGCATCTGAGTCACGGAGCCAGAGAACATTTCAAACCCTCATTGAAAGTAACAGTGGTGTGAGCAGAAGTCACGACGATCATGATGTTTCAATGGAGGATCATCTTCATGACGACATAAAGCCGTCCAATTCATTAACAACTAAACTTTAATCCGAAATGGACTACAAATACAAACAATTATCTAGTGTGATGAAGACTGTGATGGATTTAAAAAAAAACGAATTTAACTCTGAAACTATAAAATCGATCATCGAGAACTCGTTCTTTAACCTGAAAATGGAATATAAAAGGTTAAGTGACAAACTCTTATCCATCCAGAACAACGAAGATACATGGAAAATGCTACAAAAGGACTTTGATGCTAAAATGGAAATTTTTCGCACATTTTCAGAAAATACTATGGAATGGGTTTTTGAAGTTCGTCAAAATATAAGCTTCAACCAGCAGCCAACCAATTCAAGGATTACAGAACGACGAATGACTTTCCTGACGTCTCTCCAGAAGACAGTATCTCACAGATTTCCATTCAAAGTAAAAGTCATAAGTTCGGCGGCTAATTCAGCCAAAGCCTCCCAAATCTCCACAAAATGTAAACGTAGTGCAAGTTCAGCCAGGACTTCTATTAGCGCCATCAGATCTCAAGAGGCAGCACATGCTGTACTGTTGGCTAAAGCAGAGAATCAAAAAAGGCAACAGGCCCTAGATATAGAAGAAGCACAGTTGAAGGCTAAAAGAGATCAATTGGAATTGGAGGCAGCTATAGCAGAATCCGAAGCAAAATTGGGAGTTCTTAAAAGACGCTTTCGAAGTTCAGATAAACCCAATTCTAGTAACGTCCCTCAGAAACCAGATGTGAGAAGCGCAAAACCACAAGAAGCAAGTATTCATGACTTTCCATGTAACAACGAAAGTAAAAAAAATCCCCAGCAATCGCTTTATCAGCAGCAAAATAAAGCGCCAGCACCTCTTCAACAATCGATTTACGATAAACGCTACGATCAACAGAAAGAACAATAGTATAAGACACAAGCGCCTTATGTGCCAAACAAAAAGATCCCAATATTTGACGGCGATCCCTTGAAATATGTGGACTTTATAAGAGCATTTGACCGAGCTATCAATGAGGCAAGGAATCCGCAAGATAAATTGGACCTATTGGCACAGTTTACTAAAGGTTCACCTCACGAGATTGTTAAAAACTGTAAACACTTGTCACCGTTAGAAGGTTATCAAAAGGCCAGAAAGAAACTCGAAAGTCTGTATGGAAACCAGCTACAGAAAGCCGATGCCTATATGAGAAAAGAGAAAGGGCGATCGCAAATAAAGCCAAACGATGGAGAAGGACAGAGCGATACTGCGAATTTCCTTGGCGAATGTATAAATATTATGCCCAACTTACAAAGCGGACAACGATTTGAAAGTAAGGATAACCTTCCTACTAAAGTCTCCAAACCTCCTCAAGACCTACTAGCACCATGGCAATGCAAAGTACAGAGTATTGAAAGTACGCAGAGCAGGCAAATACCTCTTGCCGATCCAGTGAACTTTCTTAACGAACAGCCAACATCAGCTCTGGATCCCGCGAACAGCTCATCTCCCCAAAGCCATACCTTCAAGAAGGAAAAGGACAAAACTGATCAAGAGAAGTATACCTTGAAAGGTGTCCTGAGAGAAAGCAGCTTTGTTACAAACTTTTCTGCAGTGGACGAAAAAATGGATACAGACAATTCAGTCAAAACAGCGGAGACGGCTGGACGTACAAGTGGTAAGCACTGTCTTTTTTGCAATGAAAGTCACGATCTTAACGAATGCAGTGCAATTCAGACATTAACTTATGAAAGTAAAATTGACTTTTTGAAATCTAAAGACTTATGCTTTAAGTGCCTTAAACAAGGACACTTTAGTAAAGACTGTGAAGAAAAGATTAAATGCCAAATATGCTCTCAGTTACATCCAGTAATTCTGCATATGAATAAGGAAAAAGGCACCGGCGATAAAGCCACACCTCCTAAAGAGGAGAACGTAATGTCGGAAGAGAAAAACATTTCTTTTGCCCAAATTTCTGTTGAACCGTTAGAGACTTGTTCTGATACCGGGGCCGGTAAAGAGTGTGTCTTAGCTGTGACTTAGTTAAGTCCGAAACGAGTGAAAAATGTGTAGAAACATATGCTGTAAAAGATTCTGGCAGCTCAGCTACATTTTGCACAGAAAGTCTGCAAAAGTAGTTACATCTTTCTGGAAGAAAGTCTCACATCTACATCAGCGCTGTAGAAAGAGACACAGTAAATAGTCAGAAATTAGTAAAGTGTACAGTCTTAACGGAGTTACAAGTCTGTGGGATAGAAGAAAATACATTTTATGATACACCAGAAGTGTACACACTGAACTCGGTACAAGTGAAAAGGGAGAACATCCCTAAAGAAAAAGATGTCAAGAAATTGTCTTGTCAAAAAGATGTGTATCTACCCCAGATAAATGCAGACCAAAGCAATAATATTGTAATTACAATTCTATTATTAATATTGTTGTCATTAAGTACAAATGCCCGTAAAGTCATGGAACCATGGCAAATCACACATAGTGAAGATGAAAGATTTTATGCTGTGAAAACATTCAGAGGGTGGCCCAAAGGTAATCTAAACATTGAACTTGAGGAATACAAAATGACAGTGCATCTTTTTGGTGCTACTTCGTCGCCCAGTTGTGCCTTTTATGCCTTAAGAAGAACAGCAGAGGATGCAAGGGACACAGCTCCAGAGGAAGCAGTTAACACTGTGTTAAATAATTTCTATGTTGATGACTGTTTAAAGTCAGTTGCTACAGAAGAACAAGCCATAAAAAATGGCCAAAGATCTTAAAGCCCTGTGCTTAAAGGGAGGATTTTATCTTACAAAATGGATAAGTAATAGCAGAGCAGTTTTGCTGTCAATCCCTGAAGAAGACGGGGCAATAGATCAAAAAGACTTGGACTTAAGCCATGATCTGTTACCAGTTGAAAGAGCCTTGGGTGTTCAATGGTGCACACAGACTGACAGTTTCAAGTTCCAGGTAAAGCTGCAAGATAAGCCTGCTACAAGACGTGGCATTCTATCAGTGGTCAGTTCAATATATGACCCACTAGGATTTTTAGCTCCAGTCATATTGCCTGCCAAGCTTATTCTAAGAGAACTGTGTAAAGAAAAATATGCTTGGGATCAAGAAGTGGAAGCTAAGTACGTTCGGCAATGGAAAAAATGGATGGACGATTTGCAGCTACTTGTGGATTTCAATGTAGACAGGTGCTTTAAACCGCCTGGATTTGGTCAAATAATGACCACACAAATGCATCATTTTGGAGATGCTTCAGAAAACGGGTATGGCACTGTTTCCTACCTCCTTTTGACTAACAAAGAAAATGAGAGACATTGTTCATTTCTAATGGGGAAATCAAGAGTAGCACCACTAAAATCTGTCACTATACCAAGATTGGAACTTAAAGCAGCAGTGGTTGCAGTCAAAATGGGCAAAATGTTAAAACGAGAACTGCAGATTCCCCTGCAAGAGTCAATCTTTTGGACTGACAGCACCACAGTACTAAGGTACATCGCAAATGAAAGTGCACGCTACAAAAACTTTGTTACCAACAGAATCACAGTGATAAGAGAGCACACGCAACCCTCACAATGGAGATATGTCACATCTGCAAAAAATCCTGCAGATCAGGCATCAAGAGGTTTGACAATAGAAAGCTTCATTAAAAGTAAGACTTGGATACAAAGCCCGAATTTCCTACTACAGCCAGAACACGAATGGCCTAAGAGACCGGATGAGGTGGACTTGTCTACTAGCGACGATCCGGAAATCAAAAGGTGTGTAGTAAATTTTGCATGTGTAGAAGAAAAAACTGAACTGGTAAAAAGACTTATAGAGTACTACTCAGAATGGTACAAATTAAAGAAAACAATAGCTTGGTTCCTTAAGTTTAAAGAAGTGCTAATGCGTTTGAAAGAAGAAAGAAAGGCAATTCAATATACAGTTAGCCAATCTGGACATAGCCCAGAAAGACAAAAGATGCTGATCGCGAAACATATGAAGGAATACAAATCAACAATGAGACTAAAGCCACTGTCTCAAGATGACTTGTCTAAAGCAGAAGATGAACTTATTCGCCTCACTCAACTACAAGCTTATCCAGAAGAAGTTAAAGCCTTGCATAAAAATCAGCTTGTAAAGACAGGTAGAATAAACAAACTGGACCCAGTTCTGCAAGATGGAATATTGAGAGTTAGAAGAAGGCTCAGCAAATCAGCAATGCCAGAAGAGGCAAACCACCCTGCAATCATTCAGAAGAATTCGCATATTGCTACTCTCATTATGCAACAAGTTCATAAAGAAATTGGACATTGTGGGTGTAATTACAAGATGCTACAACCTGAAACTCCTGGGTAAGGACAATGCCAATTGCAAAAGGGGCAGTCAGAAGAGTTTGTGTGCAGATCCAGACCAGCACACTGGACAGACTTGTGACCAAACTGTGCCTGCTCCAGGAAGCAACAATGATTAAAATGACTAATTTTTCTTTTTGCATGCCTAATTTTAAAGCCTTTTAAATTAAGTGCTTGTGTTTATACATTAGAGTTTAAGCTATAAAGTTTCTTAAGTTTAGTATTTGTGTTTTTATAGTAGAAACTAAGTTTAAGCTTCTTAAGGTTTGTTTTAAGTTTAGTAAAGTAATGAAGGCTCTTATTAAGTAAAGTTAAGTAATTGATTTCTGCCCTAGCATAAACAATTAGGGGCCGGATGTGTAAGAGCCATTTTCCTAGTTCTATAAAATGTATGAATATTTATTAGATGATAATGCATAAAATATGGGAGGTTCCTATAACCCCCGTGAATAGAATTGAGTTGGTATTTTCCTGTCATTTTTTTAACAGTTTTGAGTAAACAGTGTTCTCCAGTTAGTGTTTAGCCTCACCTTGTGTAAGGTACAGAGGCATACGGTTTTTTAACCGTGTTCTTGTTTGTGCTCATGTTCATGCTTGCGCACGTGACCGTGCCTGGGCGCATGTCTATGTGCTGACGGCCTACGGGCCTTTTGAGTGTGAAGTAACTCGTAAAATAAAAGATTTAAGTTTTGAACCGTATGTTTAAGGCATACAGAAAAAGAAATGAACCTTTAAGTACAGAAATAACCAAAGCTTATTAAGAAAAGCCAAGTTTATAGAAGATACATTTTTCCTTTTTTTTTTGCCTTTATTCTATGTGTGTAACTATTTTTCTTTTTGTTCTTATGTGGATTATTTGCTTTTAACTTTCACTAAATATTTTAAAAACGAACTTTGGACTGTGAGATTTCTTTGACACGCGTCTTACCCGTGCCTGATTTCGCCTTATATATCGACGGCTACAGTAATAAAAATTATACAGCTTACCATAATGCAGTGGGAGCCCTGAGCTTGTATGTTGCTTATGTTCAGTCTACCCCGTAATCTTGTTTTGTTTTCTGTCACTGCAGAAAACGCTGCCTCACAAAGGTAGGATGTTGGAAATGGAAGCAGACTTTTCAGTGCTTTTGTGGCAACCTCAGTATTTTACGCCTTGACTTTAAACCTAAACGTATGGAGATTTGAAGTTGTCTCAAACGTACTTTTAAGGCCACCATCATCTGCAACCTCAAACCGTTGATCTTCTTAAAGCACAGACAAAGTTGATTCACCTAGCTTATTCACAAATGGGTCACGGATCCATTCATTCCCATTTTCAGAGGTCTTTTGTGATTGGGAATAATGCTCAAACTCTATTGAAAGCTGAGAGAGGTGATTATACACCAGCTGGGAGAAAGAAGGCCCTGGCTTGTTATCTTTAACAACCTCTGCTAAAATTTGAAACATATCAAAAATCCCAGTGTTCACTCGTCAGCCCCATAAATCAAGTTTGGCTTTGAATGCAGCCACTTTATCTGGCAACTTGAACAACAGATATCTTCTGCCTCTGCCCCACGTGCTGCTGCTCCACCACTTCCTTAGATTTTCCTCCTCAGGCTCCTCCAGCACTCCTCCAGCCTGGCTTGATACTGAGTCTGCAGAGTGGATAAAGGTGGGGTGCCCAATAGTGCCTGTATGCCTGTTCATATTGTGAGGTTTCTGAACTCTTTTGGGATACCCCCGGTCCCAACGGGAACGTCACACTGAAGTGCGGCCCGAAGCGCAATTGCCGCGTCTGTGTAAGATTGTTTGTCCGTTGCTGGAGCAGGGCAACAGCAGGCTCACAGCGCAGCAGTGAAGCGCCACAGAAGCGAATCCTAAAAGATCATGGTCGAGCTATAAGTCCCTGTCTTACACCCCAAAACACGAGACTGAATCTCAGTACTTTAGCAAAACCAGCTTTATTCAGCTTGAAACAGGAACAGCACGGTTATTTATTGTAGCAGGATCTGCTACTCTCCTATAAACAGACACAGCAGTCAGGCAGGGTTGTGACCAGGTAGTGGCCAAGTAATCATGTTCCCTGTATTTACAATGTTCCTTGCATCACCCATCGAGATCTTTTCTGTTTGCTTTGGCAGAGTGACGCAGCAGAGCTGTGAGCCTGCTGTTGCCCCGGCAACAGATAAACAGTCTTCCACAGACGCGTTGATCTCACTTCGGGACACTCTTCGGCATGTTGTCCCATTGACGGAGGTCCCAAGAGAGTTTAGAAACCTCACATTTTCTTGAATGAGTGCTGCATTAATAGGAATGTTTCTTGAATGAGCATCACTGAACCACATAAAAACGGCCTTCAAATTCAGCAGTTCACATATGTTTGCAACCCAAGATTTTTCTTCTTTTTTGCATATAACAAAGACATATGCATTGCATTTGTCATTCCATCAGATTGCCCATCACAAACATTAACACTGTTCTCATTTTTTCGTGCCTGCCGTTTCTATAGGAGTGTAACGAGTTAAATTCCAATGGATGTTTTTCAAATGTTGACGAGCAATAAGCAAAAGGTATCGCTGAAAACCATAGAAAGCAAAAACAGCAAAAAAACAGTACTAAGAAAGTTTGAAGAAAGAACACTGTTTCTGTTTGGGGATCGTTGTGCAAATGTGCACAACTGAGCTGCGACCACAGAACTAACTGCTCTGTGCATGATTCATTCAAGCATTTCAAGGTCACTTCGTTGTAATGAAAGTATCTGCTGAATGTACTTCGTAGTAATGAGATTTCTATAGACTCGTGTCATATGGGGAAACTGTCGGGACCATAAAAATGCTTCGTTGTAATACTCTCTCACCTCGGTCTCTCTCCTCTGTCTGCTCTGCTGCAAAATCCCGCTCGCCTAGCATTCTGAAAAGTGTCCCCAGTGAAGGGGGCAGCCATTTTGCTGTAGCCCTTCACTGAGTGACTCTCCGTTGCCGGACCCCTGCTCTACATGATAACCACCTTTTTCCACCCTCTTAAACTCAGTTTTTAATGTTTGGAAAATGTACAGTATTTAGTCATTCAGAGATTTGTATATAAATTAATGTCTTTGCATCCTATGAGCAATTACACTCAAAATTTAGTTTTCCTGTCAACACAATTTTTCCACTATCTCCAAATTGGAAACTTTGCTAAACAAAATCTGCCCAGTTTTCCTCACCTCCCACCTATTTCTATTCCAGAAGAAATATATTGATCAGTCTTGAAGATGCAGACAGTATTTCTATAATAATATAAAACCATTTTAAATATCCCCAGATTCCTTCCTTTTAAAGTTCCCAAAGTACAGTGGCAAAAGGCAGACACACACAGAATTCACTCTAGCTCCATATGAGCAAAACATTCAATTATGTTTTGGGTGTGTACCAAATTAAAATAATTCTGTACAAAAATTTTTAACGCCTATCAGAAAGCCTTGGTGTCACAATCACTCCTAATCCATTAATAGTTGTGTTTGGTGTTTTCTCAGATGGAGTTAAAATGGAGAAGGACAAACAAACTTTAATTGCCTTTACTTCACTATTAGCAAGTAGACTTATCTTGCTCAACTAGAAGAACCCTAACCCACCTCTGTTAAGTCAACTGATGTTATATACTATTTGAAACTGGAAAAAATATAATTCTCTCTTAGAGGATCTGTTCAAAACTTTTTTTAAAACCTGGCAGGATCTAATCAATAATATTTTAGAATAAGTCCTTATATTGGGGAGAAATATTCCTTTTCCTCAATAATACTCTCAAATGTTTTTAAGGCAGTTAGCCTTTCTCATGTGTGGGGATTGAGTTGTGATGTGATGAGATTTCTCAGTTTTTTTATTTTTAATAAATTTGCAAAAACCTGAAGTAAACTTTTTTCACGTTGTCATTATGGGTTGTTGTGTGTAGAATTCTGAGGAAAAAAATGAGTTTAATCCATTGTGGGATAAGGCTGTAACATAACAAAATGTGGAAAAAGTGATGTGCTGTGAATTCTTTCCAGATGCACTGTATGACACTAACTAATAAGGGTTAGCAACTAACTCAGTAGAACAAGGCAGTTGTTAAAGTTATGAAATGTTAAAGACGGGTACCACTATAAAGAAATAACAAATTAAATAATTTAGTAAGAATTTAAACAAAACTTTTATAAGCACTTTTGCAGGGAGTACAGTATATTACACTCTGTCTATTAATTAATGTCTAAAGTTAGTTAGTCCTGATGAAATATGACACAGTTATTAACATTGTAAAATTACATAACCCTGTTGATGTTAAGAAAATTTGTTCCAATAGATTTTGTTGTGCAGAGATGAAGATTTAGATCAGAATATTAACTTAAGTCTTCTAGCAGTGATTACCATATACAGAGTTGTGCCATATTGTAATAAAGTGAGTATATATTAATTGCCAGGATGCAAAGCCTTTGCACATGTACTACATGGTAGTAGTTTCTTCAGTATCATAACTTGCTTTTTTAATGTTTACGTAGGCTTTTCCAGAGTCACAGGAAAAACTGTCAGTATCCAATTTCTTTTTTGATTTAACGGCTCAAGGAATAAAGGTAATATGTCTGTTTTTTCTCTAATCACTGAAAACTTAAACCTGTAATTTAAACTATATTACCTTTATAGACTATACTCATTTTTGGGGAAATAGTGTATAACTTTATTGGCTTTACTTCTTTTAGGGAAATATAACACAATATTGTTATGTTTTCAATAATGGTAAGATTAAAAATGTAATTTCCTTTCCAAGTTGCCTAATCATCCTGGTTTTGTGTGTAAAATATCGGTATATATTGTTTACAGTACATTGTTATTTTTCTAAGCAACTTTCACTTCAGAACACCGCAAACAATAAATTATGTATTGTTTTTTGTTTGCAAATGGTATGCAAACAGTGAGTATAACTGTTAAGATCTGTTAATTTAAAGCTGGAGAGTTAATGTATAGGACAACGCAAATGTGAGTGAGTACTAAGAAATTGTTTCTAAACTAATTGTATATAGCCTTAGAAAGAGACCAGTAATATTCATTACAGAGATGGTTGTGAGAGCTTAAGTTGGTTAACTGAAATGGTAATATTAATGTGTTTCTTTATAGTAATAGAGAATTCACAGAATATTAAATAAATTGGTAAAGCATGTACGTATCTATTAGAAGTTTAAACATAATAAAAGTTCATCTAAATCCAATTTTGACGTTTTACTAATCTGGTCATGCTTTGCTTGCAGGTCGACACCTTGATGATTATGTGGCCAAAATTTCCCTTTGAAGATTTGGAGTACCCTGTGCATCAATATCGAAGACAAGTGAACCCTAACACACTTGTGATAAATTTGGGTTTTAATGATAGATTTGAAACGTAAGAAGATTATAAATATATGCATAGTTTTTTGGTGGTATTTATTTTTTGGGGGCAGTACTTTTCAAATACAACTGTGTACAACTGAATACATTAGAGGGTCAGTTCAGGTTGGAAGGTTGCGAGACAAAGTGAGAGAGGCAGGATTGTGTTGGTTTGGACGTGTGCAGAAGAGAGATGCTGGATATATTGGGAAAAGGATGTTAAGAATAGAGCTTCCAGGCAAGAGGAAAAGAGGAAGGCCTAAGAAAAGGTTTATGGGTGTGTTGAGAGAGGACATGCAGGTGATGAATGTAACAGAGCAAGATGCAGAAGACAGGACAATATGGAAAAAGACAATCTGCTGTGGCAACCCCTAACAGGAGCTGCCAAAAGAAGAAGAAGAACCTTTCAAATATAGCATTAAAGTGTATTTAGTAAGATAATGCTGTAGTCAGAGTATGGTTATAGTCATTGGCTGTATGAATTGTGTATATTTGTATGTTCACACCATTTCTGTATAGTTTCTTTTCTCTAGAAACTGCTTTTCTTCCAACATATAAAAAGCATAAATGTTAGGTTAAACCGTGATTGTAATCTGGCCCCTTGTGATAGTGGGTGTATGCCCTGGGATGAACTGGTGCTCCACATAAGACTGCTTCCTGCTTTGCACCTCTTGTAATTCTGAACTGAATCAAGTGGGTTTAGTAATGTTTTTGGCAATAGTTATCTTGCATTATTCCTATGAGTTCTTCTTGATTGCGGTACTGCTGAAGGTTACAAGGTATAGGTACCAGTCTAAGGACTAAAATTATTATCCCTGAATTATTTATATGCAGAATTCCTGAATAACAAATACCATATGCCTCAAGTATTAAACAAAAAACATGGTAAAAATATATGAGAATGGCTAGGTTTGCTGATAAATTAGCTCAGTGATTTTAGGGCTTCTATTAACTTATATCTCTCTATTTTTTATATTTTTCCTGTTCTATCTCTGTAATTTCAAATGATATTTGCCAATTATTTGTTTATTTGCTAACATGCTTACTGACTTTTGAATTAAACTTGTATTATGAAATCAATATTTCATTGTGTCATTATTTTTTTTTTCAGATCAAAATCTGTTGATAAAAACTGGGTAGAACTCTATGGATTCACTGAGCAAATTCTAAAGTAAGTTATTTATTATCCTTATGTGTGCAGTGGAAAGTGGTGAAAAAAGTGTGTTGTCTTCTTTTAAATCCAGCATGTTTTTATTGTAGTCTGTTTATTTTCGATCAACTTATAATGCAGTTCATTTTTTTAAAACTCATTTACAAGATTATTTAAAATACCAGGTGCATATTTTGGGTGGTAATCTAAACAACTTCAAGTCTAAATGGTTGTACTACCAAAAATATGATTCCACTATCCTGTGGGAGTAGGCTGAAATATGCTATCTTGTTAATTCCCCCATTGTTATTTGTTTTTGGGCCCCTTAAATTTGCAAGTGTGCTTTGAATCTCACTTGTAATTTGATAGAAGCATTAATAAAGTCAGTTACTGACAAACATTTCAGAGACGTTTCTGTGCTGCTAAAGTCAATTGGTCTGAGTGCCTGCCCACCACCGAGTTTCATTAGATATCCTGATTTAAATGGTCTCACACAGTTGAAAAAGTGAAGCACATAATATTGCCTCTGAACCCAAGTGAGGTGTAAGGTTGAGTCAGCAAGCAGGAAAACCTGTTCATATTGGACCAACAGCAACAGTGTTGTAGGGCAGAATAAGCCCTGTGACACCAGACCAGATCCCCAATGCTTGTTTTCCACTGTACCATGCTGTCTTGTTATCTTCTATGCATCTGGCACTTACAAATCTGATATATTAGTAAAAATAATTTTAAAAAGTATCAGTAATAAATTAAGAGTATGTTGGACATATTCATTATTAAATTAACAAACAAGTTGGAGAAAAAAAAAATATTGATTGTATTTAGGCATTTAACAGCATTTATTTTCTAATTTGGTTCTTATGTCTCACATTCTCTGGCTGGTAGCATTTATTCCTATGAATTTCTGAATCAAAGAAAATTATACAAAGTTTTTATTTAGATGTGTTATCATATTATGTTGAAAATTAAAGGTATGCAAAAATAATCAAGCATATATATATTAATTATATTTTAAAAATGTAATGATATAGTCATATAAATAGTGAATATCCTTTTCATATGCAGTATTTACAAAGGTTTGAAAAAGACTGAACAGGTAGGAATATTTTAAAAGTTTGAAAGGAGAATATTTATTATTAGGTCATAGTATTTGTTTTGTCTGCCTAGCTTCCATTTATAGCCTTCATTTTCTACAGGTTTGTGGCTGAAAGGGGCTCTTCTAGATTCCTAGAACACATTGAGAACATCAGTGAAACTTACAACATTCCACCGAAAGAGGGCAATGCCAGTAAATCAACGGGAATCATTGATCAAAGTTTCATACCCTTGGTGCCAAAAGTGAGGTATGTTTTTTTTATTAGATAACCAAATACAAAGTAAGATATTTCAGTTTTATTATTTATCATTGTGTTTACTTCTTATTGTAAAATTCCAGAAGACTACCAATGCTATTGATTGAAGTGTGCAAAGACAGCCAAACCTGTTTTAGCATGTTCATTTGCAAACTATTAAATACTTATCTAATAGACCTTCTCTTTCTGTTAGTTATTTTATAGATCTATTGCCTACTATAAACAAGAATGTTTGGTAGACAAGCACACTGCTCCGTCTACACACTCCACAAATGGGTTAAACTATAGCAACAGCAGCAAAACTGTGCAACATGTAACAGTAGAGCTGATGAAGACAGTTTTTAATTTCAGTGCCTATTTATATAATAAGTGTCTGAGGCATTTTATATTATTAAAATAAAAAGAATACCAAAACTATAAAACAATAATTAGCAATATAAAATATATCACATTAAAGAAGATTAAAAATACAGTATATTTAATAATTAGTTAAAAAAAATCTAAACAAATTTAAAACCTTGCTCAAATAGAGAAAGGAGTTGGTGGCCCTTAAAAGGACCATTGGTTCTTCTACAGTCAAGACTACTGTAACATTTCATGGCCGCCACCACACCAGTCTTCATCAGTTCTCTACATACTGCTTCATGCACTACTGGCTGCCTTATCAACTGCCTGCACATTCCCTTCCTGAACAATGTAATCATGATATCCTTTCCAAAGTCCAGAATATGTTGAGTTTGTGACATTAATCACTTAAAACCATACAATACTGCCACAACACAAGTGGTGGGTAAGTACGGTTAACTGTTGGTAGCCTAGAATCATCTTCATCATGAAGTTTTAGCAAAAGGGTTTAATAATTCATACAAACATATCTCAAAAGTGACGATGATAACATTTCAGAGTCTTATAAAAAGCTTAAAATGTCAAAAAGAATAAAACATTCTTTTATAAACCTGGAACAACTGCAACATGAAATTTACATATGTCCTCCTTAATGTGGGTACAAAGGCATATTTTACCTTGATTTGCTCCTGAGGAAGGCATGTTGTTGGGGGTGGGGGTGAGACAATGTATAAAAAGAACTTTAATTTCTACATGGTGAAACCAAAATGTATAAAGATACTCTATAATAAAATCTGCAAATATGCATTTTAATCACATTTGAATTTTTGGTTACAAATTTAAGAGATTGGAGCACAAAAGCAGATTAAGGAAAATTGTCCCTTTGGTCTAATCTGACTGCTATACTTTTTATGTATTACATAGTGTAACAAAGGCGCTATATTGCGCCTGACCAGACAAAGATTGGACACAGGAGGCACGTATAAAAAATTAAAGATTTATTTTTCTTCAGCTGGAGGGCACGTCTTCCCCATGTCCCCCAGCCACAACACAGTCCAAAACAAGCACAATCCAACACAACACTCCCTTTTGGAACCACAACCACTCCTCCCGTCAAGCTTCGTCCTCCTCCTCCTGACTCTGGCCATTGAGTGGTAGTTGCCGGCTCCTTTTATGGCCTACCCGGAAGTGCTCCAGGTGCTTGATCACCGGTTTCCGGTTGCACTCCCGGGTGGGGCTGAAGATTAGTCCAACTGGGCTCAGAGACCCATGCAGCGCCCCCTGGTGGCCACCCCAGATCCCAACAGGGCTGTGGAGAACTCCATCTCCCATGGAGCCCTGCAGGAAGCTGAGGCACCACCGTCAGCCAGGGAGGCTGCCACCAAGCGTCCTGGGGAGGTATTGAGCAGCCCATGGTTGCTCCCCCAGAACATACATTGAAGGGGCGTCCCGGCTGGGCTTGGGAGCCAGCCGTCCACCACAATAGCTAAGAAAGTCCATATAAAAACTGCCTTAATGATAGTTTTATAGATTTTGCAATGATGGCCTGATGCTTTTCTGTTTTAGCTACCCCTGCTTATTTCTTACTACGTAACTCCTAACACTGGTCCATTGTCTAAACTCTGCCCTTTCCCTCTCCCTGAGATTAACTCAGATTAATAACAATATTAATAATTTCTTTATATATTTCACCACCATCATTGAAGACCCACCTTGTCGCCATACTTTTCTTTCAACTTCTTTCCTTTAAACTTTTCCTCCAGTGTCAGAGAGGCTTCTTTACAAATCATGAGGGCTTTTGTAACTTCTTTCAGATTTAAGTCATTCTTAGATTGAAAGAATCTAAGATAATAATATTGGTGTTTGTATTTAGGCATTTATCAAACTTTTCTTTACTTTTTCTTTAATACTATTCATGTCTTGTTTTTTTAGCTGGCGAAGTATACGTGTTTTTATATCCTCTACATTTCGAGACATGCATGGGGAACGAGATTTACTGGTTCGATATGTATTCCCTGAGCTGAGACAGAGAGCTGCCCATCACTATATCCATCTACAGGAAGTGGACCTACGCTGGGGTATAACTGAAGAAGAAGCACGTAGCAACAGGTTTGTCAGGGCACTAAGGACATGGTCAATTATGCTTTGTTTCATAACTTCATTGATGTCTTTTACTGTTTACCACATGAATATACTAATGAATGAAATACTGTTAATAATGGCAGGACTGTGGAACTGTGTCTGTCAGAGGTAGCAAAAAGTCAACTTTTTGTTGGAATTCTTGGAGAGCGGTATGGACTAGTTCCAACTGACATATCTCTGCCTGACTTGCCTCATTTCCAGTGGGTAAGTGTTATTTAACATTGAAAATATTATTAATTAAATATTGATATTTCATATGGTTCTTTTGTATTCTGACTGGAGTACAGTGTATATTTAAAAAAATTCTGTATGTCTGAATGCATATTATATATTGCGAACTACTTTCAAAATTTAGAAAGCTAATTGATAATTTATGTTTAACTCTAACTAGGTTGTCTGGATCCTAGATTGTTTAACTAAAACAATAAAGGCACATCGAGGGTTTGCTGTCTATCTCTTCTGTTTATTCAGTGTATAGATAAATGTCACAGTTCAAGGACGAGTAAAATATTTGCAAATGGCTTTTTTAGATGAGGTGGACAGTCATAAGTCACTTTCCCACTACAGGAACCTTTTTTTAGAAACCAGGGACATTTTAGAAACTCAGAAACTTTTTGTAGTATTCCCACCATAGGAACTTGGTTCAATTGTAAATCCTGGTAGGTAGTTCCTGATACTTTTTAGCACCTACTCTAGAGTATGTACTTTTCATTCAACCAAGAACTATCGTGGGTGAGGCTCGGATGGTGAATTTTAATGATTGGATGACCACAAGCACTGGCGCAATGTTATAAATCTGTTAGCAGTTTGAACTTTAGAAGAGTTATCAGAGAAGATACAAAGCCACACTTCGCACTGCATCACTGTTAATAGCCACCTCCCTGGTATGCCGTGCCATTCGCTGCATTGAAGCAATAACCCTGTGAAGTTGCAATCAGTTTGAACAATAATGTGAGATTATCCCCTTTGAACTACTGATTGTGCCACAATTCACACCCTATCAGTCTTCATAACCTCCTCCCTGATGGGCCAATTCAATTCAATTCACCACATTGAAGCAATAAACTCCTCCGTGAACATCTCTCATTTTGCACACATCCATCTTCTTCTCACATCACAATATTTAAATATGTTTAGAGACAATCATTAATAACAGGGTGACCTATGATCATAATTTAGAACAAATCAGCAACAATGGTAAGAATCTTCTGTTATTTCTAATGAAAGCTAATTGTTTTAAAACAGACTCTCTTTTGTAAGTATTTTTATTGAAACTGTGGTTTCATTTCCTTTTATATACTGATTTCGGATGCCTAGTATTGGGGGGAAAAAGCGCTTCTTAATAACATTGTTAATTATTATATTTGTGGCATACAGAAGGTCCTGTCTCACTGAGATATATACAGTATCACAAATGGGTAAGAAGGAAGGACAACTCTTTTTCAGACTGCAACTACCCTCTGTTTCTAAAGTTGTAGTTTTCACCTGGCAGCAGGTTTAGATTTTTAAGATACTCAAGAGCAATCTATTTAGAAAATCATTTATTTACAGTATTGTAAATATATATACAGTATATATATATTTTAATTCCAGTGGCTGTAAGTACATTACAAATGAACCATTGTTACCTGCCAGGAATTTGATTATTTAAAATTGTGACACCATTATTTACAACTCTAAAGAGAAAGCAGAAAAATTTAAAGATTAATTCCTACTATTTTTAAAATGTGATTAGGCTCTAATAAAGACTGCAGTAGAGACTGAGAATGGGATTTCTGAAATTAATAATGGACATAAGTCCATTCTAAAGAAAATATAAGGAATATCTTTGTTAAAGTCTAGTAATGTTCTAATTAACATTAAAAGTATGTTTTGTTTATAGCATAGAGTTGTGTCTGTTACTCCCCTTGTTTAGGGTTTTTTTTTCTATTTTACTGTCCCTATTTTAAATATGTTTTTCCCCTTAGAACTAGCCCTATTTGTATTACTAATATAACATCAAACAACCAGGGCCCAAATTCTGTTTATGATGCTCTGTCACTTGACTTTGTAATGTTATCCTTCTATAATATTAGACAGTACCTATTAACCCAAATTTTTTTGTTAGTTTCTAATTTACAATGCTATTTCTTGTTTTGTTTTATATCAAAATAGTTGATTTACTCATTGGTATCACATTTATGTATTTTGGGTGTGTCATGCTTCTTGGGATGTCAGAAGATTGTGACATATGTCCATAAAAGTTATGAACAGAATCGGTGACAAAGGGTAGCCCTGGCGGAGTCCAACTCTCAGCAGAAACGGGTTCAACTTACTGCCGGCAATGCAGACCAAGCTCTGACACTGGTTATACAGATACCAAACAGCCCTTATCAGGGGATCCGGTACCCCATACTCTCGGAGCACCCTCCACAGGACACCCCAAGGGACACGGTCGAATGCCTTTTCCAAGTCCACAAAACACATGTAGACTGGTTGGGCAAACTCCCATGCACCCTCCAGGACCCCGCCAAGGGTGTAGAGCTGGTCCACTGTTCCACGACTAGGATGAAAACCACATTGTTCCTCCTGAATCCGAGGTTCGACTGTCTGACGGACCCTCCTCTCCAGGACCCCTGAATAGACTTTTCCAGGGAGACTGAGCAGTGTGATCCCTCTGTAGTTGGAACACACCCTCCGGTCCCCCTTCTTAAAGAGTGGGACCACCACCCCGGTCTGCCAATCCAAAAGCACTGTCCCTGATGTCCAATGCGATGTTGCAGAGGCATGTCAACCAAGACAGTCCTACAACATCCAGAGCCTTGAGGAACTCCGAGCGTATCTCATCCATCCTCTGGGCCCTGCCACCAAGGAGTTTTTTGACCACCTTGGTGACCTTAGTCCCAGAGATGAGAGGGCCGACTTCTGAGTCCCCAGGCTCTGCTTCCTCATTGGAAGACATGTTAGTGGGATTGAGGAGGTCTTCAGAATACTCCCCCCACCGTCCCGAGTCGAGATCAGCAGCGCACCATCCCCACCATATACAGTGTTGACACTGCACTGCTTTTCCCTCCTGAGATGCTGGATGGTGGACCAGAATCTCCTTGAAGCCATCCGGAAGTCGTTCTCCATGGCCTCCCCAAACTCCTTCCACGCCCGAGTTTTTGCCTCAGCAACCACCGAAGCCGCATTCTGCTTGGCCTGCCGGTACATATTAGCTTCCTCACCTAGTATGCCCAAACCCGCTTGGTTCCTGTCACAGGGGGCAACTCCGGAGTGGTAGAGAGTCCAGCCCATCTCAAGGAGATTAGTTCCAGAGTCCACACTGTGCATCGGAACGTCTCGACCTCTCACACTAGCTCAGGCTCCTTCCCCTTTAGAGAGGTGACATTCCACGTCCCAAGAGCTAGCTTCTGTAGCCGAGGGTCGGACCGCCAAGGTCCCCATCTTCAGCCACCACCCGACTCACACTGCCACCCAACCTCCTTGGCCCCACCTACAGGTGGTGAGCCCATGGGCCTTTACAACTGTAGTTACAATATCTACAAATGGGGCAGTTATCTCAACAAGACTCATTACCTGTCTGACCCATGAAGAACTTTATACCCATTTGTTAGACAATATTCTTTTTTTCAGATAAGTACATAAGAATATGTGTTGATAGAATTAGAGACAAAATGGTAGCACCTGCAATAAGAAATAAGTTATAAAATGGCTCCAAAATAACAATACGTAAATAATATTAAGATAAAATGAAAACTTTTATAAATTGTATGAAATAAACTAGCCTAACATAAAACTGTTGTGCCTAGGTACGTTTACTTTATTTCACATAGGGTATAAGAGTTGATTTCCAAAAATGTTTGGTTGTTTAAGAATATGTAAGATCATCATATGATGTGCTTTATGAAAAAGGTTGTTACGACAGAGATTAACCTTTTGACTACTAGAGAACCAGAGCAATTCCTTTTAGGTCACACCACCATTCCTACTGCATATCAACTAATGGAATGCTAAAATATGCAATGAAAATTCTGGCATAACTGATGTACATGGAGATTGCTACAGAACACAGTGGAAAGTGTGTTTAATTCTTCTGTTGATCTGCTGTAACACTAAATAAACTGAAAGGTTCAAGAGGAGAATTACTGGCAAACAAACTGGGAACTAAAATGAGTGCAATTGTTCCCCTAATCTTTAGACCTGGAGTTTTTCTCTTTCATGGCATAGTTGTGGTGGCAGTAAAATGTAGTAAAAGAAAATCTTTATAGTAAGTGATATGTGTATAAATGCAGGTTCTAACTAATCTGCATAAATATTTTGTTTAGATGGAAAGACCTTACCTGGAACAATTGTTTTCAGGCATTCATTTTCCTAAAATAGTAAAACTACATTTTTTTTTTTTTTTCACTGGCATATTTTTCAAGTGTGTCCATACGGAAATGTAGTTATTACAGTTAGTTTCTGTTTCTTTAGCCTGTTATTAAGTGTAGACACTTCTTCCTTTCATAGAGGTTTTCATTTATGTTTCACTTTTGCCAAATCCAGCCTGTCTTTTTATTTAATTCACTATTAACTATATACTTCTATAATCCATCCTGAGCTATATAAAAAAAAGTGTTTCTTCTTCTAACATGGCAGGTGAAGACTGCGTCCCCAGGCTTGTCAGTGACAGAGCTGGAAATTATGCAGTTTCAGAAGCAGAATGGTAGCTCTGACAATCAAAAAATGTTTTTTTATCTGCGAACTCCAGAGCTCATCAGGTTAATTGTTTCATTTTTATTGCAATTCCTGATAATAACTAGATGAAAAATAATGTACTGTAATTTGTTTTTTGGATATTATATTTGTCAGATGGAGAATTATTGCATAAAAGGATTTTAGTATCATACATTAAAATTTCCATTTCCTTGAAAATTCACAAATGTTATGCTTGTGATTCTTTATTTATTCTTAACTCATCAGTTAGCTGCACTTTCAATGCGGCTCCACCAAGGGTGACTGTAATGCCTTTTTATATAACTCATAAAATCAGTAGTAATAAAGTTACAGTTTTCTTCATCATCTTCATTTTCTTTTTGTCTTTTCTGGTGAGTGTCCACTCAGCTTAGCTGAATTAAGCCAATGACAGAAGCTTATGATTTACTGATTAACATGCATTCCCATCTTCAGCTATGACCAAGAGTTGTGGATAGAAACTGAATCATGTTGCAGTTACAAGCAGCCAAAATTAGATCCACTCTCTGAGACAGGGCAAGGATCTCTGTAATATGGGGATCTCCTGGAAGTGCAACCACTTCTTCTTCAGATTGAAAGGAGCCAGTTGATTTGGTTTGGGCAATTAGGTAGGGTGCTCCCTGAGTGCATCCTTCAGGAGAAGACCGAAGAGCAAAAGAAGGATGTGTTGGAGGAACTGTCTCTCTTGATTGTCTTGGAGCATCTCTCTACACTCCAGGAGTGGCTGAAGAAAGAGAGGACTGGTCAGCCCAGCTCATTAAGCCATCTTCAACATTCAAAAATTTTTAATAGTAAAAATGGTTATAACAAAACCCAAAATGAAAGAAATTATTCATGACATTCCTCAAGGGGGCAATCTCACAATAGATCACCTGATAATGGCTTTGTGGTTTTTCAACATTGAAGTAACCAATATTTACACGTTTTCAACCTTATCTAATGTAGTGTGTGTGTATATATATATATATATATAT